>JALPQD010000638.1:273576-608885 GCA_023101885.1 Typhlomys cinereus
CAAAAATGGTGGTACAGCGGAGGCGACGGCTCAGGGTTTCACAGTGGTAGAGCACCCCAGATGATTCCTAGTGCTGCCCCTGGGCCTCCACAGGCACACACACACGTGAGTGTCCTCTTGTTCACACGCATGCACATGTATGCACATATACGCATGCATGCAGAAAAAGTCAGTCCACCTCTGGAGAAGGCTCACAAGACACATCCCCATCCGACCACAGGCCTTCTGCTCCAGCCGTCGCTCTCCACCCCTCACGCTCCCGAAGGCTGGGCTGCTGCCAGCTCTCGTGGATGCCCCTCCCGCGCCCCCACTGCCTTGCTGCTCCTCCCGTGCTTCAGGTCAGCACCTGGACTGGAGGGGTCTCGACTCACCAGGACTGAAATGCCTGCTTCCCCATGAAACTCTGCAAAGCCTTTTCCTTTCCCCCAGTGATTCCCATTCCTTCTGGTGTTACTGTCTTCTGGTGTCTTTCCGACAAGGCTGTTGGCAGCCTGCACTGTTACCATCTTGCCAGCAGCTCCTGTGCAGCAGTTACTCTGTGCATTGCTGATAAATTCACCACCAAACAGCTTACAGGGAAACAAGGAGTTTTGATTTACAATTCTTCATTACGGTTCCTTGTCCGGCTTGGTAGGAAAGCTCATACCAACAACCCAGGAGTCGGGGTACGGACACACCACGTGCACAGAAGAATGCCAGTCTCCTGAACCAGATCCCTCTCTGATTCACCTGTCCAGGGACTAGCCACACCTGTCGTGGGTGGGCCTCTCACCAGCTAGACAGTCTCTCGTTGGCTTACTCAGGCCTCACTCACTCCACACTGATTCTTTACCAAGGTGCCCAGAGCTCAGATCCACAGCTGTCAGGGCGACACTTGTCTCTGACTCCAATGGCCTGCTCGTTGGAAATGTGTGCTAGTCACATAGATGAATGAACTCCAATAAACGGAAGCCCAGATGGAAGGATGGCCACTGATTTTGTGGAAAGGAATCCCAGCTGCCAACAGCTTTTCCTGCCTCTTCAGATCTTTATATGCGGTAGAGACCCCTTGACCTTTCCGAAGAGGAAGCAACAGCACAGAGCCCACAGTCGGCCTTTCCGAATCATAGCCCGTCCAGCCACTGACCGCCAGGTAAGCTAGCTGTGCCTTTCCCACATCGCGTGACCAGTGGTGTCCTTAACTGTCTTCTGTTGTTGATGGACACTGCCACGGATACCAAAGCCTGGCTCTCCGTGTTCACCTGCTTGTCACCGTCGTTATGAAAAAGTGTTGTGTCTAAGAGTGACGGCTGCCGAGGAATCAAAGCAAACAGGCAGCAGGGAGACAATCAGATGGGCAAACAACTTGCTGACAGTTCTCCAAAGACGTCTGAGCCACGTTCGCCAGCAAATCCAGCCCTAGGGATTACAGTCAGAGGCTGCTCTACAATGCAGGCGTCAAGGAAACAAACATAAGGGCTTGTGACGAAGTCGTGGGGACAGAGGAGCTCGCGTACACCGCTAGTGGGGCTGTGACTGCTCAGCCACTGCAGTCCCTGGAGCGGAACCTCTGTGAGATGCACCACACCACGCCCGGTAGATCTTCTACATCTACCAAGGGATGAACGAGCAAATGGAATGTGCAGAAGCAAAATGAAATGCTATTCAGTCACAAAGAGAACAAAAACACATCATTTTCAGGAAAACGAATAGAACTCAAGTTATCAGAATGAGAAAGTGAAAATCATGTTTGTTTCCTCACTGTGGAATCAGAGTTGGGGGAGGGTATGACATGAAGTAGCAGAGGAACTTTTAGAGAAAAAAGAGAATTCAGGGAGATTAGGAGACGGGGTAAGAGAGAACGGGGAGAATATAGTAAGATGTTACAATGACTCATTTGTTTTAATGGGTACTATGAAATTAAAAATATTTACCATAAAATTTTATTTCCCATTAAGTCTCACCCATGTATGAATGTATCTGTTCTTTATAATGTTTAGATTACAAGGTATAAAAAGCCTTGTCACATGGAGTTAAACAATTTATAAATGTCACGTTTGAAATTGAATGTTTCAGTCACCTATCACTGTACATACGGGTACACTTAAATACGTACAAACTGAAGAATGTAAAAGCGCATGCCTGAAAAATGCAAGGGAACAGGTTTCCCTCCGCAGCGCAGACTGTCAGGAGCGCGGCCTGCTCAGCTCTTCTCTGGCCCGGTGGCCAGGAGCACAGTCCTGTGGGGAGCTCTGCTAGCCTGGGGTCTGTGGGGCGAAGGCCTGGCGCTGCTGCTCTTTTAACCTTTCGTTTGGTCTGCTTTGGGGACGGAATCTCACGATTTAGGTTAGACTGGCCTCCAAATCTCTACTCTCTGCCTCGGCTTTCTAACTGCTGGGATTACAGGTGGGAGACACCATGCCCAGTACTACTCTTTAACGCCAGCACAATTAAGGACGGACCCAGGCATAGGACAAAGGAAGGCCAGCTTTCCCCTTCAAGCCAGGGGCAGTGTTTTATTGCTTCTGACTAGGAGAGGCCTCCAGGAGCTATCGTGGGGAACACGCATACATAGTATGCCACACTTGAATCGCTGAACCACCCAGGACCCAGCTTCCTAAAGTCTCAGTGGAATCATTCTGCTACAAAGCCATTTTTCTATGACTTTACCTTTGTGTGACAGCCAGCAGAGTTCCTTCCGAGACACAATGCAGCTAGTAGCCGGTTGGAAGGCGGGTCACACCCAGCTGAGCGCTGGCCGGGTGAAAGTCGCCCTACAGTCCGCAGTAGAGACACAGGGACGAGGACGCTCCTCAGATCAGACCACTTGTCTCACCTCAGAGTGAACAGTGCCCAGCACTGGAAGTGCCCAGTCTTTCTGGGCAGAGTGGAAGCTTTGGTCTGAAAACCCCAAGGACGCGCTATCTTTCCCCATCTCGTATCTAAAGCATGCAGCTCCCATTTGAACAAAAGTTCAGAGACCTCTGTACTGTTCGGAGGATTTTCCCATATTTATAGGCTTTTAAACTGTGCCCAGGGATTGTTTAGGCATCCGGCACTTCACAACCTACGGTCGGTGTTCCAGGGTACAGACACAGCCCTGGGGGGACACGGCCCCACACGGCTCTACTCTCCTGCAAAGGAGATGACAAGCATGGGTCAGCACACAGCTGCTCTTACTTAGGAGCAACATGACAAACAAGCATTTGAACGACTCTTTTGTGTCTCATAGAGCCAGGCCGAGACATTTTCCACATTGCTGTTCAATTTCCTCTTTAGAGTTCATTCCATCGGCTCCTACTTGAGCTGTCTGACTCTCAGGAAACAAAAACTACGCAAACTGACAGCCTTAACTTTCTCTCAGGCTGCCAGAAAGTGCAGGCGATTGGAGTCTTGCCTCCTCCCTCCTCCCTCCCCCTCTTCCCTCCTCCCTCCTCCCTCCCCCCTCCTCCCTCCCCCTCTTCCCTCCCCCCTCCTCCCTCCTGCATCTCAGCGCAGGCTCAGGATTCACCGTCTTCTCCCGCTCAAGCATGTCGTCTGACTTTCATAGCAGGAAGCAGTCACCTCCAAGCCCAGCAACAGCACAAACTCTGGTCCCTGTTGTACACGAATGAGAGTGGACTGCAGTGTAAATAAATAAGGTTTCTGCTTAAAAGCCTTTAGAGAAGTGAAAACCTAGGAATGCTTTATGTAGACAAACATCACATCTGCATGTGATAGGGAAAACGCCACCGCCAAGGGCCCGCACTGGCGGGCATCCCAGCACACTCTCACAGCTTCATGTCCCGGAGAAGTTGCTCGTTTTCACCTCAGGTTCCTCACCTCAAGATTACAGACAGAAATGATCTGAATGCTCTGAGGAACCATGAAATCCGTAGGACGTGGAGTGCTAACAGGTGCCGGCTTTCACTCTTCTACTCCTTTTTCTCAAGTAGCGCAGCCGCAGCCCCGCGCGATCCAGCATTGCGTCACAACGTGCAGTGAGCTATGTGCTGCAAAGTGAGGTGCGGTACAGTCCTCAAATCCTAAGGGAAGAACCTTAATGTTGCTTTCCTCCTTACTGAAAATCTAGCCATCAAGAACGTATGACGACAATCTTTTGCGATGTCTTTTTAGCTTTGGTTGTCTTTAGACATGACTCACTGTATATCCAGGGCTGGCCCCACACTCGTGACCCTTCCACTTCCACTCCCAAGCACCACCCTCCCTGGCTCTGTGACCACATTTAATAACTACATCTGCCAAGACAGAGAACTCCTAGCCATGGGAGGGGCTCAAGCCTTGATTAGCTGTTGGGCCAGGGAAGTAAGACGCAATCTCCACCCAGGACCCAGCGAGGAGTCAGTCGCACAGTTCGGGGAAGGACTGGGCACTGCAGCCTCTGCCAGCCCTGCACTTCAGTCTCCACTCATCCTTGGCCCTTCCTGGTGGGACAACAGTCCCACCCTCTTCGGATGACACAAAGGAAAACAAACATTAGGCTTAATGATGTTCTCGAAGTTCTTACTAGTATACTAGGAGATACACAGAAGGAACTTCGTGAAAGTCAAGACTCCTTGGTTCTTGATTTATTTCTACCCCAGTGCATTCTTTCTAGAGGAGCTAAAGTCAAGTGTAACCATATTTTAAAAGCACCTGTTCATTTGTGTTTATTCACTAAGGAACCGAAAAGATTCTCAGGACAAGTTTTTACACTGCGGCGGGAGACAACCAGGTAAAACTACCACTTAACTGGAAGCTGCATGTTCTAATATAGCACTACTCTGCATGAATAAGTTTTGTAATACTTGAAGTACAGAGAAGGCAGTTGTGGTACCAGACAATTGTAAATAATTTCCATTAAAAACTGAAGCAATAGTTGGGCATGGTGGTGTGTACCTGTAATTCAGCATTTCAAAGGCTGAATAAAGATAATGAATTTGAGACCAGACTGGGTCTATATGAGAACCCATCGCAACAATAGTAAAATTATATGTATACACAGACTGAGACAACCAAAATGCTTTTTTAGTAACATAACTAGATGATTTTTACATGAGGACCTTTTCCTTCAATACTTCTCACATGTGACAGTACATTACCACATGCATGTGGGGACCATGTGTACCACTTGTAGCGTTACATCTACATTGCCGATACAGTGCACATCCACGTACTGATGCGTTAAATGATTGCTTTGATGTACAACAGTATATGGTATCCATTGCACATATCACACATCACGAGCTGCAAGTAGTAATTAATAATTATAAGGGTAAGTCCTCTTAATTTAACGTAATTATTTTTCTACTTAAAAACAAGTATGTACATATCTAAATATGGACACAGATGTGATTGATTACAGAATCTTGCAGAGACACAGATGATAAAACTATGGTAAGAAAAGGTAAAAGACAAAACTTGGAGCCAATTGGTATAGTACTTACCCTGAAAATGTACGTACTTGAGTTCAATCCCCCAGAACACACATTAAAAAAGAAAAAAAAAGCCAGATACAGTGTCGGGTATTTGTCATCCCGGTGCTGGGAGGTAGAGATAGGTGCCAGGCAGCCCACCTAGAGACGCCAGTGAGAGACACGCTCAAACGCGGCATGGACGCGCGCCTTCACGAGCGAGCGCGCACAAAGCTCACGGGCCCTCGTGAGCGCGCACAAAGCTCACGGGCCCTCGTGAGCGCGCACAAAGCTCACGGGCCCTCGTGAGCGCGCACGCACAGGGACACGGGCTCTCACGAGTGTCCACGCACAGGGACACGGGCTCTCACGAGTGTGCACGCACAGGGACACGGGCCCTCATGAGTGTGCACGCACAGGGACACGGGCTCTCACGAGTGTGCACGCACAGGGACACGGGCTCTCACGAGTGTGCACGCACAGGGACACGGGCTCTCATGAGTGTGCACGCACAGGGACACGGGCTCTCACGAGTGTGCACGCACAGGGACACGGGCTCTCACGAGTGTGCACACAAGGACACGGGCCCTCATGAGTGTGCACACACAGGGACACGGGCTCTCATGAGTGTGCACACAAGGACACGGGCCCTCATGAGTGTGCACACACAGGGACACGGGCCCTCGTGAGCACGCACGCACAGGGACACGGGCCCTCACGAGTACACACGCACAGGGACATGGGCTCTCATGAGTACACACGCACAGGGACACGGGCCCTCATGAGTACACACGCACAGGGACACGGGCCCTCATGAGTACACACGCACAGGGACACGGGCCCTCATGAGTACACACGCACAGGGACATGGGCTCTCATGAGTACACACGCACAGGGACACGGGCTCTCATGAGTGTGCACACAAGGACACGGGCCCTCATGAGTGTGCACGCACAGGGACACGGGCCCTCATGAGTGTGCACGCACAGGGACACGGGCTCTCATGAGTGTGCACGCACAGGGACACGGGCCCTCATGAGCGCACATGCACGGACACACGGGCCCTCACGAGCATGCACGCACGGACACACAGGCCCTCATGAGTGTGCACGCACAGGGATAGGGGCTCTCATGAGCGCACGCGCACAGACACATGGAAGCACACAAGTCTACATGCGTGGACATCCACCTGCACAAGCTGCACAAGTGTGTCCACACGGAGTATTCACTTGCACGGCACATGGATGCCCACTCACACAAGCATGCAGACACAGGGGCACACATTTGCATGAGCATGTGCACGTGGACGCCCGCCTGCACAGCTGCACGAGTGTGCAGCTCAGGGACATGCACCTACACAACCGTGCATGGACACCAGGCATGCTGAACGCTCCACTGTGAACACCGACTGATTGCTGGAGTAAGCGACCTGAAATGCTGCTTGCATCTGGAATAACAAAGAGGCGTTTTCAATAAATATGGAGGGAATTCAAGTAACTCAGCATTCAAAAGAGTGATGAAATTACTTATCTAAAATTAAAATTAAATACTTAAGTTTTTTCAGTCTTAGGATTTTCAGATTTTTTTTATCGAGAATTAAGGTAGAGTTTATTAGAGGAGAGAAAGACTGGAACTCACAGACTCCAGACGTGGAGTGTCACGAGGGGCTAGGGCACCCCAAAGAACCCACGAGGGGCAAGCAGCTAGAAATGACCTCGTGGACTCCACATTGGAGTACCCGTGAGGGACAAGAGCCCAAGATTTTCAGATTTCTAAAAAGGATCCAAGCTTATCTTTTTTTAGCCAGACATTAAACTGCTTTGATTTTCACATACATATACAAAAATGTACATATTTTTAGAAAGAAGATTCTTAAAGCAATTATTATTTGTGTTCTAGAAATTTTGTAATGAAGTTATAAGGAAAAGACTAAAAATACACATCTCAAAAAGTAGGGCTGGGGAGGAGGCTCAGTCAGCAAACACCGAGGTCTCGCACAATGTGCAGAGTGACGTGTCTGTAGCCAACTGCGGTGTAGTGGGGGCAGCTGCTTCCTAAGGAGTGCCCAGACTGCCACCCTCGACTACTTGGGAAATCACAGGCCAATGAGAGACTCAGTCTCAAAAGCAAAGGTAGATGGCACCTGAGGAAACACCAAGGTTGTCCCTTGGCCTGAACACCCTCCACACACACACCTGTAAGCAGGAGCGCGCGCACACACAATATAAAACATTAAGAGTAGCAAAGATCGATTGATTCCAATTCTGAACATTTATTATGTCTGTTTGTATTTAGATAAAGCAGGTGCTATAAATTCACTGCCACAGTGAACACTTTAGGCGTGTTTCATCCCAGGGACTTTTTAACTTACAGAGAAAATGCTCGTTCATGGTCTAGAATATCAAGCTCTTGGTCCATAGTATTTTCCAACATTCTATATGTGTCAAAGAAGATTTTTGGATAGACATTGTCATAGTTAGGCACAGGTGTCAACTTGATAGTTGAGAGTTTGAGTTCTGGGCACATTTGTAGAGAATTAGTATCTGAGTTAAGCCCAGAGCAAACCTGCAGGAGATTGTCTGGTGGGTGGGACTAGGCCCTGGACAGGTGAATAAAATACTAAGAGCTCATTGAGAAAGTTGGCATTCTTGTTACACTTGGCCAGACATGCTGGTCTGGCAAGTAAGGATCGTCCTTCTTTCAGCTGTTGTGTGGAGATGGTGTGGCCGGTTCCCTCAGCCCTGATGTTGGTGTGACCTTTCCTGTCACTGAGAACTGTAACCAGGAATCGTAAGAGAAAATAAACCCTTTGTTCCCTTAAGCCATTAAATGGGGTGTTGCTGATAAATCTTTGTGGATTTTATGGATTTTTGAGTGGTTTTGTTGGACAAAGTTTAAAATGTTTGAAGATTTTGAGTCTGAGGATCACGAATATGATTCTGCAGAGTTTAATGGGCCAATTTGATAATGGAGATGCTGAGAGAGTTATGGACTGGTTTGCTTGGTAGAGGAGAGCATGTTGGCAGCCGTGAGGTTTCTGATGAGGACACGGCAGACAGCAGAGCAGCTGCCACTGCGGGAGAGAAGAGCATCAGTGAGGGGAAACCCAAGCTTAGCACCGCAGTGGTGGGAGGACATGAACACCGCCATTTGGCGATTCCAAGGCGTGAAAACCCGGATTCCTTCAGGAGCTGAAAGCCCAACCTGAAGCCGTTTCTTGCCTTTTGGAAGTTTTGGTTGCGTGAAAAAGGGCTTTTCCAGAATCAGCACACGAAAGTTGGTACCGCTGTGGTTCGGGTGGACCAGGTTATGTTTCAACCTCACTGTGGAATTTGCCAGCATTACCCAGGAGGTACTGGTTTTGGTGCACAATTAAGGGGTTCATGGAGGGCAGCAGAAGCTTGGCACCAAGTGGCAGGTGTAGAGTTCCTGGGAGAGAAGGTGAAGCTCGTAGCTGCGGAGGAACCCAGAGTGTTGGAGATGCCAGAACCGTGGGATGTGTGCTGAGGACGGCTGCGAGTGGAGATGCAGCCTGGTTCAGAGGACCTCTGCTTCTGTAACTTTGAGCTGCAAACAGGGACTGGGATTGCCTAGAACTTTTAGCCACTGTGACTACGTGATAAACAACAGAAAACAGACATCGAAGTGTGGGATGTGTTATTTGATTTGTTGAAATTCGATCTTAATATGATGTTTTATTATTGTCATGATGCTTATGTTTTGATGTTTTATCTGGGTTATTTAACTTATTTTGATTTAATAGATTCTAAAGGTTAAGAAATGAGAACTTTTAAAATGTTGGAACTGAAGCTTTAATGAGAGAACATTTTAAATTTGTCTATAAGAACTTTTAGAGATTTAGAATTAATAAAGTTAAATGTATTTATATTTTAAGATTTAACACCTTTGGGGACCAGGATTGAAGGTTAAAATTTAACAGTGGTATGCTATTCTGTCAAGTCGACGAGGGTTGAAGTATCAGTTAGGCACAGATATCAACTTGATAGAATTTGGGCTCTGGGCACATTTGTAGAGAATTAGTATTTGATTAAACCCACAGCAAACCTGCAGGTGGGTGGGACTAGGCCCTGGACAGGTGAATAAAATACTAAGAGCTGGTTGAGGAAATTGGCATCCTTCTGTTCACTTGGCCAGACATGCTGGTCTGGCAAGTAAGGATTGTCCATCTCTCAGCCTTTATGTGGTGATGGTGTGGCCAGTTCCCTCGGCCTGGTGTTGGCGCGTGCTCTTCTGTCAAGCTGGACTGAGAACTGTTACCAGTAATCATAAGAGAATAAATCCCTTGTTCCCTTAAGCCATTTGATGGTCATTTATCAGCAACCATGCAGGTTGACTGCTACAGATATTAAAATGTATTCCTAACCAACAAATACTTTCCATCTAAGTTTAGTCAAAACGCAACTTTATTAAAATTTTTAAAGACACACTGATGCTTCCTTGGTTCTTTGCTTCAGCACATGATACGTCTCAAAAGTATTTGTGCTGTTTGCTGAAGTCATTCATTGTATACATACAAAAGCAATGAGTCATTTTAAGTTTATGGAACTGTTGAAAGAAACAGAAAATAGAATTTAATGGCTTCATGACGTCTTTGCCAATGTTCTTTGGTTGGGTTGTGAAAGAGTTCTGTACTGTTTACACCTTCAAAATTAAAAAAAATAAAGGAAGCTTTGGTTAGTATTTCAAAATAAGATAAAAGATGAAAAGAAAGTGGTACGTTTTATGTTTTCATTGTAATGTCACATATATCTTAGTTAGCTACAGTTGAAGTTGCACAGAAATGAAAAATATTACCACGGTCTAGCTAAATGGAGTTGAGATCTTAAGTTTCAATAGATAACTTTTATAATTTATATTAGTAAAAGACTTTTGGTACTTTCTTATGAGTCCCCATGCAGAATACTTTAATTTTATTTGATACCAGAATATAAGTCAGCTACAAAAATGCAATAAAAACATGAAGAGACTGTCAATACTAACAAAGATCTGCTTTCCCAGAACAACTTGAGGTCAATGTTCAGTTCATGTAAGGGCTGATAAACTTACTTCACGTGCACAGACATAGTTTTGAAATTTGCAGCTTTTGTTTTCTCGGGGTGATTACTATTTAAAAGACAGAGCTGTGTGTGATTGTGAGTCTATAATCCCAGTCTTCAGAAGGTTGAAGAAGAGATCAAGAGTTTAAGGTCATCTCAGCTACACAGCAAGTTCGATGTCAGCATAAACTATATGAGATCCTGTGTGTGGGGGGGGCAATTCT
The DNA here is from genome assembly GCA_023101885.1 of Typhlomys cinereus. Lineage (NCBI taxonomy): Eukaryota > Metazoa > Chordata > Mammalia > Rodentia > Platacanthomyidae > Typhlomys > Typhlomys cinereus. Next base: position 284,230 of record JALPQD010000638.1, read on the forward strand.
GTCGATATGGATCAAATAATAAAGAATAGAGGTTTGCATGCTTAAAGCATTTGTGTTCATGGATTTCCACCTGCAAATTTTTAAAACTATATTCTTTGACTCAACTATTTCCCATTGAAAAGTAAGCAGCACATCCGTTGTATTAGTATATAAAATACACCAACTAAGACAAGAACCTACAACATTTAAATACTTTTATATCGATTATACTTTAAAGGAATATTTTGAGTTCACTGGGTTATATAAAGTATATAATTGAAATTAATTTTCCTTTTTACTTTTAAAATGTAATTAATAAACCTTGAAAAGATCTAGATGACTTCTGTCAGGGCACTAGTACCAGGACATTGTGCAGCCATCCCCTCCATAAATACCTCACTGACGCCTCCGAGCACAAGGCGGGGCGGAAGCAGTCAGGCTCGCTGGCAGACGCTCTTACGAGCCAGAATTCTTATCCTCATCGGGTATTGTCTTCCTGCTCTTCTCTTTTCAAAGAAAGAAAAGAGAGGAAGGTCACTTCAGGAAGCTGAAAGCCAGGTTTCCTTTGGCTGCTGGAAACACGTCAGAGACTGTTCTCAGCCGAGGGGAACAGATGCCCTTGCTGCTGTGCTGACGTCGCAGCTGCAGGCTCTGACTCAGCCAGCCCCGGCCGAGGAGCCAACGGGACAAACTGACCTGCAGGGCAGCTGGACGATGGACGACAAAACGTCACCTAAGAAAGTAAAGTGCTTTCACAAAGCAAGAAGTCACAAAGGCTGAAGTTCCACAGGAGAGAGATACTTATTTCTTTCTTGACGTTGGCAATTGCACAGTGCTGAGAGATTCATAATGCCTGATAATTCATGCTTTCATTTTGAGAACTGCATGGGGGAAGCATAACAACCGACCAGATTGCCACCGTGTCTCCTTGGCTAGCTGGGAAAGGCCGTGCTCCTTAGGGGAGGTGGAGCCCTGGAAAATGAACTTCGACTCAGTGGCAGAATGTGCATGCAGACATGGAAACTGGAGGGGACACGGTATGAGTTTACCAACACTTCCTGCGCCGGGTCCGCGTCATGCCTGGCACCATATGGGCAGCCAGCATTGTTTGTTGGACAGAACTTCAAGATGAGGTCATTTCCACAGAGGGCTTTAATCAATAAGCAGAACGCAAGCCACAAGAAATGAGATTTCTTTTAAATTCCTTTTTGGATTTTAGTATTTTTTTCTATTCATTTTAATATGTAAAAACAAAAACTTTCACTTTTCTTTTTTTAAGAAAAGCAGATGGCTCTACAGATCACAGACCCCTCATGACTTGACCTTCATGAGCAGTAGCCTGCATGCATTTCCCCACTTGTGTTAGCCTCGCTGGAAACCTAATGTAAGGCATCTGCAGGCTGGGCCATTGGAAACCCGGATGCAAGCAGGATTCTGGGCAGGCAGGTGCAGGTGGCGGGCAATACCCTCAGCCTCCGTGACGTGGCTTCTCTCCTTCTCCCCCCATTGTCTACACTTTGCTATCATGGACATCTTCTGCATGCCGTGGAGTAAAATTGTCTTCTCAAGAGCACAGAAAGACTGTGGGGAAAAAATGCATGAACCAAAGAGGCCCAGAGCAGCCTGGAAAGCCTGTTGAGACGGCAGAGCACTTGAAGCTGAACAGAATGCACCAAGGAGAAAGGCCCAGCTAGGGCCGAACGCTGAGCCTCACTTCCTAGGCAGCACCAGTGCTACGCGGGTGAGTTCACAGTGCTTCCTGCCTTCCAGAATTTTCCATGAATTATATAAAGATTTCCATGAGAATTCCAGTGATTGGTTGAGATGTTTTAAAATGTTCTTCATTTCCCCTATTTGAAATAATGAAATATAGACTCAAGCTATTGTATGCCAAAACCAAAATTATCTCCAGGAATAATAGACATGGGCAGTGCAGGATCCCTGAGTTGGGATTACAAATGTGTCCCAGTTACACCCATGGGTTCTGGCAGGTGACCGTGTGTCTTCAAGCTTGACGGCGAGCACTTGACTGAAAACAGAAAACAGAGATTTACATTTTCCTCAGTATCATTGCTCAGCAGGCAAGTATCAAAACAGCACAACTTCAGGGGCTGGAGAGGTGGCTCAGGGGTTAAGCCTCTGCCTTGCAGGTGGAAGGTCCTGAGTTCGATCCCAGATCCCACGTATAGACGCCAGGCGGAAGCGGGGGTGGCCTGCGCTTCTGGTCCTGGTGGGCGGAGCCTGTGAATCCCGGGGCAGAAGGAGGTGGAGGCGTCCATGGTTCGCGAGTTCGTCCGTGGTTCTACACACACACACAGACACACACGCAAGCGCACATACACACGCACATGCACACAGTTGAATAAATAATTAAAAAAAAAGTTTAAAAAAAAACAGCACAACTTCAGAGTATATCTGCTAGAGTGCTTGATTTTGTGTTTTGAGTGGCTTACTTGAATGTCATTGTAAGATTGCTCAATGAATTTTGCTTGGGATTAGGACAATGAAAGTTTGTCTTGGTATGTAGGATGTCCCTTTGCAGAAGATCTATCTCAGGATTGATAATCAACCTTTTCGTGAATGGATGGGAATGAGATGATTTCATCAGATATTACTTGCAATACTTGATGGTGACCTATTTTCTCTATTCAAGCACGATTTCCTATCTCCTTTCTTTTGAGGTCCTCCTACCCCTTTCCTCCTGTTTATAACCTTTATAATTACTGTAGGTATTATAGAGATCTACCTTTGAATATGTCATTAGGTGGGTTTGGTACTAGGATCCACTTATTTTAGGGAGTACATATGGTGTCTAACTTTCTGTGTCTGGGATACTTCGCTCAAAATAATTTTTCTAATTCCATCCATTTTCTGGAAAATTTCATTAATTCATCTTTTTTGATGGATGAATAATATTCCATTGCATAAACGTATCACATTTTCCTTATCCATTTGTCAACTGTCAGGCATTTAGATTGACTCCATGACTTTGTTATTGTAAATAGTGCTGCAGTGCACATGGTTGTGTTTGTTTCACTATAGTAAATTTCTGCATTATGAGGTATTATTCCCAGTAGTGGTATAACAGACATTTCAATCTTTAACTTTTTTAGAAATCACCATACTGATTGCCAGAGTGGTTGTATAAGCCTGCATTCCCACCAGCAATGTAGGAGAGTTCCCTTCTCTCCACATCCTCTCTAGCATTTGGTGTTGTTTGTATTGTGGACTTTTGCCATCCTGATTGGGGTGAGATGATATATCAGGGTCATTTTGATTTGCATTTCCCTCATGGCTAAGTATGTGGAGCATTTTTTAAGATATTTGTTAGACATTTCAATTTCATTCCTGGAAAAATTTCTTTTGGGTGTTATTTATGTTTTTATTTCAGTAGTGATCTGCTTAACCTTTACTAAAGGTAAAGTAGATGAAGAAGTTGGTATTTACTTCCTGATGCACATTTTTTCATTTTTAAATATGTATTATATTTTTGTGCTCCATTCATGAGCTGAGTTTATACTATTTTCACTCCTTCATCTCCAATACCAGTTCCCCTCCTTTTTATCTTACAACCCTTCATTTCTCTTGCCAGATTTCCTCCTGTTTTCAAGTATTTTCACTTGAGTGGCCCACTGTGCTTCATCTAGTTTGCCCTTGATGGCATACTCCTGACATGATTCATGTTCTAGTAAGTATCATAGATCAGTGGGTATACCACTGAGGAAAGTTGGTGCACATTTTTATTTAGACAAAATTTTTCTATAGAAAAGACTTTTCTATCCAAAATTGTACTGCATCATTTTCCCAAAGTTTACATACAGGTTTAGCTTCTATAACTTTATCTCAGATAAAATTGAAATTTGATTTCATTATGTTCTTTCTTTTCTTGCCTTCCCCATCAAGTCAATAGTACTAATCTTTGATCATTTAAAAATACTACCTTTACAAAGTGCTTTGTGTTCATATATATTCAAATTTATTTATGGATTCTGTTACTGTATTATTTCTGAATGTCATAGTATTTCCATAGCAGTACTATATATGACATACTTTCATGGATATACATTTCAAATAAATGTGAAAAAACTTCAAAAAAAAAAAAAAAAACAAAAAACCATGTGTCCATGTAATGTGACATTCTCAGTGCTGATGACAGAGTCACAATACCAATAAATCTGAAAAACACTGAAGATGCTACGTATGCTGAGTATCAATTACTCCACAAATATTTAATTCTTTATGTAAAAATAAATAAGCATATCTATATCATTAGCATCCTAATGGGATTTTTTCTTTAATAAGTGGTATATCAAAGAATTTGTTTTAAAATAAATTTATGATTTATTATCAGTAAATGTTGACTTTTATGCTATTTTATATAACTGTGTACCAGGTTGTCATAGTTAAGCACAGGTGTCAACTTGATTGTTGAGGGTTTGAGCTCTGGGCACAGTTGTAGAGAGTTGATGGTTAAGCCCAGAGCAAACCTGAAGGAGATTGTCTAGTTGATGGGGAAGGCCCAGCCCATGGTGGGTGGGATTAGGCCCTGGATAAATCACAGAGAGCTGGTTGAGAGAGTTGGCATCCTTCTGTTCACTTGGCCAGACATGCTGGTTTGGCAAGTAAGGATTGTCCATCTCTCAGCCATTATGTGGTGATGGTGTGGCCAGTTCCCTCGGCCCTGGTGTTGGTGTGTACTCTCCTGTCAAGCTAGACTATGAACTGTAACCGGACTGTCGTAAGAAAGTAAAGTCCTTGTTCCCTTAAGCTGTGTGATGGTCATTTATCAGCAACCATGCAGGCGAACTGCTACAGAATTTGGTACCAGGAGTTGGGTGTTGCTGATAAATCTGACTATGTGGACTTTGTGGTTTTTGAATGTTTTCGCTAGACAAAGTTGGAAATGCTCGAGAATTTTCACTTTGTGGATTTACAAATACCGTTCTTCAGAGGTTACTGGGCCGATTGCTGAGAGAGATTGTTTGGGCCCAATTTGTGAAGAGAGGAACAAGGACTTTGGTAAAGTTGAATTGAGAGATGATGGACTGGTTTGCTTGACTGAGGAGAGCTGTGTTGGTGGCTGTGAAGCTCTGGATGAGGGAAGGGCGGGCCGCAGAACAGCTGCCATTGTTGGAGAAACGAACATCAGTGAAGGAAAACCTAGTGACTTGCACTGTGACGGTGGAAGAAGTGAATACCACCGAATGGCAAGTTTGTGGTTTGAAAACCCAGATTCCTTCAGGGGCCGAAAGCCCAAGTTAAAGCTGTTTCTTGCCCTTTGGAAGTTTAGCTGCCTGGAATAGGCTTTTCCAGCATCAGAGCACAAGATTTGGAGCAGTTGTAGCTCCAATGAACCAAGCTACGTTTCAAACTTGTTTCAGAATCTGGCAGCGTCCCTCAGGTGATACTGGCCTTCATGTACTACTGAAGGGTTCGTGGAGAGCAGCAAAAGCTTGGCACCAAGTGGCAGGCGTAGAGTTCCTGCAAGAGATGGTGAAGCGTAAAGCTGCAGAGGAGAACCCAGAGTTGTGTTTGAGATGCCAGAACTGTGGGACTGCTGCTGAGGACGACTGCGAGTGGAGATTCAGCCTGGCTCAAAGAACTCTGTTTTTATAACTTTGAGCTGCAAATAGGGACTGGGAATTCCTGAAATCTTTGGGCCACCGTGATTACATGGTGAGCAGCAGAAGATGGACATTGAAGTACAGGATGTGGTAATTGCTGGACTTTGATCTTAATTTAAATGTGTTCTTATTGTATCAAGATCCTTCTGTTTTAATGTTTTATTTGTTTTAAAGTATTTAACATTATGATTTAATACACTTTTAAAGTTAAACTTTGAACTTTTAAAATGTTAGAGCTGAAGTTTTAATGAGAACATTTTAAATTTGCCCATGGAATATATTTATATTTTAACATCTGTGGGGACAAGGAAACGTTACAGTTTAAAAGTGCTATTGTTTTTGTGTCAAGTTGATAAGGGGTGGAGTGTCATAGTTAAGCACAGGTGTCAACTTGTGCTTGTTGAGGGTTTGAGCTCTGGGCACAGTTGTAGAGAGTTGATGGTTGAATTAAGCCCAGAGCAAACTGAAGGAGATTGTCTAGCTGATGGGGAAGACCCAGCCCATGGTGGGTGGGATTAGGCCCTGGAATAAATCACAGAGAGCTGGTTGAGAGAGTTGGCATCCTTCTGTTCACTTGGCCAGACATGCTAGTTTGGCAAGTAAGGATTGTCCATCTCTCAGCTGTTATGGTGGCCAGTTCCCTCAGCCCTGGTGTTGGTGCATGCTCTCCCGTCAAGCTGAACTATGAACTGTAACCAGACCTTTGTAAGAAAGTAAAGTCCTTGTTCCCTTAAGCTGTGTGATGGTCATTTATCAGCAACCATGCAGGTGAACTGCTACACAGTTCAAGAGTGGAAGATGTTTTATTCTGTTTTATATACCAATACACTAGGCCACAAAAGGAAAAAAATTATAAAACCTTTCCTGGACAACTTCAAAACAGTCCCTGCCACTAAAGTTGGATTCCTGAGTCAAAATTTCTTTAAACACACACACACATTTGAAATCTTTGTGACCTTTATAAAGATGCTGCATGTAGAAGTCACTGCCCCAAGGGTTACTATGAAGCTCCTGGTATTTATTCTCTGCTTAGACACAATTCAGTCACAGCTCTTTGGATTCAGGAAAGCTCAACATCATACTTTAGTGCGTGTTAAGCTGAGGTCTCCCCCTCACAATCAGCACCTTACTGTCAGTCTCTCTGAATTTGCCCGTGCCCCTGCCTGTGACTCTGACGTTCTTTCCATGCTCTGGGTGAGAGGATCATCTGAACGAATTCTGTTCAAAGCTGCCTGGTTCTGCTCATTCTCTAGTCTTCCTGGACGTATATGTTGTAGGAGAAAACCTGTTAACTTCAGGCACCAGATACAGGGTTAAGTGATGCTTGTAAAATGAACAGACACAGCATTATCCACTTGAATAATATTACAATTTCTGAGAGACTAGGAACTAAAGGAAAGTTTTGTTCCCATGTGGGTAGGCAAGATATCCTAGATTGTGCTGTTTAGTGTACACACACACACACACACACACACAATGTTCCCTTAAATATAATGCTGAGTTGACTGTAAAATAAACTCCTTAAAGAACAAGAAATCAGGGCTGGAGAGGTGGCTCAGAGGTTAAGTCTCTGCCTTGCAGGAGGAAGGTCCCGAGTTCGGATCCCAGATCCCACGTATAGACGCCAGGCGGAAGCAGGGGCGGCCTGCGCTTCTGGTCCTGGTAGGGCGGAGCCTGTGAATCCCCGGGCAGAAGGAGGTGGAGGCGTCCATGGTGGTTCGCGAATTCGTCCGTGGTTTTACACATACACAGACACACACACACAGACACACGCGCGTGCACGCACATACACACGCACATGCACACAGTTGAATAAATAATAATAATAATAATAATAAAATTTAAAAAAAAAGAACAAGAAATCAGATCCATCAATCTATTCCCTGCCCAATTGCCAGAAGAATCATTCCAAATGGCAGATAGAGGTTTGGGCTTGTAAGTCAGGAGGAGCTGAAGAAGCAAGGCTCCCTCCTGTGGACTGGGGCCCATCTCTGGGAAGCATGTGATGGAGCCATGCAGGGTGACACTATGTGACACTAACTATGTAAATCAGCTCTAGAGATCCCCAGAGGACAGACGCGTTGCGCACCGTCGTTCCCTGTGAAAGCTCTCTATCTTTGAAACGAATACAGGGGAGGCTGGTCAGAGTAAAACAACATTTGAAACGTACAGAAGGGTGGAGCTGACCTGTCAGATCTTGGTAAAACCAGCGTGACCCCAGCCCTAATCATGCCTTGGGAGACACCGAGAAATTGCACTTTAGCACAACCCCCAACCCTGAAATTTCCGAATGTCTGTGGGTGGAGGTGAAGTTTAAGCTAAACATGGAAGGACTGACTGAAGACATCAGCATACTGGCACCACATTTTAATTTTCCCTTTTCTGTCACCTCAGGCCACTGCTCCTGTCACTGTAGCCAGGCAAAGTTTAGCTACTCAGATCTGTAAAGCGGAATCTCTGGACAGCTACACAAAAGCCCCTGTTTCGGACAGTGATCTGAGAATAGGGTCACAGCCAAACCCAGACTTTTCTAGACAGCTTTCACTAGTTCCAGGCCACTAGCTGGACAGATAAAACACTCCAGAGAAGAGAAGAGAGAACTTTCCACACCTTCAGAACAAAAGAACTGAGGCTGGAGAGATGCAGTCAGTAAAGTGCTTGCCTCACGGGCGTGATAACCTGAGTTTATCCCCAGAACCCACATTGTGAAAGCTTGTGTGGTGCGCACTTGTCATCCCAAGGGTGGGAAGAAAGAGACAGGTGGGTTTCTGGGGTCACTGGCCAGCCTAGCTGTACTGTTTTGCAAGCTCCAGGACACTGAAAGGTCCTGCCTCTGAGTGAATGAATGAATGAGTGAATGAATTAATAGATGGTCAGTGCCTGAGAAATACCCCCGAGGTCGACATCTGCCCCCGACACCCACTCACTCGTATGCACATTTATACACTCCTGTGCACACATACATAAGCACATGTGCACACACACACTGTGCACGTACACACGCATGCACACACACAAAGCCGGTGGTGGCAGAAGTTTCCCAGAGATACAACTTTGCAAACCCCATCAAATTGCTGGAGCGCAGTAGTTACTAAATATGACCGTACACTCAAGGACTTTGGGGTGTTAAAGAAAGTCCCTGTCATAAAAGATAAGCAAATAGGGAAGTAAAAGAGCAACTTGAAGGAAATGGAGACCACTCAGGAAGGTCAAAAAAATTTAAAAGAGTTATCTTCCAAATCTTTAGAGAGATAAACCAGATACTGTGTCCATAAAACAAAATGAAATACCAAAAATAAAGACAAAGAAAAGAAGAAAACTGACATTTGGAAAATAAAATATGAAGCACTCTGAAACAAAGATATTAAAAGTTGAAATGATAAAAAAGTTTCCAAAATTATTCAGAATAAAGTGAAAACACAATATAAAAATTGTTATTGAAGAGAGAAGAAAGTGTGAGGACTATTTCAGAAGCTTCAACATTTAGCCAACAAAATATTCCAAGCTATTTTCTCCCCAATGGGCTCATGAAGGTGAATGTCCTTTGCTCTACAGACGACGTGCCCGCAGCAAGGGAAATGGCTGCAAGCACAGTAAGGAGATCATCCAACACGTGCCCAGCAAGAAGAGAAGATGACAGGCCTCTGGACGTCCCCCTCGCCCAGCCCTAGGACAGGAGGTCCTGGGCAGGTTTTCAGAACCCTAAAGAGACCCAGTGACCGTCAAGGATTGTTGCGCTGTGAGTTTACCGAAGGTGCTTTCACATACATACAGCATGAAAACGCTTTCGGGGGCCGTTTCCCTGCGGGCGAGCGGCTGAGCTAGCCAAGAGCAGGCAGTGCAGGAACCAGAGAACTCAGCCCAGGAGAGCAGCGAGCAAACCCCAGACAAAGGGCTCCGCGAAGCACAGGATGGCCCGGGGCAGGACTGACGCGTCTAAGAAAAGAAACTGATTGAGCGTCCAGTGGGCATGAGTGTCTGGAGAGTCCAACCTCAGAATTAGAGATGAATTCACAAAGATCGGAGCAAATAATTTCAGTCTATGGCTGGAATTCAGGAAGAGGAAAAAGCCAGTTACATGGCTCACCTGTTAGTGCAGCTTGTGCAGCAGGATGGTCATGCAGCCTATGGATTCTACACGTGAATATCACGCTACAACTGCGGAAAACGAACTGTTTACTGTCTATCTTGGGCTGACGAGGTTACGTGGAAGAGTGATGGTGAGACAGAAGAGCCAAAGGCAGGCAGAGTCGGCAGCCGTCACCCTGGAGAGAAAGACCACTGAATGGAAGGAAGCGCTTTACCTAGAAACAGGTAGATAAAGACCCAGAAAGTTACACAGGGAGAAATTTCACTCGCAAGAGAAGGAAATGAGATAAAGGTTGTTGTTTTTTCTTTTCTGCTTTTATTTCCATTTTATTTTTGTATGCCCTACAATAATAGGATTCTCATATACACTGTCTGCGAAGACATCGAGGCCTGTGCAGCGATGAACTAACTCAAAAAACATGTCTTCTCTCCTTTTCTCCTTTTCTCCTTCTCTCCTTCTCTCCTTCTCTCCTTCTCTCCTTCTCTCCTTCTCTCCTTCTCTCCGTCTCTCCTTCTCTCCTTCTCTCCTTTTCTCCTTCTCTCCTTCTCTCCTCTCCTTCTCTCCTTTTCTCCATCTCCTTCCTCCCAGCATCTGGTACGACTTGCCTACAATGTTGTTTTTCTCTAAGTAAATGGTCTTTGAGTTTAAAAACACAAACAAAGCTACATCAAGGAGACTACAAACATGCACTTCTGTGTATGTATTTACAAGTTACATATATATGTGAATTTGACTTGTCTATTTCTACTTCTCTTTATGTCAGCTTATATGCAAAAAGTGGAAAAAATTTCTTCATTTATGTCTGGATTTTGGATATGGGGTGAGGAAGGGACAAAAAAAAGTTTCACTAAGACTCTAGGAACCGTAAGAATCCTTTTGTTTACTGATGGGTTCCACATTCCTTCCAAGGGTAGGTTCCTAACAAACAGTAGCAAACACATGAAGGTCAGTGGATAGGTGCAGACGAAGGTAAGCTAATGGAATAGAGTAACACACAAAAGAGGAAATCCCGAAATGCTTGAGAGGAATGAAAAACAACTGATACACTTGTTAAAAGTTTAAATTAAACCTATAAAATAATCGAAACTGAATGCTAAGCTTACAAGTATGAGAAAACATTTAAGAAAAATGAACAATCTAAAAGAACAGAGGAAATAGAGATAGAGAATAGAAAAGTATGACAAAACACATAAAATAAATAGAAATAGATATAAATGGATAAGTAAACACAATAATGTAAGTAGACTAAAACCTTCCTAAAGAAATATTAAAATGAAATTTTGAATATTCCATTTTACATTTTTCTATCAAAGACAAATCTTAAATGTGAAGACACAAAACATCAAATATCACAAGCTCAAGAATGAAGAAAGATCCATCAGGGAAACACAACAAAAAGAAATTTGGAGTAGTATTTCATCAGGCGATGTTAGCTACAACGCCAAGTGTCTCAAGACTGAAGACATCATTGAATATTAATAAGTTTTAACTCATCTTGAAAATAAGGCTTTATTCTATTCATACCTAATAATAGAATTACAAATACACAAAGTAAAAATTGATAGAACTACAAAGAGGAAACATCAATATCCACTTGTACAAGATTTTGAGTTGATTTTCTCCAAAAATGAAAGTTCAAACAGGCAGATATTCAGAAAGGTGGAAAACATGAAAGTAAGAGATTTGAGGCTAAGAAAATTATGAGACCATATTGGCAAACTGTAATAAAGACTTAATCAGAGCTCCAAAAGGGAAGCAAAGTGGAGCACAGGAAACATCTGAAGACATAACTGGACCATTCCCAGGCCTGGTGGAGAGCAGAGATCAGACCAAGAGAAGAAAGAAGGAAGGAGGGAAGGAGGGAAGGAGGGAAGGAAGGAAGGAAGGAAGGAAGGAAGGAAGGAAGGAAGGAAGGAAGGAAGGAAGGAGAAAGAAGGAAGGAGGGAAGGAGGGAAGGGAGGAAGGAGGAGGAAGGAGGAGGGAGGGAAGGGAGGAGGAAGGAGGGAGGAGGAAGAAGGAGGGAGGGAGGAAGGGAGGAGCAGGAGGGAGGAAGGAGAAGGGAGGGAGGGAAGGGAGGGAGGGAAGGAAGGAAGGAGGGAGGGAGGAGGAGGAAGGAAGGAAGGGAGGAAGGAGGAAGGGAGGAAGGAGGAAGGGAGGAAGGAAGGAAGGGAGGGAGGAAGGGAGGAAGGAGGAAGGAAGGAAGAAGGGAGGAAGGAGGGAGGGAGGAAGGAAGGAAGACGACAGGACTCTTGACAAAGGCGCGACTACCTTTATAGGCGGAGTGTCAGGAGGCAAGAGACAGCAGTGAAGGTAGAAGGACCTTCCATTATATTGGTAATTGTGTGTCTTAGCCTGAGTAGAGGGTTCATAAATTCCTCATATTGCTTTTTATAGCCTTTTTATGCCGGAAATATTTCAAAATACATTTTTAAGCAACTAAAAGTCTTTTGAAATATAAATGAAAATGTCCAAGAATTAAGGGTATTTGAGCTGAAATGTTATTTTAATAGTTTCTGGAGACATTTAAAGACATAAAATACAGCTTATTCGCCTGTTATTTGGGACTCAACCTTCCTTCCATGGAATGCACCGGGTTTGCTGCGGTCGAGGAACTGACTCCGTGGGGGATTCTTCTCTCTGCCTCCACCTTCTCGACTTACAAACATGCTCAGCGTTCTACTCTTAGCAAGCACAGAAGGAATTCCGCCCTGGACGCCTGCTGTGAATTACTTGCCTTCCTTCTTGCTCACCTGTGTGCCCCTTTCTAGCCGTCAGTGCCGCCTGCTCTACTACCCTCCGCGACCACCCTCCGATTCTCTCTCCCCGAAGAGCTCGTCAGCGCCCGTTGAAAGCTGGCTTCAGAGAAACGTCACCCGCGTCATGGATACCTGCCGCGCTCCGTGCTTCGTCCCTTGGTGTTTACAGCTCCTGTTTTCTCAGCTCCCGCTTGTTTTCGTTCTCACGGTCTCCGAGCTCTGTAATCACTCAGATGTAATCCATACGTCATGTTTCTGAAGTCCGTTCCACACCTTTATCAACCAGGGCTGCAACGCCCTGCTGTGCACTTGTCTACACGGCTGCGAGGCCACACAGAAAGTGTGTTGGCAAGCAGAGCCTGAGGGGCAGGAACAACGACCCTTAATATTCTGTGACCTGTTTTAAATGGGACCCTCAGACCTACATCAGCTTTGCCTGAGAAGGTCTTGAAAGTTCAGAACCTTGGGCCCCAGACCAGACCCACCAAACCAGAGTCGCATTCCTACAAGCCTTTGGGTGACTTGCTCACGGTTCAGTTTGCCGGTCCAGCTTTATGATATAGATGCTATTAAAATCCACCTTTTGTACATCAGGAGATCCTGAAAAACGAAGAAATTTCGTGGAGGACATGCAGCTTGAGTTAGATGAGCTAGAATTCAGCTCATGTGGGTCCTACGACCTTAGAAGCTGACCAGGTCCCCAATGCCTTTCATGAGACATTGCCCCACCAGTGGCACGGTGCCAACACAGACAACTGTCTTCTGTTTGAGAGAAGCTACGCGAGCTTCTGCAGTCTGCTAAGAAGCTCAGGAACAAGTGTTCTCCCTCTTGTCAAACACCGATTCGCCCTGTCCCTGCTGGACTGCATTCCTAGAGAGGTGGGCCAGTTACTGGCTTTGCAGAGCAGGAGCTGCCGCCAGTTTCCTAATCCACACACTTGCCCTGCGGGCTGCAGTGAAGCCTTCAGATTGCAGCCGGTAACTGGGATTCTCTCTGCGCTTCACTAGAGGCCCCGGATTTCTACTTCAGAAAACAGAAAGACGGCAGTGGTGGTCCCCGGCTCAGCTTATCTCTCCATCCAGATGCTGCAGCCCAGCAAGCGAAGGAACTTCCTGCAAAACGGTCTCCTTTCTTTCCCACCCGGCCACAGCCTGCCTCGTCCGGGTCTATAATTAGCTTCCTTCTATTCAGTTGAGCAGAAGGGCTGTGACCTGCAAGACACGTGAAGCTTCATAACAGTCCCCTGAATTATGTGGTGTTCCATTTAACCTACTGCCTCTCGTGTCTCCTGCTTGAGCCATCCGTGGGGAAGGAACATGAATGCCAGTAAGGAAGACCTGTGCCCTCAGACAGTCCTCGTGTGCGCTCTCTGTCCTGGTCAGTCATGATCGGAGTCCTCCTTCCCGGTCAGAATTACCTATTTGGATGACAGATTGGAAGCACCAGGATCTACAGCACCCCAAACCCACCCCAGGAGCCGGAATCGGTAGGTTCCTTATCCAAGACCAGGAACCCTTGATCGCTGGGTTGGTTCTCCAGGATGAACAGCTGCAGCTGCAGCTGCAGGTAGCTGTGCCCCTGGGTGCCGTGGACCTCATCTCATCTCCACTCAGGACAGAGCACACCCCACAGCCCCGCTTTCTTTCTTTGCATGCATCCTTCCACTCCTGGCCACTGAGACCCGCCTTTCAGGAGTGCCCCGAATTCCAGCCTGCTTGCACTCCATAGCACTATTGTTAGGTAGCAATGTCAGAAACTGGAACTGAATTCCCTGGCAGTCCTTTGATCCCCAGCGGGGGAGAGAATGGCCGGAAGGGACAGCCCAGCCTGGGGCTAGACAGCCAGTGTGCTTTCCTGTGGGCTCCAGAGGCCTGCAGGCCAGCAGGAAAGAGGACAGCTATTCTTAGCCAAGGTGTGGGAGCCTGGCAGAAGCTGCAAGCTCCAAGGGTCAGACCGGAATCGGCCACCCACTCTGGCTGCTTCCCCCCTCGCTTGGCTGCTGCTCACACGAGGAAATGACCACCCCACTCCTTAGACCAGCGGCAGCTTGTGGCTCAGGATGGACCCTTCCCCAAACAGTTTGCTCAGTGGACAACTTAGGGTGGGTGTACTGAGAGCTAGAAAGGGCCTGGAACCATCTGGACTTCTCCAGAGGGCTCTGTATTGCTGGCAGATGCCAGTGAGTCCATCACTCCCTCAGGTACTGTGGAGGTCCAGAGCTGCGACGTGGTCTTCTAGTAGTCAAGTGGAGGTCCAGTGCTGCACGCGTGGTCTCTCCCAGAGCTGCACGCGTGGTCTCTCCCAGAGCTGCACGCGTGGTCTCTCCCAGAGCTGCACGCGTGGTCTCTTCCAGAGCTGCACGCGTGGTCTCTTCCAGAGCTGCACGCGTGGTCTCTTCCAGAGCTGCACGCGTGGTCTCTAGCAGTCAAATGGAGAAGATTCATGGTGAGGCACAGCTGGGTGAGATGGACAAGGATCAGGAATACGTCTTTAAAGAGGAGTGCTAGGGGGATAAGAGAAGGGACTGGCGGGAGATGCTTGTCCCCTGGGAGGTCAGAAAAGGCCAGGAGATGACAAGGCTCCAGTTGCCCAGAATGAGCAGAGAAGAAGGAGCGGCTGAGAACGTGAGAGCTTTTGGTCCGGAAGAGGCCGGTGTGGCAAGGACCAGGGAAGA
This sequence comes from Typhlomys cinereus, assembly GCA_023101885.1. NCBI lineage: Eukaryota > Metazoa > Chordata > Mammalia > Rodentia > Platacanthomyidae > Typhlomys > Typhlomys cinereus. Next base: position 299,354 of record JALPQD010000638.1, read on the forward strand.
CAAGGAGTGGAGCCCTTCGGGTCTTCCAGGCAGGTAAACAGTGGATACTTTATCGCAGAGGAAAGAGAAGTAAACGTGCCGCCCTGCCTAGGAAGTGACATAGGAGCAGAAGATGGTCCAAGGGAGGCCAGAGAAGAAGCCATGGTATTCCAGAAAGCAGAGAAGAGGAAGAGAAGGTACCCCCTTACCCTTCTGACGCTCACAGTCCACACGTGGACATGTGTGTCGGATCACACGTGTGCATTTTACAGATGGAAACAGATCTCATCAGTATCTTCCCAGACCTCCTTCAGCGCTGATCACTGACACTGCCACGGGGTCTGCAGGTGATCGATGCATGCATTCTCAAAGCCCACATGGCCTCAGAGACGCCCCCCCACACCCCCCCTGGGGGGCCTGGCCTTGCTGCCTCCTTGCCAAACCTTCTAGCTTGCACACCATCTTTGGACAAAACACATCTGGGAAGCAGCTGCCTGGCCAGTGTCACAGAATCATCTCCTGATCCAGTGACGCTGGAATGGAGAGGAGGCATGGGGGACCCGCTGGGATGGGATCTGGGCAGAGCGTCAGAGCCCCACCCAGCCTTTAGGAGGCAGCCTCCAGGGTGGCTGTGTGACAAACACACTGACCCTTGCGTCTTTCTCTGCTGCGTCCCTCCGCTGGGCGCCACGTGCCGCCCTCACCCCAGAGAAGGCTCAGAGGCAGAGGGAGAGGAAGCTCCCCTCGGCTCTGGAAGGCTCGCTGTGGGAACCGGGAGTTCAGACTCCCACGAAGTGGCACGCCGCCTGGCATTCATCTGGAGACGCTGTGCTCCAAACTGTCCTGGAGTCTCCCAGCTGTTTTCTCACCAAAGATTTCAGACACTGGCTTCAAAACTTCACCTTTCTAGTTGTTCTAGCCCCTGCCCTTCTTCCGATGCCTTCCTCCCTCCACAAGGCACTGTGCGTCCCCATCTTGGGTCATGGTGAACACAACAGTAACCGGTGGGGCTGACATCAAATCCTCCCAGAGGAGAGAGCGCTTTTCCAGCAGATGATGTTATCGGCCCCACCCTGGGCTCTGTGCTTAGTGCAGCCCAGACATATGGATCTTTTTAGAGACTTAGGCAACTTGGCATCCCTGTTTCACACCCTGCAAGCCTGCTGTGCTGTTCTGCTGGGAGGGACGCGGAGAGGGAGGGAGTGGCTTTTATTCTGCTTCCCTTGTCACTTCTGGCAACTCCCTGTGCAGTCTGGAAAGCAAAAAGTATTCCATTGTGGGCCCAGTCTAGCTGAAAACATGAAGATAAAAAGCAAATAAGAGGAGAAGAGAAAAAAACAACACATGACTGCATTGAGTATTATTCTGGTCAGTTTCCAGTATAAAAATTGGAAACCCCTCCTCCAACACCACCTTCTGTTGTTTCTCCTCTTTACCTCTTTTCTTCCTGCACAGACCCCGCCTCTGTGACCGCTGGTGCCCAGTACAACCCAAGCAAAATCTGCTACAAACCCACCTACCCACCACGGATGAATGCATTGAGCAGGAAGGGTAATCCTTCTGAGGTGTCTTTGCAGGCTTCTCCCCACCTCCACCCCATATCTAGACACGGGATGTGGGTAAGTCTTGGAGTCAAGGGAATTCTCCTGCTGCCTCTGGATGAGAGGATGTCCCTTCTGCCAAGTGCTGAAGCTGTCTGTCAAGAGAGGTGCCCCGGCACTCAGGCTCTCTCAGCAAGAATCCGTGGCAGCCCCTCTCCTCTCCCTTCCACAGAGAAGTTTGTAGACCAAAGGAGGGGCTGTTTTGGAAGCAGATGCTACTTTGGAAGGGTCCAGAACTTCACAGGAATTTGGCTGTCCCTAGACCATCCCCACGCTCTGCCTTCGAGGTGGCCTCTCCCAGGCTGTAGGCCCAGCTCAGGGAGAACCAGTAACGCTGTGCCTCTCCCTGTTCTCCTGGAGCCAGGGCTGGATTAAGCACTGCATTTCTCTTCCAGCGGCTTTGTGATGGAGCCGGTGCGTGAGGCAGAAAAAGAGTTTAAGGGATGTAGAAAAACTGGATCCTGCTTGTGCAACTGTAACATGCACATCTCGAAACTCTCTGTGGGGTCGCAGACACAGGCTGTGAGTTCAGTTCCTACCTTTGCAGTCTGGTTAGGCTGGGACCAGATTCAGAATAGGATGAAAAAAGACCTAATTCTTATGGGCTACAGGATGCTCCAGAAAGGGCAGCTGCCAGTCCTAATCCACCGTGAACACTGTAAGAAACAGGAAAGGTATCGGTCACGGAGTTCTCCTGAGCAGATCCTTCACCTGCGGGTTTCTTGGATCAGCTGCCCCCTGGCTCCCTCCCCTGCCACCCGGGGCAGCCCAAACTCCCTCTGAGCCACCGTCTTCAACAGAAGTGAGAATGCTTCTGGCAGCACTCGCTAGCAATGCCACCAGAGTGCACGTGCGGCAGCTCCCATAGCCAAGGCTCTCTGGAGCTGAGGTCCCGGGACAGAGGGGCTTCACCTTTGTCCTCATCACTGGCGTTGCTGCCTTGGGCCAAGCTGTGTTCAGCCCGCAGCTCTCCCAAGACTGTTCCCACGGACGACTTACGATCTGACCAACCAAGAGGAGAAGATCGTCTTACAGCTACCACATTCAGTCTCTCTGCAAAAGAAAAAAGTGTTTGTTTATTACTTTGGTTGTTAAAGTAACACATGCTTATCATGAAAAGAGACTTACGTATGTAAGGGTGAAGAATGAGGGAGAACTGAAGATTACCCATACCTCTATCCCAGAAGAGCCTGTGCTACACAGCACACGTGACTGCCCTGCCCGAGCAACGCTTCGCCTCTCTGACATGAGCAGCACACGCGCATACATAGACCAATCCCCCAACAACAGGGACCACCGCGGAAGCCCCGAGGACTGTATGCAAGGCCAGTTCCAAGGCCAGGTCTTCCCCACTCACGAGCTGGTCTGAGGTAGCCAAACTGGGACGCGGCCTTGGGACCAGCGTAGAAGGGAGGGGACACGGCGCTTTGCTTCATGGCCTCTTTCCTGGATAAGATTCCAGTTCTGCCTTTAATGGCTTCCCAAGGGTCTGTGAAAGTTGCCAAGAGATTATCTTGGGGGCTGTTCGGGTGGACCAGCCAAAGCTCACTCCCTTCCAAGGAACACCCCACCCACGGAAGTGCAAGAGGGGGCGTTTTCACAGCACGGGAGACTCTCCCGCCCACTGAAGTTATATATATGAGTGTTATGTATATGATATTACATATACGGGGATATATATGTATGCATACATGCATACATGCATATGTAAGTATAAATGTACTTTCCTGGATAACTTGAAAACTTCTGTAAGTCAGATATTTATAAAGACTGGAATACAAATGATTGTCTTTGACGTGAAAGAACATAAATAAGTAATAACACGATGGAGAAAATGCTAAAAAGTAAGTACAGATTAACAAGAAAACAGGAATTTTATCAGCCACAGTTTGAAGACTGCTGCACGTTCCTAGAAACCTTTCAGCACATCGAGAGCACAAGGCATTCTATACCGTGCGGCAGCATGTAGGAGCTGCCTGCAGAGCCTGGAAGAAGGTGAGGATGAGTGGGATGAGCAATTCATCTTCAGTGTTTTTGCCAACATGCTAAATCGAGAGGCAAGAAGATGGAAAGAAAAAACAGCACTCTCACTGTGTGTACTTGGTACCACCATTTACAGAGAAACCCCAAAGAATCTGTAAGTATTTAGAAATAATAGGATTTAACAAGTTAGCTTAAGAAAAGATTAATATAAAATAATAAATTTTATTTTCATATCACCAACAAAAATATTAAGCAAGAAGATTGTCTTATAGGTCATAAATTACCAAGCAATAAATGTAATGAAGAATAAAACTACTTCAGGGAAAAATCATAAACTTTGGCAAAGGTTCTATCCAGGTCATTGAATGGAATATATATCGGTTTCTCTAAAATTGATCTGTGTGGTAATTCTGGTGAAAATCCAAAAAGGTGGCTCATGCCTGCAACCCAGGGGCTGGGGTGGCTAAAGCAGGAGGGTCTCAAATTTGAGGCTCAAAAGAAAAAAAATGAGGGGGATGGAGAGAGGGAGGGAACAACAGAGACTGTTCAGCGAAGGAGTCTGATAGGTGCTCATCAAATTGCTGTGATGCATGGAAGAAGAATAAAGAATAAAGAGGGCGGCAGAGTAAGACAACACAGGGTCTGTGAGGACGGAAGCATTCGCGCTATCGGCAGAGGCAGAACCAGCCACACCTGACCGTGAAGTGTGGATATGTGCCCGAAGGTTCGGCCAGGTCAGAGGGAAAGGAGTTGCTCCAGCCAGCGCGCAGGATGCGGGTACCTGTGTAAATAACGTCTGGGCCTGGATTTGTGACGAGCGTCTCCCCTGCCTCTCTAGGCTCCAAACTCACCCTTTTACCGTTCTCTGTGAGTGATGCGGTGACAACACTCATCTGTGCCACCGAGGACAAGTCGAATGTTCCAAACTCGTCAGATGTGTTAATTGTGGGTAGTGAGTCGCATGTTTGGCAGGTGGAATTCAGAGTATATGCCGAAAGCTAGAAGTGACAGCCTGAAGGGTGTGTAGAAACAAGAAATGTAGAAGAACGAGTGAAACGATATGGAACGTGGCTCTTGGGAACAGGACTGAGCCACTAACTGGTCATGTGACCTCGGGGCCGACCACCTCCTGTGCTTCCCAGGAAGCAGGCACACAGGAGTCCCAGGTATCTCCTGTGTCGGTTCTGGTCCTAACCACCTGCCTGGTGACGTAAGGCCAGCCCGACAAGGCATGCACCTGTCTCTGATGTCTCAAACGCTCAAGACCGTGCGCGAATGCATCACATTAAGGTCCTGCCTTCGCAGCTAGCGTCTTCATGAATAGCTTCTGGGTCCCAAAGCAGCCTCGGTGTCTAGGTGATTCCCACAGGACCCTGGGCTGAAGGCCAGCAGGCCACATGTCCTGGCTGCTCTGTCAGCTGGTCCTGCCTGAAGAAGGCTTTGAGAGAGGCTGAAGGCAGAAAGCGCATGGAGGAGCACGTCTAAGGTTCTCATTGCTTCCTTCCAGCTTACGGACACTGGGATTGCCCCTGAGTGCTTTCAAGATCATCAGAAACAAAGCAAAGCTGACAGGAAATGCTTGTGGATGCTCCCTCCCTCGCTCTCCACTTGCTGTCAGGACACGCCACCACTGGCTCACATGCACGTTCGGGAAGGGCTTGTCCCAGTCGGCTGTGCCCTATGGCCGTAGTGTCTCCACCGGGCTGAGGCGACCTCCGACGATGCAAACTGCCAAGAAAGGCCTGAGTCCTTTACAGATCAGAGTGATCCTGAGGGACTCGCTCGGCGTGGCCCAGATTCATTTGGTGACTGCAATAAAATCTTGAAACTCCCAAAGTCCAAAGGCCTGGCTCCAGATCTTCTGAGGCTCGCTACCATTTGATTAAGAAAGCAATTGCAGTCCGCAAGCATTGTGAGAGGAACGAAAAGGATAAGAATGCCAAATTCTGCCTGATTCTGATAGAGAGCCAGATTTACCGATTGGCTTATTACTATAAGACCAAGTGGGTCCTGCCCCCCAATTGGAAATAATAGCCTCTGCCCTAGTGGCATAAATGTGTCTCATTGCTTAAGCAATAAAATCACTTTAAATAATAATAAAAAAGCTTGTAACCTGGAAACAAGCCTTGGTTCCAAATTATGAAAGTAGAAAAGTAGAATTAACAAGTGTCATAGTTACAGCACAAGTGTCAACTTGACAGTTGAGGGTTTGAGCTCTGGGCACATTTGTAGAGAATTAGTTGTTGAGTTAAGCCCAGAGCAAACCTGCAGGAGATTGTCTAGCTGATGGGGAAGGCCCAGCCCATGGTGAGTGGGACTAGGCCCTGCAATAAAATACAGAGAGCTGGTTTAAAGAGTCGGCATCCTTGTGTACACTTGGCCAGACATGCTTGTCTGGCAAGTAAGGTTGTCCCTTTCTCAGCTGTTACACAGAGATGGTGTGGCCAGTTCCCTCAGCCTGGTGCTGGTGTGAGCTCTCCTGCTAAGATGGACTACAGACTGTAAGCAGGAATCCTAAGAGAAATAACCCCATTGCTCCCTGAAGCCATTTAATGGTGATTCATCAGCAGCCATGCAGGCGAACTACTACAGCTTTTCCAATAACTGCCTATGAAAGATAAACTACAACTCAGCTCTTTAATATTTCAGACAAAAGAAAAAGCTTGGATCGTAAAGACAAAATATACTTATATTTTAAAACTCAGAATTATTGAAATCAGCTATGTTTTGAATATTTCCCAAAAATTTAGTGGTAGAAACCTAATCCCAAATCTGGATAGTAATGGCTCTTAGAGGGCTCACTTTCTTGGGTGTCATCTGTTCATGGACTCGGGATTCACGAACTATCGGGGGCCGTGGCTCTGCTGCTGGTGGGAGCCAGCTCGGCCCAGCTCCTCTCGCCCGTTCTCTGATAACTTTTTCCCATGCAGCTGGAGGGCCTCAGACGCCAAGAAGATGTAGGAATCATATTCTTAGCTGTCTAACCCTCAGGCTACGAGCCAAAATAATCCTTGATTCTTTTTCTTTCTTTTGAAATAGGGTTTCATTTAGCCCAGGCAGGAGTCAAACTTACTATGTAGCTGAGGATGACGTTGAATTCATAATCTTCCTTCCATCTCCCAAATGAAGGAATAACAGGCAGGTACCACCACTGCCCAGCCTATACCGTTGTACTTTATAACATCTAGTTTCAGGTATTTTGTTACTACTACAGAAAACGAACTATAGTTCTCACTGCTTTTCCTATCAAAAGCACTATGTTTAACAGTTCGTCTTACTTGGTATGGAAAGCATGTGCACTCATGCGGGCGTACGTGTGTGTTTGTGGAGAAGACACTTGACAAGAGTGAGCCCACTACAGGGCTGCTGTACCACTGCATGTCTTCCGCGCCCTCTTCTTGCTTGACGTAGCGCCCTTTCTGACAGCAGCGTGGCTGCTGACGGACAGCTGGGACACCCAGCTCCACGCGGTCGGCAGCTCAACTCTAACTTGCTTGTGAGGCAGGGTGAGGTGGAGTCCCTGGGCGGACTTTGCCCACGAGTCAGAACCTATGTTGGTGTGCAAACTTGGAGTGACGATTCCTGGTGTCTGTGGAGAGAAGGCTGAGGTCAATCCCTCCTGCTTCATGTTCTGGTGCCGTCATAGCCGTGCAGGCCAGAGAGAAATATCTCTGGCTTCTCCAGGGAATGCATTTCAGGCCTGTCTTCACGGTTCCTTCCTGGCCCCAAGTACTGCTTGTCCCCAGTCCTTTGTTCCTACATGATTCTTTCTCCTCCAGGGCTTCCTGAAATTTAATATAAGGATAAAAGTAAACCCTTGCCCCAGGTGTGGATTTCTTGGCCCTCACTTGGATTCTGGTTCTGTGAGGACAATCCTTTCAGAAACCGATGCACAGAACAGGACTCAGTCTTCTCCTGAAACTAGCAAGCTGTCCAGGCAAAGGAGACAAATTTCCTTAGGACTGTTCTGATGGTCTGGAAGATAAATACCAGCTAAAGTAATCAGAGGAGAGCAGATGGATAACGTACCACTGTAATCTTACCTGAGGTGGAAGGATTACCCTAGACCCTTTCTCAAGTAAACAAGACAAATAAACGCTGAAACAAAAATAGAGTAACTGGAGGAAACTCCTGGGAGGAAAGGCCCAAATGAGCCAAACTGGTTTTATTAAGTAAATTGGTTTTGTTAAAATTAGCCCGATGCCTAACGGGGGTTAAGACCCCATATTTCGCTCACAGCTTTGAGGTGGGTACCTGCAGACCAGGTTCTGAATTAGAGCTGAGGATATGGAAGTGGAAAGCATGTGATGCTTCTTTGTTAATGAGGATTCCAAGTACCAAAGTCTGGTTTTAAAATAATACATTTACAGTCATTTCTGTCTCTAGCTTCAGGTCTTGACCCCAATGTGCGCAGATCTAAACATCATCTGCACTCTGAACAAACTTATCCTGTGCATTGTATCAATTACATTTGCATAGAAGTCCCTGTCTGTATTCCACTGGTAAACAGCAGCTTGAAGTTCAGTGATCCCTTGCTCCGCCTTGGGGAAGGGGGGGGCAACCCATCCTGCCTGCCCCTTGTTCCCCACATCCACCCGAGGCTGATGGAACACTTTGCTGTTTGAAGAAACACTGGACAAAAAGGTCAGAAAAGGACTTTGGGGGTCTACACCTCCTCCTCAGCCTCCTCCTCAGCTCGGATGTGCAGCAGCTCTGGGACAGGCCATGAAAATAACACATGCTTCTGTAGGTGCTGGAGGCCTGCAAAGGAGTCAGTCGAAAGGCACTGCAGGTGCTGGACCTTCCCTCACAGCACTCAGGCATTATGGGAAAGATGGGACTGAATATTTGCAAGTGCGATCATATAGCCCCACCCCCACCCCCCACCCCCCACCCCCCAACTGCACCTCATCTCGGCTGCTGTGAGGTGCTATGATCTGCCTGGCCTGCCCGCTTGGTTCCCTGACTGTCCAGTTGTGAACTCTGCAGGCCAGGCATCAAATTGAAGAACAACTGGTAAGCTCGCCGCCCACTAGGAGGGGAGGATGGAACCCAGAGAGTGCTTTGACTCCAGCGAGAGCGGGTGAAGTCCCTGAAGGCTTGCACCCTGGTGTCTAAGAGGGAGCACTAGGGAGAAGACACCGGGGTCCTGAGCAGTCCACTAAAATCAGACTAAGTGGGAAAACGTGGACTGTCGCAGGAAACTAATACAAATACTTGCAGGAAAAATAAGTGAAATCAAGTGTTGGGTGGACAGCAGCTGAACTGGACCGAGGTCTGCGTGCCTGTAACCAGCAGGCTTCCTACACAGGAGAAGTAAACTCAGGCTCTCTGTGGACTCCTTCCATCACACCATTCCCACCTTAAACCTTGAAAATGAGGACCAGAAGGATGAAGGGGGAAGCAGAAGGCTGGCCCTGCCCAGCTGCGGCCAAGGTGGCACAGGGTTAAAAGAGAAGTGGAGGAGCTTGAAGACCTAAGATCAGGATCAGCAAGGCTGAAGTAGGCGTCCCGAGTCCTTCGACGCCGCCTCCAGCCTGGGCCTCCGAGCGGGCTGGGCGCTCTCGCTAACAGCAGCCAAGGAGAGGGGCCGGCCTCTCCCAGACGCAGCGGAGAGGAGGGGAGAGGCGGCGCCCACCCCCTCCGGACAGCAAACCGGGGAGGAGAGTCGGCATTGCCCTCCCCCTGCGCGCCGGCGGAGCAGTGCATCCCGCGCCCAGCCTGCACGGAGCGCATCGGGAGCGGAGCAAGGATGCAGGTCTCCAGGGCCGCGTGCGAGGGGCTCCGGCTGCCGTGGGGCTGGACCGCGCTCTGCCTGCTCAGCGTGCTGCGTGAGTACCGCGGGCCGCGCGCGGGGACCCGGGAGGAGCCGCGCCGCGCCGCCCTCACCTGGGCGCCGGCGCCGCGGGGAGGCGCCCCGCGGGGAGGCGCCCCGAGATGCCTTTTGGCGCGGCGACTTGGCGGGGCAAAAAGTTGGTGCCAGAATAGGGCTGGAAAGTTTTGTAGCTGTAGTGTTTTCGGAAACCTTAGCCGGGAGAGGGGTGCAGAGAAAGGTCCCGGCGCCCACCCCACCCCCCAACCCCCGGACCCACGAGAGCAGAAGTGGCCTTTTGGGTGTAAGGGAACCTGAGCCGTGGCCCGGAAAGGGCTGAGGGATTTGGAATGAAGAGCAGGCGAAAGGACAAAGACAAATTTTGAATTCGAGATTAGAAAGCTAAACTACAGTCACTCCTGCAGCCCTCGCACTCAGCCGGCTGGCGGGGTCTTTGCCAGCACAGTTCCCTTGCCGCCCCCTCCTCGCCCCGCACAACCCGCACTCAAGACACCTCGGAATTTTCTTCCCATGCGTCCTTCCAGATTCTAAAGCTAGTGGACAGGCCGAGACAGCTCCCGCTGCCCACGCTGACTTTAGTTCTGAAGCTCTTCTTTGCACTTTGGTCGTCTAAATAACGAAGTAGCATGGTAGGCACCGCGCGTCCCAGCGCCTTCTTGCTTGCATCGTAGGAGCCTTTCTCCTTCCTAGTCCACGCTCTTCGGGGCTTCGCGGAAGAGGCCCTCTCCTGTTTCCAGCCTTCCAGGGCGCCTGGTCTCCATTCTGAACCCTAAGGCCACTCACCGTGCTCCAGGGTGACCTGGAGCTCCAGCTGGCCTTTGTGCTGCTGCCTTCGGGTCTGCGTCAGGAGACGGGCTACGTTCATTGGTGGCCGCCCGGGCAGCCGGGGACATGGCCTTAGGGACGGAGTGAGCTGTTGCTGAGGGCTACACGCCTCAAAGCTGACCATCACTTGACGTCCTACCTCCCTGACCCAACCCTCAGGCGGAGTGCTCCCTGTCCCTATGGCCTCAGCTGGCCAGTGTCTCGGAGCAGAGGAGGGGCGGGGAAGCAGGGAAACCTCTCAAAGCAGAGGTTTGCAGATATGAGAGGGTGAAGGGAAGACCAGAGCCCGTTCTCAATCTGGCCAGGCTCGCGGACCAGCCTGGCTGTGTGCCTTCCCCAAGAACTTCCCAGGGTTTGTGTCAAGACTCTTTTGTTTGTTAAAACTCTCATTATTGTCCTGGGATTGTGGTGTAAGTTAGGTAGTATCTGAACCTTCAAATGCCAGCTGTATTCACTGCGCAAGTTCAGTGTTGTTTCTGGAAAATGAAGTGCAGAATGGATAGGGAGTGGGTGAAACCAGAGGCCGAACGGAGTCTGGCTGGTGGTTGAGGTAACTAGGGGACCCCCGTTTTCTGGGTCTCCTCTCCCCAGGGCCTGCCCTACTCCCTCCAGGACTGCCCTTCACATTCTTTTTCTTCCTCTAGGCCCTTCATGTCTACTGCCTCACACCCATATCCTGTCTGGGACTACATGTAAGGGGGGAAAGAAAAGGGAAAAGAATTTTATCAGATATTTTCCAGAGGGGAGAGAACTCCACCCTCTGACTCCTTGCCACGTGGCAAGGAGGAGCAGCTTGGGAAGTTCAGTGATCCCTAGTCTCCGCCTGGGAGGGCCAGCCAGCCTGCATACCCCCTCAGCCCACGTCCTCACCGGAGGCTGGTGAGCAGACACAGCCTCATGTCTTTCCATCTCCCCATCCTGGGCTGCCCCGGCTGTGGCGAGTTGTCCTCACAGCCTTCCTGTCCCGAGTGAGCTTGTCTCCAGAAGCTCAGGGCAACAGTGCCAAATTGAAGCAGATAAAATTTGGGCACATACTCCTAGAAAAACAAGCACAACGGAGGAGGAACCTCACTGTTCACAGACTGCTCGCTTGTTTCTTTCGGACTTTGGGCTGGAGGTCTGCGTTTACTATCAGGCTTAGTGGCACCCCAGCTCCACCTGAGGCGCTTGGACCTCCCTCTATCGTTAGCTTTGTCCTTCAGTGCAATGAACTATTTACCATGAAGAACACTATCCCACCAGGTCAGAATCCCCCTACTGAAGAGAAGAAGGGGGTTTTGGTTTTCCTTATTTTGTTTAACAAAGCTAAAAATGAAATATACATACATACATGCACATATACATGCATGCATGCATACATACATGCACACATACATGCACACATACATACATGCACACATACATACACACATGTCAGGGAAAAACTCAGAATTTTGGAAGTTGGGCTCTTCCTTCCTCCCTGTGGATCCCAGCGATCAGTTTACACACAGAGGCCTTTACCCACTGAGCCATGCCATCAACCCTGACCTGGGCGCTTCTAATGATAGCACTTTCTTTCTTATTTGATTTCTTGAGTGCTGTAAAAAGACGAGCGCACGCTTCTTGGGTGGAGATCCAAGCAGGCAGGGAGGCCTGGCACAGCGCACCTCTCTGGACCTACACTCGGGATGGATGGCAGATGAATCATTTCCCTAACAATGCAAGGGGAAAGGCCTCCTGGCTCGACTAAGAAGTTTGCTCCTTCCTGGAATGGAAAAATAATAAAATAAAAACTGGAGCCTCTCATGGAAGCGGCATCTCTGGGCAACTTGTTCCCTTGCTTAAGAAAAGGCATTAGTCAAAGGCATTAATTGGATGAAAAGCATAGAACCCCGCACAAGCCTCATGTCAAGGGTGGGCAGAAGGCAGGGTGGTCGAGTGGGGAGAGAAGCCCTGTGTGGAGTGGACCCAGAGAGAGAAGGCTGCAGGGCCCCGATCCCTGGAGAGAGCAGAGGGGAGTCACCCGTGGGCTGGAGAAGCATTGAAGGTAGGGCATGCAACAAGATCTCTTGTAGCACATCTTTGTGCTGTTAGCATTGCAAGGTTGTGCCATCGTCCCGTGTGGCTGGCTTCCTTGTCATATTGCTCCGCATCTCAAACCTTCAGTGAAAATTTCCTATGTGCACCAGGCTTATGTGAGCACGTCTCCAGAGACCGAAGGAAAGAGCGCTTGTCTGGGTTGCCCACAGTTCTGCCTCAGTGGCAGTGAAAACTAGAGAAAAGCACAGGATCTCCCTCCAGGCGCGAGAGGCACCAGGAATGGAGGAAGAAGCAAGAGGAAGAAATGTCGGTCTCTGAGGGTCCTCAGAGACTGGGTCTCCACAGTAAGTGGAGGGCAGAAGGTGAGCTATTCCACTGTGAGACAAAGGCATCAGGACTCACTTGGTTTATACTGATGCCTCCACTTTGCCTTTGGAGCTATGGAAGGCCTTGGCCTCGCCCTTTGAGCTCTCAGTCTCATGGTGCATAACATGGAGCAGAGGTTGCTCCTCAAGAGCTTACTCATATTCAAAGGAGCTCCTCTTAAAAAGTAATTGCGTTAAGTTCTTTCTCTGTGTTGCTGTGAAATTAGCCTGCTTGCTATTGTCAATCGTTGCCCTAGCTTGCTTACAGTTCTTTTATGAAAATCCTAAAGACCTTTCTAGTCAGCCCAGCTCCCCGGGGATTTGTTTACACTGTGAGGAGGACAGTGCCAAGGAGAGCACAGGAATCCAGTGACCCCTTGTTTTGCATCCTCTTCAGAACCTAGTAAAACCCTTTCAGGCCCTTGTGCTTGAGGAAAGAATGCATTTGCTACGTCTGAGAAATGAATCTTGCAGGTTATTTATTCTCCCTCAGATTCTTTTTCAGATTCAAGGCCAACAAACTTTTCCTATAAAGGAACAAATAGTCAACATCTCAGGCTTGGAGTCTGAAATGTGGCTTCGGATGCACATGACTCTTCATTTTATTTCATGACACTTGAAAATACAGAAGCCACGAATTCTGGGCAGGATTTGCTCACCAAGTTTACCAACCCCTGACCTGACCAAACAGCATCAGGTTCTCGCAGTGGGACTTGGGCTCTAGAACTCTCCTGGGCGCATGGAAACACACAGTCGTTCCAGTGCTCTGTGCTCCTCCCTGCAGCAGCGTCGGCAGGAGGGTCTAGAGGTGGCAGATGCCCATGGGGCTGCTCCACCTGCATCTGTCCTAAAGCTCAGACAGGGTGAGGAAATCTACCACCTAAGCGAGGTGGCGGTTAGACCTGTTCTGTGGAAGCAACATGCTCGATTTGAGTTTGCAACAGATGGCTGGCAGAGATAAGTCCCAGCCCTAGACACACAGGAGGAAGGGCTGGTTCCGATGGTAGCCGCGGAGTAGGCAGCCTGGCTGCTTTGACTTCCTCGCCTTCTTTGTTCCTCAAAACAGCCACGAGCAAGTCTCCTGTGAGTGCGTTCAGCTGGGGCGGCGTGGGGTGATGGCAGCCGCTGGGGACTACACATCTGGAACACAGAGGACCAGGAAGGGTCTATCTTTCTGCAAGACCTAGGCTCTCTGCCTCTAGGAGGCTCTGCTTTCTCACCAGGGGTCCACTGGCTTACCTCCCAAAGCCAGACCTCCAAAAGCTCTTTCAGGATGGTCTTGTCCAGGGGTGTTAGCATCTGAATGGCCACACCGATGAGGACTGACTGCAGGCAACCAATCACTAAACAGTATCAGTAAAAACTAAAAGTAGCCAGTACACACTAATCCCAGCACTCTAGAGGATCAGGATTCATGGCCAGTTACATGAACAGGCCGGTCTCACCTATGTATTGCTCTGTTTCAAACAAACGCCCCCCAAACCCTAAAACTTAGGAGATCTGAAAAAATAAGACAAAATCACTTGGGAGTGTGGGGATTAGGTTATTTAGGCAAGAACATTCTGGAGCACTTAGACTGTGCAGTCACTTTGAAGGCTGAGAAGACCTCAGTAGAAATCTATCAAAATGTGTTGCACACACCCGGCCTCTGCTGCCACCGAGGACCGGGGCCTTCATGACTTGGAGGGGCGTGAAGCCGAGGTGGCACAGCTGATGTGTGAAAGGAGTGTGTTTCTGTGTACTGTGTTTATAAGTGCTTCAGATAGTATGGGCTTGGTACTGAAGTATGTTACTTATTTCAGCTTCTTAGTTTTCAGCTTTTGCTTTTTATTCATTTATAATCTTCAGCTTTGGCTGTGATATTGAGCTACTAGGCCTCTGCATAAGAGCCTGCAATGTCAGTGTGTGTGTGTGTGTGTGTGTGTGTGTGTGTGTGTGTGTGTCACAACACATTATTTGGCATATGAGATTCTGCATTCGCTAAATTTCTAGTATCAGTTCTCCTCCCTTTCTCAAGCTTTGCAAGTGAAGATCTGACAGAATAACTGGATCAAGGACAATCCTCGCGGTGGCACAGCTGGGACTGGACTCAACTCGGGAGCAGCCTTTGCTTCAGTCCCGAGCTGGGCATCCTTGTCCGCAAGGGCAGGGAAGGTCTCTTCCGCCTGTCCGGCAGGAGTGGACAGGGTGGGCTCTGCTGGATTGGGAGCGACAGAAGTTGTTCAGTGAGTCTAGGCAGCTGACCCTCCTCTCCAGAGTGGAGGATCGGGGCTCAGATCAAAGCCAGTGTTTGATAGTTCTAGGCATGGATCTGTATGGAAAACAAGAATAAAGAAACAAGAAATCTGTTTTAGGATGACCCTCCTCTGGGACCAGGAGCCCTTGGGGTTCAGACGCAGGAGCTTGTTCACAGAAGAATCTCTGGTGCAAGTCAAGACTGTCTCCTGGCATTGACCACAATGCCTCTTGTCTATCTATGTCAGTTCAATGCACAGCCCACTGCTTAGCCTTATCTCTCTGCCCTTCCTCTTGTCTTATTCCTGCAGCCTCACATGCTCCTCCGCTCGCCCTAGACTCAAAGTCATTCATCTAATGTTGGGTCCTTTTTTCATTCTCAGTCAAGCCAAAGAGTGGGCGGGAGGAGGCTTCCACAGCTGGGAACCCATTCCCATGGGCTCATAGCTGGCCCTGTCTGGAGTTGCTTCACTCTTCTGGAGCAAGACCTCTGTCTTCAGAACTAGCAGCAGGTCTCTCTTCACATCTGGAAAAGTTCAAAAGTGTTTTTCTGGGTGAAGGAGGCCTTTGAGGGAGGGGTTCAAAGACATGACATCACCACAGCCAGGCCCAGCTTTCTTTGGAGATGGGGAAGGGCCAGCCTGAGCCAGATGGGATCCCTAAGAATCGATGTGTTCAGGAAAGCAGGCAGAGTGGGCAGAAGAGGGATGTCAAAAGAATTCCAGGGGTGTCTTAGGATGGTGCTTTGAAAGAGTGGTCGCTTTAGTTCAGTGTCTACCTGTCATAACCACTTGCCCTACATGACTTCACATTTTAATGTCAGGTGGATATGGGGGTCCTATCTGAAAAAGGGAAGAGCCACTTGAGCCCCACCCCCACCCTTCCTGTTGTCTCCAGAGGCTGGGACTATGCATAAGATCCTTGTCAGTATAGACCCAGCATGATCCCCTGTAGCATGTTTACACATAGCATGATCCCTTGTAGCATGTTTATATCCAGCATGATCCCCTGTAGCATGTTTATACCCAGCATGATCCCTTGTAACATGTTTATACCCAGCATGATCCCCTGTAGCATGTTTATACCCAGCATGATCCCTTGTAACATGTTTATACCCAGCATGATCCCCTGTAGCATGTTTACACATAGCATGATCCCTTGTAGCATGTTTATATCCAGCATGATCCCCTGTAGCATGTTTACACATAGCATGATCCCTTGTAACATGTTTATACCCAGCATGATCCCCTGTAGCATGTTTATATCCAACATGATCCCCTGTAGCATGTTTATACCCAGCATGATCCCTTGTAGCATGCTTATACCCAGCATGATCTCCTATTGCATATTTACTTACAACATGATCCCCTGTAGCATGTTTACACCCACTATGATCACCTTGTAACATGTACTTGAATCAGTGAAACCTGTGTTCTTTGCCATTTGACCATATGACCCATGCCTTTTCCTCTTGCCTAGCATCTTGATAGCATAAGTGTTTTTATTCTTCCACCTCTTTTTCTCCCTCCTCCTCCTCCTCTTTTTCCTCTCGTGTATCTCTGCCAGAAGCATGGTAGAAGCATCTTCTGGCCTTGTTCCCTGTCCTTCCACCTTGTTAGAGACAGACTCTCTTCATAGCTGCTGTCAAGCCGATTGACTGCCTGAGTTTGGGCAGGTTCTCAGATCTCTGGTACCATCTTCCATCCATCGTCACACCAGGATCACAGAAGCTTATTTCACTGCATCCAGCATTTCTGTGGCATGTGAGGATCTGAACTTCGATCCTCATGAGCATACGAGTGCCTTACTTGCTGAGCCATCTTTCTAGTCCCAATGATATAGATTCTCCGTCGGCAGGATGGAGGTAATTTCTGTCCCCTCTTTACCCGACACAGAGCAGAGTGAGATTGATAGACCATCATTACCATCATTCTGTCTAGGACAGATGTGCATGGAGGAAGACGTGCGAGTTGAGACCTTGGCCATCTCCTTACAGAAGTGTTTGAGCTTCAAGGTACCCAGGACCCTCAGGGCCTTTCATTGCACACAGTGCTGTGAAGTCCAAGTCTACCTCTGGCGAGCATGCAGTGCAGGCCCATGTCCTCCGTGCCTGAGCACGTCATACCCACATGTGAGGACGACCAAGGGGTCAACAAAATGGCTTCCAGTTCCATGTCTTCACACACCTTCTTAGTCCCCAGGAAGACCAGCTCTGAATTTGAGACCCTCGCACTTCTGGGCTTTTGCCACAATGGTGGCCGATCAGGATTGGGTGCTGGACTCGCCCTTCTCTTCTCCTTCTCCAACACCAACTCTGGCCTGTGGTATCGGGGTCTCACACACACACACGGGGCATCCAGAAGCACATCCTTCTCCCTGCAAACAGCCGTCTCTGGACCTTCTCGAAGCTGCTCTGACGCTGCAATTCACGCCTGAAAGGGTGGGTCAGTAAAGGACCCTTCAGCTTCGGGAAGACTCACACAAAGCTCTCTGTCTTCCTGCTGCAAGACAGGAAGAGAAACCAGTCTTGGCACTGTAGTCCTGGCAGTGAGATCCCGTCCTAAGGCTCTCGAAGGAAACGTCAGGACTGCTGGCCACAGCTGGGCTCCTCAACTCAAGGATGGTGAATGGGTTTGAAGGTCCCAGGAGTTTGGGAATGCAGCAAGACTGAGAAGGATAGAGGATCTTTTTCAGGAGGTTGCATAGGGAGACTACGAATAGAGTGTTTCACGAGCTAGTCTGTTAGATGGAGGCTGACAAAACAAGTGTATTCTGAAAAGGAAATAGTGATGCATCTTTGTGCTTTCAATCTTTGCAATATTTGTGAAGACAAAACTTTTGTATCTTAGTATTTTTCCATGTTGTGAACATTGCCATATGTTTTTGTGTTGCTTCAATTTTATAAATTCACGATGATTGTGATACTCGTGTGTGCTTATAAATATTTAGCATATTTCCTTAGGAAAAACCTAGCACTCGGAAACCAGTCTGCTGTGTTTCTCCATTGCCACAAGGAACAGGAATGTTCCAGGCAGATTCACCTGAAGTCAAGAGTCAGGTGCTGTCATGAGGCTCCAAGGTCAAGTTCTAACCTGTCCTTGTTTCCCTGTAGCCTCTGGGTTCAGAGCAAACAACCTGACCTCTGTTGTCATGGAGACGTCCACCCTGGGAATGTTTTCATCTGTTTCTACAAATGTGTTCTCCCAAGAAACCACCACACCAAGCTCCCTTGCAAGCAGCAGCCCCCACCCTGTCTCTCAGGACAGCAGTGAGACCACAGCAACCGTCACAGGTAATCTGAAGTGCTCGGGCCCCGGAATAATGCTGCAGACGCAGCCTGTGCTCCAGCAAGAACGCTCAGATGGGGTCACACAAGCTGCTTCCACGTGCAAGGGTACCCCAGAGTGACTTCTAGATGGCTCTCTTCACAGTGGCAACCTTAGGAGGCCGGTGTTAGGGAAGAAGACCCTGAGTGAGATTGTCCCTAATACTCATGTCCAGTTAGTAAAAATAAAAATCAGATCAGAAAGGACTCTAGAGTTTTGTGTCTCTTCTAGATGGTAGAAGTTGAATCCAGGTTCAAGCTGGAGACCTTTGGCATCTGTAGGGTAGACTAGCACCAAGCCCACTTTCTGAATCTGGAGGGCACCTCAGGCACATTCTAGATCTTGCATATCTAACTTGAGGTCCATGAGCCACGCGCCTCCCAGGATCGCTACAAAAGGGACCCAGAGCCATTTGTAGATGATAGTGTCATAATGGGACACTGCAGTTCTAGATGACAGCTATGGACTTCCACAGTTTGCTTTTAATGAGTTGGATAAGGGTTAAAACATGAAGTAACTGCTACTTCACCTAACACCTGTTTCTGTGCAGATGGTCACACCCATGGCATAGACTGAGACTGTGCACTTTGAGAGTATGTGGACATACTCGAATTTTGAATCTATTCCAGGGACTACGGTCAAGTTCTCAGCTACCTCTGAGATCCCTTCAGTCTCTGGAACCACACAGTCTTCGGTGTCTTCGCAGACGACCCCCCCCCTTACAGTGCCCACCACTCCAGACAACATTTCCACTTCAGAGACGGTCTGGAAGTCCAGCCCGCCAACTGTGAATGTTTCTGATTACTCGCCCAATAACACCGGCCCTGGAATGACACTGTCCACTGAACCTTATCCATATGCACCATCCTCTTCAATACCAAATGCTGTCAAGGTGGGTGAACTGGACCAAAAATGGTGGGTTGCCCTTCACTGCATGATATGCAGGCGGCCTCTCCCCGCACCTCTCCTCATGCTAGCCAGCGAGATTGAGGTTATTTTGAAATCAGCCTGGAGCGTGCATTTCTGGGAAGACTAACGAGATAGAAGGTGGGGGAAGAGGGTAGAGTCTAGCAACAACAGACCTATGCTTAGGGGTCCCGCATTCGGGGATGACTAGATGTCCGTCTATTACTCTGGCTCCCTAAGACCCTCCTGGAATGCATTCCCTCAGGAATATTTGGAGCATTCCCTAAGCATTCGGATTGCTTCTCTTAAAAGGTTTACGACAAAGTATGCATTAGAGAACTCGGGGTGCCAGGCACAGAGTGGCAGTGAGGCGGGAACTGGACACACGGATGGTGGGCTCATGCTGCCCTTCTTGGCTGTCAACAGCTGAAAGCTGAAGGGCAGGACACATGCGGGTGTGGAGTCAAAGGACAGGCATGAGGGATCGTCTGGTTTCTGTTTTTAAAGAGCCAGCATGGAATAAATCTAGGGACCAGGGAAAAAAGAGTTCTAACCAGTGCTGCCTGACCACCACATTGTGTGTAACTCAACTGACTGGAGTTGAGGAGCGGAGAATTTCTCCTTCCCCTTTCTGCATCATCCAAGCCTGTGTTCCCATAGCCCGGCCCTATAACCAAAGTCCTCACGCTCCTCTGGGGAAAGAATGCGCCATGATACAAACAAAGCAACTGTGCGCAAGTACCATTTGTTTGAAAAGCTTGGGCTCAGAAATGTTTTTGGATTTCGGATTACTTTTTTAATTAATTCAGGAATATTTAATTTGATTTGGAATGTATAGTGGCATATCTTGGGGATGAGACACAAATCAAAACACAGAACTCATCTGTTCCTTCCGCACCACACGCCCACCTGGCGGCAGGTCTATGTAACACTACTCAGTGATCAGCAGCCAGCAAGCGCCCAGAAGCTCCGCGGCGTGGAACTCCCTGCTTCTGGTATCACAGTGGAGATGGGAAAACTTGAGGTTTACTTTTATTTGTACTTTTTAAAAATTATGTCTTATTCTTAGACACGTTCATACATAAATACGATACATTTGTGTTTTCACCCATCCTTCAAGTTTGGGATTTTGTGACATATTCAGATTTTGAATTTTTGGATCAGGGAGCTCAACTTTTATTAAATATTTTGCTGAATGCATGCCTATGATCACAGTTGAGATTGTGAATTCAAGGCCAGTCCAGGCTAGGTGGCTATATGGCAAAGGCTGAGCTTTATGAGACTGTCTCAAAATAAGACAAACCAAACAAACAAACAAAAACAAAAACATTGGTGAAAAATACTAGTCCAACAATAAAATTTAAAATTTTCTTTTTTCTGAAACTTCTGAGTGAATTCTTACAGACATTAAGCCGGAAAGGAAGAAATGGGTGGGGGTGGAAGGGAGCAGAGACGCTGACCTGCTGACTTTGTTTTTGTTGAACACAGAGAGAAATCAGATGCACAGGAATCCCACCAGTGAAGTTGGCCCAGGGCATCTGCATGGAGCTCAGTAAGGCCTCAAGCTGTGTAAGTCCTCCCTTCTTTCTCCTTGGTTCCTTCAGCCCATTCCTCCTCCCTTTCCCTTATCCCTTCTGGCACCCTGAAGGCATCTCAGACTGGCTTGTCTTAGATTTGGATAAGGGATCTGGGGACTTAGGTGGGTCAGGCGACTTCTAATGCTGAGTCTTGAATCTGAGGAGTAAGAGGCCCATCTGGTGGGCAAAAATGGCAAAACTAATTTTAAATAAATGTTCGAGATGATTTTCAACTTGCTTTTATGTTAAGGAAGTCCTTTTCACTGTCCACATAGAAGCTCAGCCCAGCTCACAAGTTGGTATTTGCATTGCAACTCTTGAATGCATACCAGTGTCTTCCGTTGTATCCTTACATGAATGGAGTGATTAGGGCATTTTTATAATTTATATTCAAGTTTTGATATGACCTAGGCATATTCCTCAGAGATATTCTGTTTAGGTTGTTTTATAGACTTAGGTGGATCATACTTTTGTACGTGTTGTAGATCTGGCGTGCTCTATATTCGGGCAGGTGTCTAGATCTGGTGTGCTCTATGTCATGGTGCCTTCAGTGGCCAGGCAGGCCTTTCCCAAGTATAGTGTTCCACATTTTCAACTCTTATTCTGGGAAATCAACAGAGACATCTGTCAAAATCCAAAAATGCTATACGTTTGAACTGGAACTTGTCAAAACACTTCAGTTTTTCTTAGTCTTTTGTATCTTTCAACATTTTTTCCCTTTTGGATTGATCCCCACTTTTTTGCATTACTGGGGACAGGCCCCAGGACCTCGTGCGTGCTAGGCAAGCTCTTCATTGCCCCGGCCACCCCACACTCTCTGCTACTGGCTTGATGGGTGTTTGAGATCATTTGTAAATGGATGGGGCGAAGGAACGCTGGTGCTTTGCAGCAGCAATCTTTCAGATTGGGAATGCGTGTGCACGTGACCTTGACCTTCGCCTGGGCAGTGTGATGTGCTCAGGGTACCACAGAGACGTGCTCGTTCACGTCCATAGCCTCATCATTGGCAAGGTGCAAGCAGTCAGAAGACAGGAAATCCCAAGCACCTATTAGTGGATGAAGGGATAAAGAGAATGAAGTACACGCAGGTGTTGAATATTACTCAGCCTTGTAAAAGGAAGGCATGCATGATGCAAATCACACTTAGATGAGCCACTGAAGGGAAACTGAGCCATCACAAAGAAAGAGATGAACCCTGCATGTCTGTTCTCATATGCCATGCCAAGTTCATAGAGGCAGAAAGGAGAGTGACGGATGCCCAGGGGATTTCATGGGAAGACATGGAGTTCTGGAGATCAACTGCATGGCATAGCGTCTACTCAGCATATTGAGTTGTACACTTAGAAATGGTTAAGGAGACTCCTTGTGTTGTGTGCATTTTGTCACAATTAAAAATATTTGGTGAATTCCCCTGGGAAAATGTCTATCACATACGATAATAAAGTTTTAGAAACCACTTTACTTTGAAGAATAATATTTTAGAAACTGCCTGGAGAGCCACAAACACAATACTAAATCAGAGAGCTGAGCAGCATGGAAGCCTGATCTAAGGAGACACTCTGAAAGAGAGCTTGCCCGCGACCCTGCCATCCCTTTCCCCGAAGACGTGCCGCAAAGGAGAACAGCTGGGCTGCAGTGTTCGGGGCGCGCAGGCGCAGGCGAGCAGCGGGACAGAGGCACGGCAGTGTTGCAGAGGCAGCAGCAGTATAGGGCTCCACAGTGGTGCAGAGACAGCAATGCAGAGGGAGCGACACAGAGGCAGCAAGGTGCAGAGGCAGTAATTTTATTTTGAATTTTTGAAGAACTACCACTTTCAGTTTTATGTGCTGCCCTGGGGATTGGGTCCAGACCTTTGTGCATGCGAAGGACAGTTCTCTATCCCGAAGCCCGCCTCAGTTTTTTCTCCAGTGGTTATATCACTTTACGTTTCTGTCAGCAGCAGCACGCAAGGGCTCCAGAGTTTCTACGTCCCCCTCAGCACTTGTCTTTTTCTGGCTTTGATATTTAGCTATCTGAACCGATCAAGTATGATGTTGTGGTTCCCGTTACACTTCCCCAGCGATTAGTAATGCTGAGCATTGTGTGCTCCTTGCTGCTTATGTATCTTCTGAGAAACAACAATTCGTGTCTTGTACACAGACTTTGTTTCAGAACTTCCACCTCCGTTCAATACTGCCGACTAGGCTCGGCCGTGTACAGTTCGTGTCCGCGTGACTTGCAAAGAGGGAACTGGCTGGTGTTCTTGTTACTTGACGCTCGGCTTGTCCTAGTTGTCCTTCTCCCGTCACCCTGACTTCCTCTGGGGCCTTCGAGCCCTAGTCAGACTCGTCCCCAGCTCTCCTTTCCCTAAACACTGAAGGTCAGTTTCTATGCAGAAAACTAGTGTCGAAGGCAGCGTATCAGTCTCACTTGCCATTGGCTCCTCTCCTGATTGTAGCAGATCTCTTCACTACTTCAGCTGCTGTGTGAATACTGGGCTTACCTGCATTGTTGAACTGCATGCAGCAAAGATGAAAAGCTTTCTTTAGAAGGACAGATTGGGGCTGGAGAGGTGGCTCAGGGGTTAAGCCTCTGCCTTGCAGGCGGAAGGACCTGAGTTCGGATCCTAGACCCCACGTATAGATGCCCGGAGGAAGCGGGGGCGGCCTGCGTTTCTGGTCCTGGTAGGCGGAGCCTGTGAATCCCGGGGCAGAGTAAACAAGGAGGAGGTAGAGGCGTCCACGGTGGTTCCCGAATTCACCCATGGTTCTACACACACACACACACACACACACACACACACACGCACAATTGAATAAATAAATAAATTTTTAAAAAAAGAAGGGCAGATGATTTATCCTGGAATCTTGGCATTGAGAACATCTCAAGAGTCATTAGAAAGTGGCCCTTCCCTATTCCCCTCTCTCTGCTCGATTCAATCCTTTCACACGTTAAGAACATGCGGAATCTGAGGGCTCTGCCCTAGACAGAGTAGATACTATCCCTGTTTGCACGATGAACACTTGTGTGCAGTTGTTCTTCCCAGCTGGAAGTCGTATTCTCGGGAACAGAGCAGTGCCGTGACCTCCTCCCTCCCACTCTGCCGCGCCATTTGCCCACAACACCTCTTCGGGGAGGATGTTTACCCTGAGCCTCTGGACGACCATTGTGCTCTGTCCAGGATCCACCTGCTTCTCTCTGGCCCAAGCGTGATTCACTGGTGCTGGTGGACTCCAGAGTGGGAGGCTGGCCACTGTTGTCCCCCTGTTTGATCCAAGAATCTGAGCGAGGGTGGAAGAGCCCCATCCGGTTGGAGTGCGAAGTTGAGCAACAAGTCTTGAGGTCATTTGTTTGTTTGGTGCAATGATTATGTCGTGTACATCCCCAGTCTGCACTAAGACCCTCAGAGCCTTGGTGTATCACATGGTAATAACAATGATAAGGCAGAATATGACCACAATTTGGATCTAGAAAATGCAGTATTGAGGAAACCAAGATTATTAGCACTGATAGTAATATCTCCCACTTAGCTCATGCACCAGGTTCCAAAAATATTGGATTTTTAAAAAAAAAAAAAAACAGGACTTCTATAGTCACCAAACAGTTTAGAGATGAGGAACTTGACACAGACTCGTTAATGACCTACGAAGGTTCTAGAACACCAGAGAATAAGGACTGATGTCTGCCTGTCGCAGTGGGATTGGAGTCCTGGCGAATCCTGGATCTGAACCGTGGACGGTGGGGAGAACCCGGGCGAGTAAACTGTCTTTCCATCGGGGCCCTGCAGTGAGCTGAACGTTTCCTCAGAAGCCAGGAGGGGCCTCGACGCCACGCATTGCTCTGCCTGTTTTTTAGGCCCATTTACAGTTTTTTCTGCTCACCTGAACCCAGATGTGCAGACCTGTCTTGTGGTGCCTCGGGGTCTTCACCTATGGGAGGGAGAAAGGAATAGGTGCTGGGACAGCCAGTGCATCAGCGCGAACGGGGCCGTAATTTTCATGTATACAGAGTGGGCGTCTTGACCCTTCCTGCCCGTGGTTTTCACGCAGGATCATAGAATCAGAACTTGATAGACGTGAGAATTGCTGCG
This sequence comes from Typhlomys cinereus, assembly GCA_023101885.1. Lineage (NCBI taxonomy): Eukaryota > Metazoa > Chordata > Mammalia > Rodentia > Platacanthomyidae > Typhlomys > Typhlomys cinereus. The sequence continues at coordinate 324,072 of JALPQD010000638.1, forward strand.
TGTTGTCAAGGTGCATCTTCTCAGCGCTGAGCAAGCGGGAAGGAGTCTCCTTGCTCGGCAGCCTCAGGCTATGACAGCCCTGTCCCTCCTTACTCAGGAAGCAGCATTTCAAGCAGACTCTTGCGAGCCCACAGTCACGGTGGAGGGTCACGGTGGAGGGCTCCCTCGCTCGTCATCCGGGAGGTCCAGTACCGCGAGGGTGCTTCGCCCAAGGAGCAACTTATAAGGCCAACCGTGCCCTTCTGGCCTCTGCCAGGCTCAGTTGTTTTCCAAGGTTCCCTGAAATTCCAGGGGTCTGAGGCCAATTCTGTGCTTGTCTGACACAGGCACAAAGGAGTGGGGTTTTCCTGCCTCAGGTCTCAGAAGTAGGAAAACACCCAGGCTCCCTTCCAAACGCTAGGTCCTCTGCCCAGAAGAAGCTGCAGTTCCGCGGGCAGGAAGCCTTTCCCAGGAGGTCAGATCTAATGACTGTCACACACCCCACAGCTTTCCCTTCACAGGAAAGTTCTCAGAAGCTGAGGCATTTCCCCTCCTGCCATCTGCCTTCAGTTGGGGGTGTGCAGGGAGACTCTGGAGTCACTGTGGGAGGCGAGAGAGCGGGTTCAGAGGGTGGCTGTGACGCAGGTGCAGGAGCTGGCGGGGTCTCCTTCTAAGCCCCTGGGCCCTGTGGACCAGTCAGCAACCTGGAGGAGAATCTGGCAACACCATCAAAACCAGGTTCCGTGCGCTCAGCAGAAACCGAACATGAGCACAACGTCTGAGGCACTAGACAGCAGAGGCAAGAGGCGGCGATGTGCCCTGGAGTGTTTGCCCGGACGCGTGCTTCCCACCCTCCCCCCAGCTTTTCTTCCCTTAGGACCTGCCTAGGTTCTGAGATGAAGTGCATTCGGGGTGCTATGACCACAGCCTCTTCAGTTTTTCTTCTTTCATTTGACTGTTGTGACCTTGATACAAAAGGTTTCTTAGTTACATTTCATTATTCATATTTTTCAGAGGAAATGTTGCATCGCATAGCCAGGCATGAGTAACCTTTGAATAAGATAATATTTCCAAGTGTGTTCTCTCATATAATTTTTTCTTATTGCTCCATTGCATATAATTTAGCAGTAACTTTTAAGTTGAAATCATAGAAAGAAGGCTTTCTCATGGAGGGCATGATGTTACATCTGGATGTTCTGGGCAGCCAGCGTTTCTCGTAATTCTGTCTCCCGATCTGTGTTTCTCTCTGTCTTCCAGGAGGAGTTTAAGAAGGAAAAAGGAGAGGGTCTAACCCAAGCACTGTGTGAGACAGAAAAGGCTGACCCCAAGGCTGGGGCGGCAGTGTGTTCTCTGCTCCTCGCCCAGTCCGAGGTCAAGCCCGAGTGCCTGCTCATGGTCTTCACCAATAGCACAGGTGAGAGCCACTTGCCTCGCGGCTCAAGACTGAGGAGGCAGAACCTGGCTCGCTGAGTTGGGAGATCCTGGGTGGAGCTCCTGCATCTCAGCTGGAGCCAGAACCTGGCAGAGAGACCCCGCTCTCCATGCAGAGCTGGGACACTAGGACAAAGCAAAATCAACTAGACTAGCTTCCAGATTTAGCAATCTCTGCTTCTAATTCTAGAACTTTCCAGCAAACTCAACCTCATGGAAAAGCACCAGTCTGACTTGAGAAAGGTAAGTGTATGAGATCATGCATCTCAGAGGGAACCCTGGGTCAGGGGAGGAGGCCGTTACCGGCTTCAGCCCGCCTTGCTCCCCTCCCTTCTCTGACACTCTTCTCCAAAATTTCACTGTGAAGTTAAGAGACGCCAAGTCAAACAGTGCCAACCCTCATGTCATTTGTCCATTTTCTGATAAGCTACAGACCCAAGTCTGGAGTGGGCCGAGTTCTCTCTAGAACCTGATCCACACGTGAGAGGCTGCTTCTCTGTGTCTTCTTAAGCTAGGGATCCAAGGTTTTAAGAAGCAAGATGTTGGGAGCCACCAGAGCTACTCCCGAAAGACCCTAATTGCCCTGATCACTTCTGGAGTCCTGCTGGCCATCTTGGGGACTACTGGCTATTTCCTGATGAACCGACGCAGCTGGAGTCCCACAGGAGAAAGACTGGTCAGTTCTGGGGTCCAGAACTTGGGGGTCCATGGACAAAAGGGCTAGAGAAATGCCAGACATGACATAGGACACGCGTGCGTGCAGACACAGTATCTGTAGAATAGATAGAACAAGATGCAGCAAACAGGGTGGGGTCAGGAGTGGGATGGTAAACTGGGAGCTGCTCCTCCTGACGATACTCAGGACGACTCGCGCCATCTGCCTGCTCTGTCCTGCGGCCACGCACATCTGTGAGCACATGGAATAACCACTGGGCGCTACCTTGCTCACAGAGAAAGGGACGTGTGGAAGGAAAATCTATGGAGCCGTCCTGGATGTGGGGGCGGAACAAGCAAGGAGCCTCAGCCCTGGCTGGCCTCCACCCTGGGCGAGCTCTTCCCCCCCTGAGACTGGTTTCCCGCGGGGCTGTCGCTGGTCCGCAGCGGCATGCTGTGGTGCCTTTTCTCTGTCCTCTCTCCTCTAGGAACTGGAACCCTGATGGCTGCTGGGAAGAACGGAGCCTGCCTATGTAGCTGCACCCCTCTCCTTCCCCACGCAGCCCTCTGCGCCCCCCCTGCAGTGTCTCACGCTCCTGCTTATCCGATAATGCTACTTTATTTCTACACTGTCCAGGGCGAAGACCCTTATTACACGGAGAACGGTGGAGGCCAGGGCTATAGCTCAGAGCCTGGGGCCTCCTCTGAGACTCAGGGAAAGGCCAGTGTGACTCGAGGGGCTCAGGAGAACGGGACCGGCCAGGCCACCTCCAGAAATGGCCATTCGGCAAGACAACATGTGGTGGCTGACACAGAACTGTGACTTGGCTGGGGGGGCAAAACCGAGTGGTATCCAGGAAGCTGATGTCCCTCTGCCCCTGAGCACGTGCTGCCTTCATTGCTGTGTTCTACCCTGTCCCGCTGTGCTGTGCACACCTCCCAGCCGAACTGGGCCCTCCCCCTACATAGAGGCGGGAAAACCGCCCTCTCCACGCTGAGCTTCTGACCCCTCTGAGGCGCACAGCACTGCTGGTCCCAGGAGCTGCCAGGGTTTGTGGCAGTGCGGTTCTGTCCTGCGCCCCAACCCTTCTTTACTCTTGACTCTTACGGGAGTTCTTGGGGCAAAGGGCAAGTTTTCTAAGCTACAGCTTTCTCCCAGAAGGCTTTGTTTTTATTTTTTCTTTCCCAACTTTAGGGAGCCAAGGTAACCCAGGCACCGGCTGCCCTGTAATGATATAATCAGGAAACTGTGCTGTTTTAACCCTGCCCCTCATCACTGCTCAAGGTCCTGTGGGCTTAGTCACCATCTCCTTTCTTGTTCTTGATTCTCCATGTGTGTACACAGAGGCCAAGGTCATTTTTGCCTGGAGCCTGGAATTGGGCTCAGTTTGGTCCTTCAAGGGCCTCACGGAGATTCTCAGTGAGTCAAAGAGGACTGGGCCTCTGGATCAGACTTTGAGCGGAATCTCTAGTTTTTGTTCTTCTGTTTTGTTTATTTTGTTTTTAATGCTGGGAATCCAACTCTGGGCCTCACACACGCGAGGCTAGTGTTCTGTCACTGGACTATGGCCTGGTCTTTTCAGTCTTTTTTTTTTTTAATCTGGAGATGAGTTCTCACTTACAGCCCCAGAGCGTCCTGGAGTCTTTGGCACCCCTGTTCACGCTCCTGACTGACTTGGATTACAGGCCTGCGTCATCAGGCCTGCCAAGCCGAGCCTTGTGGCCTGAGCTCATCGACGAGAGCTTCTTGCTCGCGGCCCCTGCTCCTCTCCGAGCTCCATGGTTCCTCCTTTCTGGGACTCCTGGGGAGCTGTGACTCAGTTTCCCCAGCAGACTCCTTTCTTCTGTGCGTCTCCTACCTGATTCCCTCACTTCTCTATACCCTTTGTGGTCAGAGCCCAGAACATTGCCAAAGACCACAGAATTTCTTTTCTCTGGTTGACCTCGGTCCATTCCTGTTGTTTTATGGATGGGTGAGCAGGGATCCTGTTTTCAAGACGGTTGGAAATAGAACTTTCCAGAGATGAGAGGATTGGTGTTTTTTTCTGAATAAAAAATGTCAAGTGTGAACATTATTGTCATTAAAGTGATGTTGAGACCTGTTCCATGGCTCTGTCCAGCCCAGCGTGTTCCGTGGCTCTGTCCAGCCCAGCGTGTTCCGTGGCTCTGTCCAGCCCAGCGTGTTCCGTGGCTCTGTCCAGCCCAGTGTGTTCCGTGGCTCTGTCCAGCCCAGCTTGTTCCGTGGCTCTGTCCCTGTCCAGTGTGTTCCATGGCTCTGTCCAGCCCAGCATGTTCCGTGGCTCTGTCCAGCCCAGTGTGTTCCGTGGCTCTGTCCAGCCCAGCTTGTTCCGTGGCTCTGTCCCTGTCCAGTGTGTTCCGTGGCTCTGTCCAGCCCAGCTTGTTCCGTGGCTCTGTCCCTGTCCAGCGTGTTCCGTGGCTCTGTCCAGCCCAGCTTGTTCCGTGGCTCTGTCCCTGTCCAGCGTGTTCCGTGGCTCTGTCCAGCACAGCGTGTTCGGTGGCTCTGTCTCTGTCCCTGTCCAGCGTGTTCCTTGGCTCTGTCTCTGTCCCTGTCCAGCGTGTTCCGTGGCTCTGTCTAGCCCAGCGTGTTCCATGGCTCTGCCCAGCCCAGTGTATTCCATGGCTCTGTCCCTGTCCCTGTCCAGCATGTTCTATGGCCCTGTCTCTGTCCAGCCCAGTGTGTTCCGTGGCTCTGTCCAGCCCAGCGTGTTCCGTGGCTCTGTCCCTGTCCCTGTCCAGCGTGTTCCGTGGCTCTGTTCCTGTCCAGCGTGTTCCGTGGCTCTATCTCTGTCCCTGTCCAGCGTGTTCCGTGGCTCGGTGCAGCCCAGCGTGTTCCGTGGCCCTGTCCAGCCCAGCGGGTTCTGTGGCTCTGTCCAGCCCAGCGTGTTCCGTGGCTCTGTCCCAGTGCGGGTGCAGAGTGGCCTCTGTCGGATCTGGGAGGACTATGCAGGAGCAAGGAGGACAGCACAAGGGAGGAAGCTACCAACCAGGATGTCCAGGGTCTGTAGCTGAGTCTGCCGACCCTTCCCCTCCGTGCTGGAAGGCCCGAAGGATGCCAGGAGACGGGATGCTTTCAGCAGTGGTGAGAACAGCAGGCTCCAGGCAGCTCAGTAGAACCTTCAGGAGGGAAAGGGGTGTGAGGCATTCAAAGATACCTTCAGAGACGTGGGCATGCTGGAAGCTACATGCAAAATATGCAAAACAAAGGACAGGAGCCGTGGCAAGGCAGCCTCTGCTGCTACCTGGCCATCTCACCCAGCTCAGAGCCTCCAGGGAAGACTATGTGAGCGCTGCCTTGAAGATGGCTGCAACTCAGGATGACAGCAATCAGCTGTCAGTGTTTGCCTCCCTCCAAGTGTCAGGACACAAGGAAGCAAGGAGCAGTGCTATTCTTGGGGGCCTCAGGAAACACCCCCAAGTATGTCAGCAGTGGTATATCATTGGGGCCAAAGAAAGATTGATTTTTCCATTCTTATCTTGCCAAAGCCACACCCCTCTCTCTTGCCTCCTTCCCCATTTTCCTCTGGCTTTTGTCCAACTTTTCTAACCAGGGCTTCTTACTTGGACTCAGTCAAGGGACAAGGTTAGACCCTCCCCAAAGGCGGTGACTGTTTGGGAATCATAGAAAAGCAAACTAGCGACTGGAGATGAAAGTCCGGTCTGGGTACCACCTTGCTACGAGTGTCCACTTGAAGGTCTAGCAGATTGGTAGTGTCCTGAGGCAACAGGTATGGAGAATGAACTCCTGGGGGAGAGGAAGGCACCTGGCCTCTGCTCCATTTTATCATGCGTTTCTGAGTATAGACTTTAGGGGAAGGTGTTTGAGGAGGGTGGAGTGATGGCCCGATTCCCTGTTGGTTGGAGTGCTTGCTCCAGGGAATCGCTCTGGCTTTCTTTCCTCTCTGGCTTGAGCATCGTGGTGTAGCAATGGTGCCACCTTCTGGCTCTACGGTGCTCCTTCAGCTCAGTCGCAGTTGTGAGTGACTCCATTTGAGTTTTCCTGTGCTGGCAACTTAGGAGGCTGGGCCAGTTTATGTTCCATGAGCAGAGGTCAGGGACAGAGAAGACTTTGAAGATATATGCAACTCACATTTCTGAGAGTCCACGGACACGCAGGGTCCAGAAGGCCATCGCTGGCCCTACCACCAGGGTCCAGAGGTTTTGGATACCTCCCTTCACCGGCTCCTGCAGAGCCCTCCGTCTCCCCCAGTGGGCTCTGATGGCAGTGCTGTGTGTCAAGCTGGGTTTGGGGCCATGTATCCGAGCATCTCTTCACCATTTCCTGTGCCAGGCCTGGGAAGTCTCAAAATCTCGGAAGGCTGTGAGGCGCTACCCCCTGCTGCGGTCATAAGGATGTCATGTCGCTCGTTGTGGATGTGCACTTGGACGCTTCCGACAGACTTTCAGCTAAACGGGTACATGGCAGTGTCTGCCCAGTCTAACAAGTAGTCTCTTCCAATCCGTGTCCCGCATCATCATATATGCGCAGGGAAAGGCAAGCAATTTTGTGCAGTCAGGCGCGCCTTTCTTCTATCACAGGACCCCACCCCGAGTCCCCCATTACCATCCAGCTGCTCAGTCTTATCATGCCTTGTTTACTTCCCTGCTCTAGAGACAAGACCCACAGTTCTAACAGAGAAGAAAGAGCCAAACGATTGAGCTCAGTCTAGTCATACTAGAAACTATGAAAAATACATGCTAGGTCCCCCTCACTTCAGGGGCACGGTCCACGACCCTCGGTGGAGCCTGTGTGTCGAGTGCCGGGCACCACAGCTGCAGGGGTCAATCTAGAAACCACGGCAGCCACCACATGGCCAGCGGGCAGGTTGTGCGTGTGTTGAAGACTCTGACAAGGAGAAAAGTTCTATCTAGGTGGCATGGATGCGATGGCGTCACAATGGTCAGAGGGGTGCAGTTTCAGACTTGGCTGTTCACTTCTGAAATCTATCAGCTAATGGTTTCTGTCAAGACAACCCTGGAAGGCAAACCCGAGAGTAAAGGAGTCAAGGGCACAGCAAGAGGGCGGCTGGACACATTCAAGGGCGGTCCTTTCGGAGGCGACCTCCAGAGCAGGCAAAGGTGCACCCGGGAGACCCTTCCACTCAGAGGGTGAGGGAAAGAAAGCCCACTGCAGCAAACCCGTGGAGGCACGGAACCTGGAGTCTGCGGTCAGACTGGGCCATCTGCGAGACCCCCACTGCCTCCACCCCCAGGAAAAGTGGAGACGATGGGTATTCCATGGAAAGGAAGAAAGACCGCCCGGATCTAAGTAGAAGTGATAGTCTCAGAAGTGCGAAGGCTGCGCTTCGTCTTGGTTGGGGTTTGCTTTCTTCTTCCTGGATATAAAACCCAAAGCCTTACACGTTAGGCAAGCTCACGAACTACACCCCTGGCCCTTGGTGTTCTGAAGTAAGGTCTCACTGTGTGGCTCAGGCTGGCCTCAAAGCCAAACTCCTCCTACGTCTGCCTCCTGACTGCTGCGATCCTGCCTATGCACTGTCGTGCCTAGCTGACATTGTTTTCTTTAGTGTGTGTGTGTGTCTGTGTGTGTGTGTGTCTGTGTGTCTCCATGTATATCTGAGTGTGTGTCTCTGTGTGGTGTGTGTGTGTATGGTGTATCTGAATGTGTGTTTGTGTCGGTGTATCTGAGTGTGTCTGTGTATCTGTGTGTCTCTGTGTGTGGTGTGTCTGTGTATCTGTGTGTGTGTCTGTGTATCTGTGTGTGTGTCTATGTGTGTGGTGTGTCTGTGTGTGGTGTGTGTCTGTGTATATGTGTGTGTGTCTATGTGTGTGGTGTGTCTGTGTGTGGTGTGTACCTGTGTATATGTGTGTGTGTCTGTGTATCTGAGTATGTGTCTGTGTGTGTGGTGTATGTGTGTCTGTGTGTTGTGTGTCTGTGTATGTCTATATAAGGTGTGTCTGTGTCTCTGTGTGTGGTGTGTCTATGTATGTATGGCATGTGTGTGTGTCTATGTCTATATGTTTGTGTGTCTGTGTTTGTATGTGTCTCTGTGTGTCTGTTTCTATATGTGTGTGGTGTGTCTGTGTTTATGTGTCTGCGTGTGTGGTGTATGTGTGTATCTGTATGTGTGTGTGTACATGGTGTGTCTGTATGTGTTTGTCTGTAAGTGTCTGTATATATGTGTATGTGTGTCTGTGTGTGTTTATGTGCCTGTGTCTGTATGTGTGTCTGTGTGTGTCTTGTGTCTGTATGTGTATGTGTCTGTCTGTGTGTGCATCTGTGTATCTGTCTATATGTGCGTTTGTGTGTCTGTGTGTCTTGTGTCTGTATGTGTGTGTGTCTGTCTTTGTATATGTGTGTCTGTCTGTGTCTATGTGTGTGTCTGTCTGTGTCTATGTGTGTGTCTGTGTGTGTCTATGTCTGTGTCTGTGTGTCTTTATGTGTGTGTCTGTGTGTCTTTATGTGTGTGTGTCTGTGTCTGTGTGTCTGTATGTGTGTGTGTCTGTGTGTTTGTATGTGTGTGTGTCTGTGTCTTTATGTGTGTCTGTCTGTATGTGTCTATGTGTCTGTCTGTGTGTGTCTGTCTGTGTGTGTCTATGTGTGTGTCTGTGTGTCTTTATGTGTGTGTGTCTGTATGTGTGTGTGTCTGTGTGTTTGTGTGTCTGTGTGTGTGTGCCAGTGTGTCTGTATGTTTGTGTGTCTGTGTGTGTCTGTATGTATATGTGTCTGTGTGTGTGTCTGTGTGTGTCTGTGTGTGTCTGTGTGTCTTTATGTGTGTATGTGTTTGTCTGTGTCTGTGTGTAGGTCTGTGTGTCTGTCTGTCTGTTTGTGTGTCTATGTGTGTCTGTGTGTGTCTGTATGTATATGTGTCTGTGTGTGTGTCTGTGTGTCTTTATGTGTGTATGTGTTTGTGTCTATGTGTATGTCTGTCTGTGTGTATGTCTGTGTGTCTGTGTGTCTGTGTGTGTCTTGTGTCTAGTGTGTCTGTGTGTGTCTTGTGTCTATGTGTGTCTGTATGTATATGTGTCTGTGTGTGTCTGTGTGTGTCTGTATGTATATGTGTCTGTATGTATATGTGTCTGTATGTGTATGTGTCTGTGTGTGTCTATGTGTGTCTGTGTGTCTTTACGTGTGTATGTGTTTGTCTGTGTCTGTGTGTAGGTCTGTGTGTATGTCTGTCTGTCTGTCTGTCTGTCTGTGTGTCTTGTGTCTGTGTGTGTCTGTGTGTGTCTGTATGTATATGTGTCTGTGTGTGTCTGTATGTATGTGTGTGTCTGTATGTATGTGTCTGTGTGTGTCTGTGTGTGTCTGTGTGTCTGTGTGTGTCTGTATGTATGTGTCTGTGTGTCTGTCTGTGTGTGTCTGTGTGTGTCTGTGTGTGTCTGTATGTATATGTGTCTGTGTGTCTGTCTATGTGTCTGTGTGTCTGTGTGTCTGTGTGTGTCTGTATGTATGTGTCTGTGTGTCTGTCTGTGTGTGTCTGTGTGTCTGTATGTATATGTGTCTGTGTGTCTGTATGTATGTGTCTGTGTGTCTGTCTGTGTGTGTCTGTGTGTGTCTGTGTGTGTCTGTATGTATATGTGTCTGTATGTATATGTGTCTGTGTGTCTGTCTATGTGTCTGTCTGTGTGTGTCTATGCAAGTGCACACATGTCTATGGAGCCTGAGGCTGACACCGGCTGTCTTCTTTGATAATTTTTCGCCTTATTCACAGACGCAAGGTCTTTCACCGACCTCAGGGATCCCCAGCAGCGGCTAGTCTGGCCACCTGCTGAAGAAATGTCCTGTTTCTACCTTTCCAGCACTGCAGTTAAAGGTAGGCCATCATGCCCCCCCCCCGGCCTTTTCATAGGTTCTGGGGATTCCACCTGCTTAGCAAGTGCTTTACCTGCTAAGCCATCTTCCTAGCACCACTGTTATTCTTTTAATCTGAAGTAAAAATGTGGGTCTTTGTATCTTCGTTGTTTTTACCAAGACTTTCTATTAATTCCTTTGTTTCAAGCATGCTCTTAAAGCCTTTTTCTTATGGCTATTTTAAGCCCTTGTTAGGAGGTTGACAGCACCTCTAGCATCTCAAGTTAGACCTATTTCAATGGTCTTTCCTCGCTCACTTTGGGACTTTCTTACTTCTTGGTATAACCATTTTTCATTATTTGTAGACATTTGAGGTGCTATGTAAGATCCTGGAAGTTGTTTAACACTTGCATTCCAGTGAACTTACCATGATGCTCCGCTGGTAAGACAAGCTCCACTGTAGACCCTGGCTTGGGGGTGAGGTGGGAAGAAACAGAACCCGCATTATTTCTCCAGCAGCCTGCTGCTCAGGCCTGCTTCCTGGGCTCTGGTGAAGTATCCAGAATCCCGCCCTTCCTTGATTCCTGAGGCCCCAGTTATTCTCACTCTTTATATCAGAGCGATTTCATGTTTGTGTTACATGTAAGCCCAGGGTTTCTGTGTGAACCAGGTGAGAGGAACAAGGAGAAATGTGTCCACCCCATCATGCTGAAACTGCAGCCTACGCTGGAGATGGAAACACCTTGCCCACGAGACGAGAAGGTTAGGCGGCTATTTTTAGAATCCTCTTCACCACTAAAGAATCTGAGACCTTCAAAGAGCTTGCAACTTTAAGGGCAGGACGTATTGATAATCACTGTGTCCAAAAACTAAAATAGCTGGAATGTGGTTTAGCAGTAGATATGTGCATTACATGGGGCGCTGAGGGTTTGATTCTGTGTGTGTGTGTGTGTGTGTGTGTGTGTGTGTGAGAGAGAGAGAGAGAGAGAGAGAGAGAGAGAGAGAGGGAGAGAGAAACAGAGAAACAGAGAAACACAAAGTGTCATAGTTAATCACAGGTGTCAACTTAACTGTTGAGGGTTTGAGTTCTGGGCACAGCTGTAGAGAGTTGATGGTTGAGTTAGGCCCAGAGCAAACCTGAAGGAGATTGTCTAGCTGATGGGGAAGGCCCAGCCCATGGTGGGTGGGACTAGGCCCTGGATAAATCAGAGAGCTGGTTGAGAGAGTCGGCATCCTTCTGTTCACTTGGCCAGACATGCTGGTCTGACAAGAAAGGATTGTCCATCCCTCAGCCATTATTTGGTGATGGTGTGGCCAGTTCCCTTGGCCCTGGTGTTGGTGTGTGCTCTCCCGTCAAGCTGTATTGAGAAAGTAAACTCCTTGTTCCCTTAAGCTGTGTGATGGTCATTTATCAGCAACCATGCAGGCTGACTGCAACAGAAACACACATAAACAGAGATTAATTTAGTAATTTGAGAAAACATTATCCAACTACACATAACACTTTTTAAATGAAAATAGCTATTAAAGAAAAAAGCCATCAGGGAATGACATTGTTCTATAGTTTTATGAATTTTTATAATATCTGGTTTAATACAAGACTGCTAAGTCTTTCTGTTAAATACATACCAGTTTTATGAGAATTTAAAAAACAGACACTTTTTAGATTAAATTTGTGTTGCTGTGATAGTACCTTTGATTATGATATGATTATTTAATATAATGGGTTAAATGAAATAGATTTAAATTTTATTTCAGTTAATTTCCTTTTGAAAATATGGCATCCTAAATCAGACCTATAGTTCACAGTGCTTCTACCAACCAGTGCTGCACTGAGTGAGTCTAGGGTCTGACTACCTTGTGCCCCCTTTGTCCTGAAGGTTAGTGAAGCACTGTGAAGTCTGACATTGTCAGATTTGTATCTGAGAAGCCACCTACAGAAGAAGCCGACTTGAGGCCTGATGCCAAGACACAAGGTGACGGCTCTGTTAGGAAGCCCAAGTCACTGCCTGGCTCTCAGTTAAACGACGATGCTGTGGCAGAAGTGGAGCGGGAGGCTCTTCAGGATGAAGTCTCATAGTATCTGTAACTTACTTTCAAATGCCCAGCATAGTTACACACGGCACGCATGTCTGCACACACTACACATGCATGTGTGAAAGGGACGGTGGAAAGGCAGAGTATCCACGGTGATTCTGAGAGACATGGAGAGACAGGAGCATCAGGCGTGATGCGGTGCATCTCGCACTTCCGCTCGCTCAGAGAGACCCAGGGTCACTGTACTCTGCTTACTATGTTCCTGTAGGTTTGGAAATTCCCCAAATAAAAAGACGGGGAAGTGAAAACACTACTTAGCATAACTTGTCAACCCCTGCCAGCCACGGCAGAGAGAAGGGAAGGGAATCAAAGCATTTTCTAGTTTCTTGGTTGGCAACTGAGGGATCGATGCCATCAGTCCTGAGCTGGAAGTTCAGAGAAGTAAAGTGGCTGCAGGGTCGAGAAGCTCAGTGCTGACGTGTGGATGCTCAGGGTTGGGGTCCAGGGAGAAGCATCTGAATCCAGCGCTTCTGAAAGGAAGGTGTGCGGAAGAGGTGGGCTGGGATGTCTTTGGAGGCTGGGCGGCATGCTGGGATCCAGGACGTGTGGTGAAGGAGGAGACCAGGTAGGGGCAAGGTCTACAGACCCTCAACCTTCTGAGCGCAGTGGAGGTTGACATTGCCGACACGCCGTGGCTGCAGACGCTTCCCAAAGCGCAGAGGCACCTGGCAGCTTCCGGGTGGAGCCAGCCCATGGCAACGGGGAGGGGAATGACGGCGCTCAGCTCCTGAGGTCGGGTGGCTGCTGCCTGTGTGGGAGAGGCCGTGTGTTGGGCCTCGAGCATTTCTTCAGAGACGACAGTTGGGAGGAACCAAAATCTCTTGTCAGCAGCCACATGAAGAACCTGGGAGCCTAGGGGGGACCCTCAAAACAACAGTTACGTCGTGAATGAATAGACGGACTGAGACTTCCCGAGAACCAGCAGAACCTACAGTGAGCTGTTCCGCCAGGTGTGGCTCTCCAGATCCCTGGCTCTTAGGAACCGAGAGGGTGTGTTGTTTGAAATCATCAAAATCTGTGACGTGCAGCAGACAGCAACTACAGGTGCCTCAAGGGAGCCTGAAGAAATGGCCAACGAAATACGAGAATTAGGACAAGGGTCATGAGAAAGCAGGAAGAGAGTAGTTCACGGAGGGCAGGCTGCCATTTGGAGGTGAAGGAGGGAGGAATGGCAGTTTCAGGCGGGAGTGTTTGATACCTTAGGGAGAAAGCAGCCAGTGCTTTTAGTCTGGGGAGAAACCAGATTAGAGCAGAGGAAAATGTAAAACCGTTAGCTGCAATGTTCCCATTTTCACACTGATTAAAGGGGAAAATCCTACCAATAAGTATCATAAATCCACGTTTAGGGCTGAACCCCCCTCAAATATCGATGCCTGACTCTATCAAAATACATCCCCGACACGCCAGCAGTGACCATTCTGAAGAACTTCTCAGGCCACACTTGTCCCTCTTTCTGGGAGGAGTTCTCTGGACGCAGTTGGCAGTCCTTTTCTACTGAGGCGCTCGCACCCCCACACTTTTGGGCTGGTTCCAGCCTGGGAGATCCTTCGTCTGAGTTACCTACCTTACCACCCTGGCTTTAGGTGAGTTCCTAGGAAGAGAACTGGCAATGGAAATGAGCCATTCTTTCCACAACTGTTCATGGAACTATAGTAGAAGCCTCGGCCACTTGGTTGGTCATTTCAGACACTACTGAGAACTAAGCTGACGTGGGTCTCACTACGCAGCCAGCACACCACGAGGAGGAGGCTGCTCCGCTTTCCAGAGGGGAGCTTAGCCAGGGGTGAGCGCGGCAGGGGAGATTCACTAAGCACAGCATGCGCTGTCAAGAGGCCCTCACGCAGCAGCCGTGCAGTGGCCACGCCTCCAGGGTCTCAGCCGCGAATGCAGATGAGCAGCTCCGATCTCTGAGAGCAGTTTGAATGCTGTTGGTCTTCGGTGGATCAGCTCACCTTCCCTGTCTCATAAGACTCCTCCAGAGAAGACTTCCCGAGCGAGGCCGGTGCCTACCTGCCTGGGCACCTGCCTGGGCTGAAGGTGGGCACATGACCTCTTAGACTTTAGAGGCGAACTGCCATCCTGGATGCTGCTCTGACTTTAGTACCTCGGAGCAGGTGAACGTGGTCTCTCATCTGGAAAAAACAAGAATAATAACTGCATATGACAGGAAGAAAAAAAAGTTACGCTCCAAAGGCTGTCTTCATTCCAGCCTGGGGCAGAATGCAGCCAGACTCGCTTTCCTCATTGGTCAAAAGTCTGTTAGTAATATTTTTTGGTCAAAAAGAACAGCTGAATTCCTTCTCTGCCTCAGAAAGAGCACCTTGGAGAGTAAGTGAGGGGACTTTCCGCACAACCATACCAAGTGGACCTGCAGGCCCCACCTTGGTTTGCATTCAGAAAGTTTCAGGCGAAATAAAATGGCTCTGGTTTCTGAGGTCTTTTAAATCTGTATCTGTTTATTTATTCATTTATTTATAATTTAGTGTGTGTCTGTGTGTGTGTATGCATACATGCACATACACCGCACATACATGCACATGGATGTGCATGAAGCACAGTGCACACGTAGGAGTCATTCTCTTCTTCGCATCTTTGCTTCTGCCCCTATGTGGCCTAGTCCAGTGAGCCGGCCTGTAAGCCTCTGCTGCGACTGTATATGGGTATTACTCTCTCCAGGACTTTATGTGGGTTTGGGGAATGGAACCCAGGGCCGCAGACTTGCATAGCAAGTGCTTTGACCTGGTGAGCCGTCTGTCTGGTCCCTCTTGGGGTCTTTAAGGGAAAAAGACAGGGTGGTGCTTGGCTTGCTAAGAGTTAGACGACAGTATCTTCCAGAGGCAGGTGATAGGACTTGAATTCAGCTGGCACAAAAACTCACAAGGAAATGTCATAAACATTCCAGTCCTTTTCCCAGGAGTCCTTGGAAACCTTGGGAGAATACACAGTCCCTATATAATTTTGCATGGGGGCTCAGGCTATTAAAACAAACAAGCCACGATTTAAGAAAATCAAGTTATACAAAGATTCGAGAAGAGAATATACAAGAAGCAATTAATTCAGACCCCATACCGTGATAAGCACTCATTCAAGGCCTTTTTAATTTTAATTTATGTTCAATTTCCTCTTTTCTTCATCCTTTTGAACCTTAGAAGTTCAAAACTACTGGTAAATTATGACAGAACCGTTCATGTATTCTATTTTTGTGAGATATCTATACGTATGTTCTCGTGAGTGTTTGTGTATGTGCATATGGATGCATGTGTGTGCGTGCAGAAGCTACCACAGGCTGATGCTAAATGAGGAGTGGGGAAGACTCCTGCACCACGCTCTACCTCATGTGTGGAGACTGTTTTCACGGGGAATCGTGAGTTCCTTTCTTGGCTGGGCTGGATGGCCAGCGAGCTCCCGAGAGCTGCTCCCTCCACCGCTCCCAGCACTGGGCTACACACCTGCCTTGCTTCATTTTACTCACCGAGCTATATCTCACCCCTTCTTCACTTTTTATTCTAAGATTTATCAAACTCCGTCTTTGCATTAAGTAAGTTTACTATTTGGAGACAGATAAAGCTATCATATGTGTGTCTCATACTGAGGACTTTGTATGCTGATTAGCTGGTTTGATTCCCCCAAGCTGCCTGAGCCCGTTATAGTACGGGAAGGACAAGGGAGGAGACAGATTGACCGAAGCCCGCAGCAGACAGTTAGACGCTGACTATCTTACCATCATGCAGCACAACGGCAATCAATCAATCAATCACTTGGTGGGGAATGAGTTGCCTATAATCAGCTATTAAAGGCTTGTATCACTAATTAGTCTATTAATTAGAACTGTTCTCTCCCTTCTACATGTTATCAGCTTGCCAAAGCAGAGAAAACCCAGCCCCAGGGGCAGGAGATAAGAGAAATAAGACAGAACGCAGCAGATACAAACAGCTGGCCTCGCCTGTGTCTTAAAAGCTCCTTCTTTGTGCCTGGGGCAAATCCACCTGCTACTAAAAAAGAAAACATTTATCAAAAACCGAAGGGTTGTTGCCTTTGTTGCACAGAGAGGGAAAAAACGATTTAATCTTTAAAGAGAAAAACCACCATACCCACAAGAGGGCCTGTGAAGGGTAGTTCTGCCGTGTTCCCTGGGGCGCTGGACACAGTGAGAAACAAACACTAGAAAATCCACCTGCAGAGGACTGTCCTCCGGATGTCGAGTGTGAGCCTCGGGAGCAACG
This sequence comes from Typhlomys cinereus, assembly GCA_023101885.1. Classification (NCBI taxonomy): domain Eukaryota; kingdom Metazoa; phylum Chordata; class Mammalia; order Rodentia; family Platacanthomyidae; genus Typhlomys; species Typhlomys cinereus. Next base: position 340,230 of record JALPQD010000638.1, read on the forward strand.
AGTGTTCAGATCCTGCCAAGTGCTTAAACCTGCGCTGTCCTTTGCGTTTGTAATGTCTTATTTGATAATTTCATTGATTATTTATTTGATAATTTCATTGACGTTATCAAAGTACCCTCCAATTATTTCTGGTAATTTCCATGAAGGAACCGCAGATCAGGACCTCCCCCAATACACACACACACACACACACACACACACACACACACACACACACAAACCATGGTCACTAAAAGATGTTGCTTTGCTCTTCAGCTGTCTTGGCGTTCACTGGTCCACACCTGCCTACGCAGGTCTTGAGAAAGCCTCTTATCAAGTTCCTTCTATGTGCCAGGTGTGATGTTCAGCTGTAACTTGCTGTGTGGTGCAGAGGCGGAGGTTTCAGGCCAGCCTGAGCTACACCGTATCTTTAAAAAACACTTTCGCACAACAGGTAAGTTTACAGCTTTAGGCAACAGTCATTAGTACAGCTAATGTTACTGACTCTGACACACAAGTCATTTTTGAACAGTTCTAATGAGCTCTGAGCCTCAAGGCTATCTCACACGGTAGGACACGGCCAGCAGGGAAGGGCCACAGCCTCCGCACTACCGCCAGTGCTTTGCAAATTCCTCTCTTTTCTTTCCCTTGCTCAGTCGCTAAGCAGACATTCCTGCAAACATGGAAAGCAGCACACAGGATGGATGTCAGAACAGGCATATCCACTACCAACAGCCCACCAAAGGTCGTCTAAGGTTAATCTGGTCAAGTATTTGCAGACTATGATAAGACATCGAGTAAGAGTTGAGGTTTGCTGAGGGACAGGTTTGGAAATACATGATGCCAGCCTCTGGGTCTGAGAAGGGTTAACCCCAAGGTCAACCACTCCCCAGCTGCCTCCTTCCTGTCTTGGCTAGTTTCTCCCTACCAATCTACCTCATGTTCCAAAAACACCTTCCTAGTCACTTGGGCAAGCTGCATGATCCCCGGGACAGTGCTGTGTGCACCAGCACACCCCCTCTTCTAGGGATGGAAAGAAGGGGTGAAGGGGAGGTGATGGAGACTTAGAACCCGGCCTCACCTGTTCCCAGGGGCCAGGTAGCTGATGAGGTAGTGATGGTCCACTATTCTACATGCAAAATGGGAGCTATCAGCTGCCACTAGGAAGCGAGGGCACCACCGACCCAGGAAACTGCGAGGCTGCGGCGCACTGCCACATACGCCTCAGAGCGGCCGTGTGTCATCCGTGCCACCCAGCCGGAAGAACCCAGAACAGAGACGCGAGGACGCGCGAAGGCCGAGGCCGAGCAGGACAAAGGGGCCTGTTCACTGCTGGGCAGGCAGAAGCCTAATGTCCAGCCTGCTGAGGGAAAACGCTGGAAGCAGAGGCTGGGCGCAGCTGAGAGCAGATCGAGCCTCCCCATCAGGTGGACTTGGGCCTTCGCCCTGAGTCAGGATCTGAAGTGGGCAACTGGCTGATATTTTTGGAAGACCCCACAGGCTGTAATGTGTTCGTATGGACTGTTGTAAAAGAAAACTGCTGACTAGCCTGGCTTAAGCAACAAACATCATTTCTCAGGGTTCTAGAAGTTGAGAATTCCAGGATGAGAGCGTTCTGGCAGGTTTGTTTCTGATTAGCCTGGTTTTCAGTTGGCTAGCTGGTCTTCTTGGTTTTTCTTCAAGTGGAAGAGAGGAGAGTGAATGAACAAGTTCTCTTATATGTCCTTTTAATTTTTTGGTTTTAATAAAAAAATTAAAAATGAGATTAGGTCTTATATCCCCGGGTGGTCTCCAACTCCTGTGGTCCAGCCTTAGCATGTGGTTCCCGAAACAGTCATGGATGCGTTTTCCCACTGCAAACATCCAGGAGGAGGTTTTCGTGCTGACTTTTAAGGAAAAGCAACGTTCTTATCTGCAAAAATGTGGGCTGGTCCTTGGGTGGAAACACTCCAGAAGGGCAGCAAAGGTGGCCGCGGCCTCAGGAAGTGCTAGCAGGGTCGTGGGCTCCCGCAGAGGGGGCTCTCCAGGGGGCAACTTACAGGATGCCCACGTGACACGCGGAGCTGAGGACCCGCTGCTCTGGAGAAAGGCTCGTCTCCCCCCAGTTCTCCAAAGCAGACGCGCAGGGACAGCAAGCGCCCCGACAGTCGGCGCAGCCCGCCGCGGGGCCCCGAAGCTGGGATCCCCCCGCCCCGCCGCCGCCGCCCGCCCGCCCGCCGCCCGCCGCCCGCCGCCCGCCGCCCGCCGCCCGCCGGCGCCGCTGGGAATCTGGATTCGGAGCCTCCGGCGGCGGCGCCTCCCGGAGCCGCAGCGCCGCACTCGGCCGCGGGGCGGCGCGGCGCGGGCGCCGAGCGTGGGAAGCGCGGGCGGAGCTCCGGAGCCGAGTCCGCAGCGCGGCGCCTCCCGCGGCTCGCGGCGCCTCGGGAGCGGCGGTGGCTGCGCGGCGCCTCCGCGGGCTGCGGCCGCCCAGGTAGGAGCCCGGGCCGGGTGAAGCCGGTGGAGGCGGGTGGAGCCGGGCGGACCCGGTGGAGCCGGGCGGCCGCGCGCCCAGGTCGCAGCGGGGAGGCCGCGCCCACCTGCAGCGGCGGCGGGGGCGGGAGGCGCCGCGGCCTGGGCAGCGGGCGCCCGCGGGCCGCGCGGCCGGGAGGAGCCGCAGCTCGCGGTGGGCGGCGCGCCCCGCCGGGGCACCGGGTGGCGGCGGCTGCGAGGGAGGGGAGCGGAGACAGGTGGTCGGGGCGGGAGGCGCGCGGGGCGGCCGCGAGGGCGCGATCCCGGCCGGCGCGGGGCGCCAGGTGCGCGAGCGAGCGGCGGCGGCAGGCCAGGCGGAGCCGGCGACCGGCGCCGCCCCGAGTGGCAGCCGCGGAGCCGGCCGGCAGCACCCCGCTGGCAGGTGGGTGCGGCGGCGGCGGCGGCGACTCGAGGACGCCCCGTCCCGCACAGCCGGGACCCGCCGCGGCGCCGAGCTCCGGTGCGTCTCCGCGGACGCCCGCGCTGCGGAGGGGGGAGGGGCCCCGCTCCTGGAGCCGCTCGGGCCCCGGGCCGCCGCGGAGAGGGGGCGGCGTGGTCGGTCGGGGCGCTTTCTGTGCTGCGGCCAAGTTCATAGGTGGTGGGCTGGCTAGGTGTGGGGAGCGGAGCTGCCCGGAAACAGTGACTTCCTCATATCCCCTTTCCCCGCCAGCATTGTGTGTACCCCAGATCAAAATTTGGTGTTTGCCAAATGTGCTTATTATTTTTCTTTCTTTTCCTTTCGGTTTGTTTTGTTTTTTAGGGAAACGGCAAATGACAGACCAGAGATAGCTGTCGCCGCCAACGCTGTCGCCGCCGCAGTGCTGTTGCTGACAGGAAGATTAGCAGTGGGATCTGGCCCTCGCCCATCTCCTGCCCAGGACCCCTGGCTACCCCTTGCCAGGCTGCCGGTAGGTCAGACTCCGCCTTGGGGCAGATTGGCATGCGCGACGGCACTGCAGGCCTCCCTGCTGCCTATCATGGGAAGGAGGCAGAGCCAGGCAAGTCTTGTCCCCTGGGGTGGAAGGAGCACCTATACACAGGGCTGATGCAGCCAGGGCCTGGCCTTCTTTGGCACTGTGGCAAGAGGGCCGTCCGTCAGCTCCAAGGGCTGGATTCCACCCTTGCCTGCCCCTGGCGCTGGATAACTGTGCCACTGCGTTACATAACACTTATATAACCTCCCCGGGCCAGCACTGCCTGTCTTCCCTCTGTGTGGGAGACTAGATATGTGGAGGCTTCTGGGTGGACCTTCCCCAGCCCCATCCTCAGCCTGGCTCCTGATCCTGGGTCTGGAGGGGACAGGAGCACAGGGACCCAGTCCGCATCAGCCTTCTGGTACTGTGAAAGGCTGCCCCCCGCCCTTTATCTTTCCTTGCTAATCATTTGATGGAGGGGTGCCCTTCTTATACTTGGAGTGTAGCTGCTGGTTCTTGGGGCTCCTAGCATGTAAATGGGTGTGGTGAAAGGACCCCTAAGATAATGCGGTAGAATTCATGGTTCCTTATGCTGCGTAGAGGAGGAAAGGGCTGTGCCCTTGAGATTTCGAGCAACAGATTGGAAGGATGGTGATGGCGTCTTAAGAGATGTACAGTAGGCCTTGGGGTCAGTGGGTAGTCAGGGAAGGGGTACAGGAAAGTGAATCAGACAGCAAAGATAAACATGGTATTCTTTGGCTGTACTCTCCACTGGGCTGCCCTTGTTACCAGGGCAACAGAAGCAGTGATGAAAATCATGCCTTTCGTTCAGCAGGAAAATCTGGCTCCTCCTCCTCCTCCTTCCCCTTTCCCCCCCTCTTCCTCCTCTTCCTGCTGTTTCTCTAATCACCTGCCAACCCTATCGATTGGGAGGATGATGCACATGTCACAAACTCTGGGACGTCTCCTTTATGTCTCTTTTTGTCCAGTTTTTACTGTCTGCCCTTTTCTCATATCTCCTGGCTCCCCTGAAGCTCAGCGATTGGCATCTGCGTAGGAGTTGGCGTACGTAGAGGGGGCAGGGCATGGACGTCATTGCAGGGCAGGGCGAGTCAAGTGTGGGCAGAGATGCGGCGCAGCGGTGACAGGCACGTGAAGAGGGTCAGGGATTGATTAGCTGCTTAGTTAGACCCAAGGAGGGGCTCTTCGGGGGATGGCGGACGTTGCTTTGGATGGGTAGAGTGGGATGGTGGGAGGCCTGCAGAGGGCCAGCCTGGGCTGAGTTGTGGGAAGAAGAAAGATTCTGAGTCCTGCATCAAGGTGCAAGAATGTGGGGCAAGCATCTGTATCGTCGTAAACCTGGGATGGTAACATAGGCGGCAGGTGGTGAGCTAGTGTGAAGTCTGTGGAAATGGGAGGGAGCATCAAGTCAGAGAGACGTGGGGAGAACATGCTAAAACTTCAGACCTTATGAGTGAGGGAGAATAGGAAAATTAGCACTCTAACATGTTCAGGGGAGTGATGCTTATTTATATAAATTTAAAAGGTATTCATTTGTGTGCATGTATGTGTGTGTGTGTGTGTGAGAGAGAGAGAGAGAGAGAGAGAGAGAGCATCTGCATATGCTACAAGTCACCTGTGGAGGTCAGAGGTGGCTTTCACATGTGGGCTCCAGGTGTGTTGCAAGTGCCTTCCTCTGCTGAGGCATTTTGATGACCCTTGATTTGTCTTCAACCTTTAAAATGATGTTGGGGCATTAAGATTTTGGGATCAAAACATTTATGGTCAGGCCCATAGTGTTTGTAGTGGAAGTTCTAGAAAACTGTTGTGGTGGCGCTTCACGGAGCTTGACGTGTGAAGAGGATGACTGAAGGGTGCGGGCTTTGGCCTGAGCTGGTGAGTTATGAGCCCTGCTGCTTATTGGGTCAGACTCCCACTCCTGGACCAGTTTCCTCCAGTCACCTTTGTCATCTACCAAACCATAGCCGTTTTGGAAATTCAGATTTTTGTTCATATTTTATCTTAGGGTCCATGTCCAGGTGCAGGAGGAAAAGCACAAATGCACAGACACTTGTTCCCAAACCTGTGCTCGGCACCCCGTGGCCGTGCTCCCATACCACCTGGCTGTGCACGGCACTGTGCACGGCGCACTGTGGCTGTGTCGCACCGGCACGCTGTGGCCGTGCTTCCAAGCCACCCGTACTTTGAGAGGAGCACTGTGCAGAGGGTCAGAACTGGTGTCCGTGATGCACATTTGGTCACTTGCTTTTCTAGGCCTTACGGTCTGGTGCAAGGAATCTAGATTTTTCCAGCTCTGAAGCCCTGAGACTTAATGTCTACTGGGTCTCCCTGCTGTCTTGCAGGGGAGGATAGCAGAGATGAAAACTGGCTTTCCCAGTGTGAGTGGGAAGTGTTCCATTCTGCCAAGTGTAATGGTTGAAAAGTGGGTCCCAGTGACCAGGGCTTGGCAAGCTATGGCCTGTAGACTAGGTGGCTGTTTCTATAAAGTTTTATTGGAACATAGAAACGTCTGTTGTTTATGAATTGGCACCATGGCATGGTAGAGGACTTGTAGCAGAGACCACATAACACGTCTGAATTATCTACCATCTTGCCTTTTACAAAGTAAAAGATAGAAGTTTGCCATCCCTGGCCGTAGGCTCCCAAGAAAGTACTTAGATGTCTGCTGAGGATGCTTGCTGGATGTGCCTCAGATACGTGTGACGTGCATGACATGGCAAAGCAATCCCACGAGAAGATAATTGGTATTGAGAAAGCAGACAGTCAGCATCATTCTGTCTCTGGGGTGTTCCTCTCCTTTTTGCTCTTTCCTGGAGCCTGGAGGGTACCCCGCCCTGTCTTGGAATCTGAGGCCTGGGCTCTTGAGTGGGGCTGGTGTAGCCCAGCTGCTCTCTCGGGCTTGGGAAGAAACTGACCCAGACCCAATCTTGGGGCAGAAGAAGGGAGGCCGATGGGTTCTTCCATGTCCTGCAAAATATGTCCTGATAGCAGCACTTTGCCACGTCTACTCCAAGGGTGCCACCACGCATTGCCTGCGAGTGGCCCGTGTGTCCGTGTCACTGGGGTGGCCATCTACATGTCAGAGTGAGGTCTGGATGTGGACTTGGAGGTAGCCATTTTGGAACAGGAATTAACTCCTAAGCTCCTTGCAGTCCACTGTTTTTCTTTTTAGTTTTCTTATGTCCCGGTGTCTTCTTGTTGACCTGGTCCCCACCCTGGAATCTTGGTGAGACCCCTGGTGGGAACCGGACTGGCTACATGTCGTTGCTGTAGGGTAACAGTATCACAGATGCTGAGCAAGTTCTGTTCGGGACTAAGATCGGAAGCTAAGGAAGGAGGTGGCTTTGAGCAGTGGGAATGGGAGGGGCGACAGTTTATTCCCATTGCAGCTGTGAGGGAGAAAGGAGGGGAGGGAAAGAGACGGAGGGGGAAGGAGGCCGCAGCGGGAGGAGGCAGCAGAAGACCCAGAATGGCAGGGGATGCAGAAACCAAGGGCACCAAAGCCGCCTTAGCTGTAGTGAGCCGGCCGGAGCCTCCTCTGTGCCTCCAAACACCTCTTTACCTTCCTTTGTGGAGTTGGGAACCTGCACTGAAAGGCCTCAGGCTGCACTGAGACAGATGTGCTGACTCCAGCCATTCATTCTGTCGGCTGGATGCTTAGAATGATCTGTTAACGCATTGGGTAGTGTGACGTTCCGAGGTTACCAGGGAGGGTGAAGGGTCGTGGACCGCTGGGCCAATGGGCCACCTGATCCAGAGAGCACATCTGCGTCTGTCCTGTTCGCGGCGTTATCCGTGCTGGGTACAGAATTTGCCATAGGTGGGCATCCAGGTATTTAACTGCTGACCCATCCTTATTTGGTTTGCCTTGGAAATGTGCAGGAGGGATGTGAATAGACAAATGAAAGAGAGAAACTCACCCCAGCATTTGGAGGAAGACTGACATCCTGAGATGAGTGCCTTTAAGAAGGCCGGAGAAGGGACGCAGCCACAGGCGTGAAGAATCCCTCTTCAGTGGAGTGAGAGAATGGAGGGTGCGCGGTGCCACAGGGGGTCACAGCTAGAGAGGCAGGGAGGAAGGCGGAGCCCCAGGACAGGGGACCACACCAGAAGAGTAAGAACTGGGTGGGGTCTCACTGGCCCAGGGCGAAGCAGACGCGAAGCCATGAGTCCCAGGCCAGCTAGTGACAAGGGAGCAAAGTCAAAGCTCTCCCGCGTGTTCTGAGGACTATCAAAACTGTTCTGTGTTACCCACAGTACTGCTCAGTGCTTTTGCTGTGGCCGGGCAAGCGGAGGAGAGTACGTGTGACATCGTGGCCACCCTCAGACACGTTGCCAGTGCGTGAGGGTAGACCTAGGGCCACGGGCTGGTAGGGGCAGGCTTTGCAACAGGTTGTCGGCACATGGATGCAGTGGCAGCGCCTCCAGCCTTTGCATGCACAGCAGACCTCAGGCGCTGCAGCAGCGCATGCACGGCGGCTCCGTGCGTGTCTCTGACGCACAGCAGTGTCACCCACCTTAAGCAGGCAGCCTTTCCTCAGTGTGGCCTGTTTACCGTGAGTGTTCAGACTTCTCTGATGGTTTCATTAGGAGCAGAATATCCTGGTGGCTTGAATCAGGTTTTAAGCAAGACCCATGTTTCAGTTAGTTCATACCTCTTAAGTGTTTTGTCAATAAATATTTCAGCTGCCAGTAAGGATTTGCTTTGCGCACTGCCCCCCACCCCCAAACTTTCTTGATTGTTTTCAGATACTCTTATCCCTGTTGTCTCTATGGTTCAGTCATTTACTCTTTTATTCAGCAACTCTTCCCCTTCTTTCCCCTTCCCTCTCCCCTTCTTTCTTCCCTTTTCCTTCCCTTCTTTTCCCTTTATCTTCCTCTTTCTATTTTTTTAAATATGTTCGTGTGTGTGTGTGTGTGTGTGTGTGTGTGTGTGTGCACCATGTGTCCTCGTGGAGGGCCAAGGATAACTTCCAGAATCATCCTGGATCGATTCCACCTCTCTTACTTCCCTCTGGGGTTTTCCAGGCTCTGCCCACCAGGGGTGGTAGTGCTGGTGCCATTTCTGCCTGCCATTTTCATGTGGGGTCTGGGGATCCACTCAGGTCCCTTTGCTTGCAAGGCAGAAGTTTTGACCTGAGTCATCTCCGTAGCTGTTGTCGTCATTGTCTTCCTCCTCCTCGTCTTTCTCTTCTTCTTTCTTCTTCTTCTTTCTCCTCCTCCTTTTAATTCTTCCTTCTTCTTTCTTCCTTCTTCTTTCTTCCTCCTCTTTTCCCTCCTCCTTCCTCCTCTTCTTTCTTCTTCCTCCTCCTCTTCTTCTTCCTTGTTCTTCCTTCTTTCTCTTTCTCCTTCTCCTATTCTTCTTCCTTCTTCCTTTTCTTCTTTCTCCTCCTCTTCTTTTTCTTCTTCCTTTTTCTTCTTCTTCTTCCTCCTCTTCTTACTTCTTCCTTCTTCTTTCTCTTCCTCCTCTTCTTACTTCTTCCTTCTTCTTTCTCCTTCTCCTCTTCTTCCTTCTTCTTCCTTCTTTCTTCTCCTCCTCTTTTTACTTCTTCTTCCTTCTTTCTCTTTCTCCTCCTCCTCCACCTCTTCTTTCTCCTTTTCTCTGACTTGGAACTTATTAAATCGACTAGTTGGCTCTCACGGGCTAGATCATAGACGTGTATTACTATTGTGGGCACTGCTAGCTCCTCCACTTTCTTTCCCCTCTTTTCCTCCTTTTTCTGTCAGTGCCAAATGAACCCAGGGATTTACATACGCTCAATAATCTTCAGCCCTCTTTTCACTTTCTGTTTTGAGTCAAGCTCTTACTATGTTATCCAGGCTGGCTCTGAAGTTTTGATTTTCCTGTCTTTGTCTTTCAAGTATTTGGGATTACAGATCTGTGCCACCAGGTTAAGATGACAACACACGTGTGTGTGTGTGTGTGTGTGTGTGTGTGTGTGTGTGTGTGTGTTTCTGTCTGTCTGTATCTGTTTCTTGGAGGGCTCTGTGTGTGTCTGTCAATTCATCCATCTGTGTGGGTCTGTTTGTATGTGGATATGTGTCTGTCTGTCTGTCTGTGTGTCTTTCTCTTTGCGTGTACTCTGTATGTGTGTGGTACATAGTAACAAGTGTGCGGATGCACGTGTCTGTGCGCGGGTGCACGTGCCTGTGCGTGTGGGCGCACGTGCCTGTGCGTGTGGGCGCACGTGTCTGTGCGTGTGGGCGCACGTGCTTCTGCGCGGGTGCACGTGTCTGTGCGTGTGGGCGCACGTGTCTGTGCGTGTGGGTGCACGTGCCTGTGCGTGTGGGCGCACGTGTCTGTGCGTGTGGGTGCACGTGCCTCTGCGCGGGTGCACGTGCCTCTGCGCGGGTGCACGTATCTGTGCGCGGGTGCACGTGCCTGTGCGCTGGTGCACATCCGTGAGTGCGCGGGACATTAATCATTTTCCATGTCATTGCCTTGAACCAGAAGCTCGTATTTCAGCTCCACTGCCTAGCCAGCTCTCAGGTGGTCTCCAGCCCCCAATTCTGAGGTGATGTGCTCATGCAGCACTTTCTTAATGTGGGAGGGGATTGAATGCCAGGGCCACATGCAGAGCAGATGCTCTTACCCGCTGAGCCATTTCCCCAGCCTAACAACTGCCTTTTGAGATTCTGCTCGTGCAGATACTGGCCACACACCCGAGAGAGATGGGCCAGGAGGTGAGGTCCTTGCAAAGGAAGATGAAGCTGTTGGAGTTAATCTTAGCCACGTATCTCATTGACGCTAGATGTCAGCGATGCTGTTGTTTCTGCAGTGGCCGGCATTGTTGTTGGAGTCTGTGCTGAGTCACCCTCCAGGCAGTGAACTATGGTCACGGTCACCTGTGCAACTGGCTGTTTCTGCTGTACTGCCAGATCTCGCATAATCTCAGGCCCGAGGCTCACAGGCTGCGATTTCATGAGGCAGAACCTGGGCGGGGCTTCTGCAGCCCGCCTCCCTGGAAAGCCCGCCCTCTGGGGCGCTGCTTTGACATTGTATCCATTTGGCACTCCTGGGCTTCGGTGTATGCAGTTCTGAGAGTTAAAATGGTGAGCTGACTTAACGGAGGATTTGCAAAGAGGCTAAATGAAATGTTCAAAAGCGCTTCCAAATTGGTAAAGGGCTTGGCAAGTGCTCAGGGCTAGCAAGTTGCAGTGTTTCACGACTCCGGAGGAGTGAGCCGGTCCAGCCCTTGCTTGCTCCCATCTGGTAGGTAGTGTGCCCATGTGCCTGTGCTCTTTGCCGAAACTGCACTTTGCTTGGTTTGTCTGCTGCTGAGATAGGACTCTGATACAATCAGGCCTGTCACCATGATAAATAATTTATGTTCCCTATGTAAATAACTGCTTGGTACATCCTTATCATCCTCTGATTTTGAGACAGGTCTGTGATTCTTAATGTCTTTTTTCTAAATTTTTGATTCAACTTCAGGCTATTATAGTCCCTAGATTATAGTATCTGTGTAGTCTTAAAAGTATTTGTTAGTAAAGACATATTCTCAGATATAAAGACTACTGTTTTTAACATTCATCTATCTTATTACTTAAGATAATGCATAATATGTTAAATATATACCATGATCTGTGTCTCTGATTACTCGGGTTTTAGAATGTAATGGTTCGTTTTATTTTCTTCCAATTAAATGATCTTTATTTTCATAACTACATTAATTAAAACTTCTAAGCGCCTCTCTGTGTATGCCTTAATTGAATTTCTGCATTAATAACATGCTGTACACACTGTAAGAGAAAAGATGTAAGTGTCAGTAGCACATGACATCTTCTCTGCCTGTGTGGGCAGGCTTTCCTCATATGCAGGGCACTGCCCGCTGCCCCTCCATGACTTCAGCGCTTTCCTTCTGCTCAGAGATCTCCTCATCTCGCAGCCCCTGGCTCCTGCCCTTGGTGACGTCATTCCCCAGCCTTCCCGCCCCCATCATGCCTGTCGCCATCCTCAGAAAGCGCCGCAAAGTCTGCTCAGCGCCTTGGCAGCGCTCGGCACAGCTGACCCTTGAAGTTCCCTCACTGGCTGCGGGCACATTTCTGGTCTGGCCAGTCTCACAGGTGACTCCTGGGTTGTCCTGGGACCCCACCTCCTCCTCTTCTCCATCCTCATTCTGAGCTTCTCCCACCTCGTGGCTTGAAATCCCCAGCGTATGAGCAGCGTCTCCGTTGTTGCAGAGCCTGGAACAGAAGCAGCGATGACCGAGTGCTGATTGCTACTGACGCTGCATGATGGTTCCTGAATGTTATTACGCGCTTTCTCAAATTTTAGTTATGGCATGTGGAGAAGTGAGAGCATTTGTGCGATGATGACCTCAGATTGTTGTCTGTGGCCCAGGCTGTGCCCTGGATTGTAGACCTGCAGCGCATCTCCTGTTGACATCCCAGCACTGATATTAGTGGATCCTGGGTGCTGAGCTTCCCCCGGGCCCCGCAGAGGCAGGGACGCTGCCCTTCGATGTGGCTCCGGAACTGCTTATGGCTCCCTGGCGAGGCTGCTGCCGTGGTCAGCTTCTTGGTCCCTTACAGCCACCGTCCACAGCCCCAAAACCTTCCCATGACGCAGAAGTCATGTTGTACCTACATCCCCACGGGGGCTTCTTGTCCTCACTGGTCCTCAAAATGCTGCAGCGTTACTGTTTCATAGAAAGCTAGAGAACCACACATAATGTAAAAATCCCTGGCAAAGGAAGATGAAGGTGTTAGAAGTAATCTTAGCCGTGTATCTCATTGACGCTAGCTGGACGTCAGAAATGCTCTCGTTTCTGAGTTGTTCCTTTGATGCGTGTCGAGTCCCCTCCAGCACACCTCCATTCGCAGGGTGCCTGGCTCCCTCTTCTGCGTGGGGCAGGTCCGTGTGAGTGGCCTCTGTGCTTGCTCCTCTTGCCTCTTCCTCCCTCATTCTGAGATCGCCAGTGACACTTTGGTGGTCCTGTGTTCAGGTCTTGGCACCTCTAGTTCACTCTGTATAGAATGCTTCTCCCCCAGAGCCTGTGGCCGAACCCCTGCTTCATGGAATTCACTCACCTTTCAGCCCCTCCACCCCTCAGTGTTCCTCAGTGTTCTCTGCCCCTTCATGCGGGGCGTTTTCTCCACCACCATGTGATGTAACACATATTCCTCTTCGTGCCTTTTCTGTCTGCCCACTAGACTGCGTTCCACAAGAGCAGTGAACGTCCTCTCTTGCTGTGCCCTGGCCAGCGCCTGGCACATGTAGGAGATGGTGGACACTTGCAGAGCTCAATGGCATTAGGGCTGCAGAATGGTTATTAGGGTAGCATTAGTGAGCATGCTCTCTGCTTTAGAACACCTTGTCTCATTTAGCAACTTGGAGTTCTGGTTCAAGTCTGGACCAGACTCCAGACTTTGTGTGTGTGTGTGTGTGTGTGTGTGTGTGTGTGTGTGTGTGTCTATCAGAGGGCACTGTATGTCCCTGTGAAGGACCAAGAGTGACTTCAGGAATCATCCTGGATTGCTTCTACCTCCTTCTTGCTTGCTCTGGGATTTCCAGGCTCTGCCCACTAGGGCTGGAAGTGCAGGCCAGTGCCATTTCCTCCTGGCTTTTTTTTTTTTATGTGGGAGCTGGGATCCGAACTCAGGACCTTCTCCTTGTGAGACTACCCCGAGCCATCTCTCCAGCCCTGGATACTTTGGAAAGATAACTCTCAAAGAAAAGCATCCTAGATTCTACTTAATACATCTGTGTTTCTGAAACACAGATAATTTGTTTCAGTTGTTCCAGATAATTGGTCTGTTTTTTCAAACTTCGAATATTATGTATATTTGTGTATATTTAGTAAGTGGGTTCAAGATCATGAAATACTAAATTTTGGTTGATTTTGAAAGAAGCTTGGATATTCTGACTTAAGTGTGCGCAGACAGATCTCAGCAGTGATCATCATTGCATTGAGTTGGCAGCAGCACCACATTGGGCAGAGATGATATCTGATAGCCCATTTATGAAATATCCTTTTAATGCATAATGGTTTTCTTATCCATTTTTTAAAATTTCCACTTCCACCTTAATATAGAATAAATATTTGTTCCTTTAAAAATATTTACTTAGTTCCATTTTACTGACAGGCATTCATTACAGAAGTCAGAAAAATTTCAAACCCTTATTTTCTAGTTTAAAGTAGAAGTCTGTGTATTTTGGGCTACTTTCTCAGTGTTTTGTCACAGGGCATCAGGAACAATGTGCTCAAGTGGCTTGCAAGCCTTGTCCTCGTTGCTACTTGTATTGAAAGGCCTCTCTGAGTTTGCCTGGCTAAGCACGTGCACCTGGCGTGCCCTGCACTGCCACCTGCTCTTTGGATCTCAGATACCAGAAGGCCTCCCATTCCTTAGATGACAGCCACATGCACCGAAAGAGTAAAATTTAATCTATTATTTTCAACGAAACCAACTTTAAAAGGCGCTCTAGTATTTTCCTTCTTCACACTGCTAACTCAGGCCACTCAGAGGTTCCTGCTGCTTGCTCTGCATCGCCGTTTCCGTGACCACCTCCCTTCTACAGGGGCTCTTTCTCTTGTTCCTCCGATCACACAGGGCTGAGCTTCCCCAACTTCTGTTGCCTGAGCAAGAGGGTACTCTGAGCCCAGGCTGGTAAGGCTGTATTTTTTGAGTAACAAAGTCCACTAGCCATATTTGTTTGACAGCTCCTGAAGTCATTTTGTTAGCTGTGTGGAATGCTCTTATGAAAGTAAGAAACAACACTGTAGCATTGGCTGTGTGTCCTTCCTGACTTCACAGGCTGACCATTTTCATCATGGCTCTGTTGTGTCTTGTTAGGTAGAAACTACACTGAAGGTTCACTAGCAGAACATTCTGAAAGAAGCCAGCTGGAGTCTTTAAAACATACACATAGTGACTGATAATAATTACACTTGTTTCAGTGTGATAGCCTTACACACACACACACACACACACACACATCATATAGACTGATAATATCTACCTGCTTTGGCATGCTAGCCTTATAGCACAATGTGCATCTCACATACACACACACACACACACACACACACATACCATATGAACTGATAGTAACTATCTGTTTTAGCATGCCAGCCTTATGGAACAATGATGCATACACACACACACACACACACACACACACACACACACACACACGTCATATAAACTGATAGTAAGGATTTGTTTTCCATGCTAATCTTAAGGCACCTGTGCATGATGCATACATACATACATACATGTGCACATAACGTATAAACTGATAGTAGCTACCTGGCATGCTAGTCTTATGGCATATGAGTATGATATACACACATATACACATCCTATAAAGTGGTAATAACTTCTTGTTTTGTCATGCTAGCCTTATGGCACATGTGCAGGATGCACACACACATGCACACACACTCATGCACACACATGCATGCACACACACGCGCACATGCATGCACATGCATGCACACACACACACTGAATGGTGATAATTGTATCTGTTTCAGCACTCTGTCCTCACTGCGCATGTGTACTTTGTACGATGATCAGACCAGGATCATTGATGTATCTCTCTCTTCAGATATCTGTCATGTCTTTATGTTGGGA
Source organism: Typhlomys cinereus (assembly GCA_023101885.1). NCBI lineage: Eukaryota > Metazoa > Chordata > Mammalia > Rodentia > Platacanthomyidae > Typhlomys > Typhlomys cinereus. The sequence goes on from JALPQD010000638.1 coordinate 355,232, forward strand.
GCATTCAAATTCCTCAAAAAAATGAAAAATGCATTTGAATGAATCTTCCTTTGATTGTTCTGCACCGCATAACTGGCTATTGTCAGTTGGAGCTGCTCTCCTTTGCTGTAGAACCTCGGAAGTTATTTTCCTGATAGCACCTGTCCTCATGGATGGTGACCCTCCTCCTAGACACTCACGGATGGTGACCCTCCTCCTAGACACTCATGGATGGTCTTCTCCCAGCTGCTGACCCTCCTCCTAGACACTCACAGATGGTCTTCTCCCAGCTGCTAACCCTCTAGACACTCACGGATGGTCTTCTCCCAGCTGCTGACCCTTCTACACACTGCACGACTCTCTACTTTTGTGACTTCGTGGCTTCCACGAGCCTCCAGAGCTCACACTTGCCTTCCAGTGCCCGGCTTGTACCACTAACATTTATGCTTTCAGGTGCCTGGCTTGTTCCACTAACATGTGTGCCTTCCCTTGCTCCACTAACATGTGTGCCTTCCCTCGTTCCACTAACATGTGTGCCTTCCCTTGCTCCACTGACATGTGTGCCTTCCCTTGCTCCACTAACATGTGTGCCTTCCTTGCCTGCTCGTTCCACTAACGTGTGCCTTCCGGTGGCTGGGTGCAAGGCAGCATTTCAGTCCTTCCGATGGCGGCAGCGTATTTCGCTTGTGCATGTCCTGCATGGATGGGTATCCAGATGGTCCTTACTTGGCAGTCAGGACTGTTGCTCCCGTGAACATGGAGACACGCTGAGTGGAGACATCCTGGTTCTAGTCCCTTTGGACATGTACATAGTGCTGGAATTGTTGTATCATGCGGCGATTCTATTTCTAGTTTTCGGTTTGTTTTCATTTTCAATGTGGTCTCCTTGTAGCCTGGGCTAGTCTTAAACTTACAGTCCTTCTGCTTCGAGCTGATGTTGGGAGTATAGGACTCGCTTATGTCTAGTTCTCTGTGTTTGTTCTTGAAGAACCTACATACAGTTTTCCACACAGCCACGTCATTCGCAGCTCTACCAACAGCTGCCAGAGTTCCCTCCACCACAACCTTCCCAGTTTGTTGCTTTCGTCTTTTTGATAACAATATTCTCACTAGTGAATCATTGTGGTTTTGATGTCTGTTTTTCTGACGATTCAGTGATATTGAGTGTTTTCTCAAATACTGTTTGGCTGTTTGTCTTCTTTTAAGAAATGTTTGTCCAGGTCATTTGCCCGTCTTTTAATCAGATTATTTGTTTTCTGCTGTCGAGCTGTCTGTTCTGGATGTTAGTCCTGTCGGGTGAAGTTTGTCAGTGTTTTCTCTCTTCTGTAGCCATCTTTGATCTGTTTCCTGCTCCCTTTGCTGTGCCAAAGCTCCCAGCTTCTCTCCTGCCACTTCTCAGAGAGCGAGACACTGTCCCTGTCACGTTCTTCCAGGCCTTTTGGCAGCTCTGTGGTGCAGGCTTTGCAGGCACCACAGTGCTCCTTCCATGCAGGTGGCCAGCTGGGTAGGTCTGGACATGTCAGTCAGCACCTCAGAGCAGAAGCACAACGTAAGTGAAGACCCGCAGGCTGCGTGGGGAAGCAGCCTCCACTGCCCACCAAGCTGACACTCCACGCTTCTCCCTGAACCCCACTTCAGTACAAATTAAAGCATGAAAGTGATGTCAAAGATGGGCTGGAGAGATGCTCAGGGATTAAGATTCTGTCTCACAAGCAGAAGGTCCTGAATTCGGATCTCAGGTCCCACGGAAAAATGTCAGACGGAAATGGCAGTGACCTGCATTTCCAGCCCTGGTGGGCAAAGCTGGGAAATCTCAGAGGGAAGCAAGAAGGAGATAGAAGCAATCCAGGATGATTCCTGAAGTTATCCTTGGTCCTCCACAGGGACACACAGTGTCCTCTGATACACACACACACACACACACACACACACACACACACACACACAAATAAATAAAATATTTTAAAAAAGTGATGTTGAAGAACATAAGAATATTGGCCTGGGAATAGGGGATGTTCCCAGCTGCACCCTCAGTGCCTAAGTGCACTGCGACTCTCTGGTGACCGCCCAAGTCTGTGTTTAGTAGGACTTGCGGATGGGCACAGCCTCACCAAGTGTAGAGCTAAGCACAGAGGTGGAGAACACTGTGGGCACCGGAGGACTGGTGTACTGAGAGCAGGCGCGTGGAAGAGAAGGGCTGTGCGTTGCATGAGGCGGTGGAAGGGTTAGACCAGCTCTCGTGAGAATTGCATGGAAACTGTGAGGGTAAATCTCTCAAAGCCATGGCTCGGCATGTGTCGAGCAGAGAAGTCACGGATCGCAGGCTAGGAAACACGCACCCGAGGCTGAGCTGTGCAGTACACCAGTCCTCTTCCGGAGGCTTTAGGAATTGACGGTGTGCAGGCTTCAGCCGCACACACAAAGATGTCCCTAAGAGATTAGGACAGCGGAAAGAAAGTAGTGTCTGCCACTAACTAGATTGAGCCTGTATGCTCCCCTCCAAGAGGAGCAAAAATAAAAGAAAGTATAATACAAAATAGAAAAAAAGTTTAAAATTCGCCCACGGACATTACTAATTCAGAATATTGAACGATTATGCTGTTTTCAAGTTCAGACTTCTGACTCCAACATCAGACAGTCAGCACAATATAAAGAAGTGTGCTGAATCCTGGAAGATCGTCGGAAATGAAGGGAGTGAGAAGGGCTCACATCACTGTCTGGACTTGGAGTTCTTTAGCTGTTCTGATCCATCTGCAGCTATCTGTAGGTGCAGGTGCAGGCAAAATTTCATAGGCTGCCTAGAGAAGCAGAAATATTGGGCTAAAAATGGCTTAACACTTTATTTTTTTCTGTTGTCAAAAGATCCTGTATGAATTGTCTGTACAGTTCACATCAGTTAGCAACCTTCTGGCTTTATGGCTAGTATCTTATGAACGTTAGTGCTTCCGCCTTGGCATCACGGAAGGGCTGGGCTGCCCCAGAAGCAAAGGTGGGCAGGAAAGGACAGCTCGTGTGCCCTGCACCCGAGACAAGCAGAGGCAGGCACGTCTCCTGGCGCGAGGCCCTGGCTTGAGGATGTTGCAGACAAAGGACTTAAGTGACATGAAATCAGTACAGTGAAGACCAGCACTAGTGTACCCGTGGTTGGAAAGGTCATAGCAAAACCCAATACTTCACGCAGTCAATACATTAGTGAAAAGTAAAAAAAATACATATGTAATTGAAAATATCCAGTTATATGTGATACAGATGCTATTCATGAGGCTTTACTTCAGGTATCTGTGTGGGAAGAGACGCGCACAACACACCTGCCATACTGTAGTCTGAGTCCAGAACACTTCAGAACTGCGATACTCCTTGTGCCCATAACACGGACAGCACCTCCTCGCCCTTCCCCAGGCTGTTTCCACAGATACTCCCCGTGCCCATAACACGGACAGCACCTCCTCGCCCTTCCCCAGGTTGTTTCCACAGATACTCCCCGTGCCCATAACACGGACAGCACCTCCTCGCCCTTCCCCAGGCTGTTTCCACGGAGACACTTGGTGAGGGCTTGTCTTGAAGACTGGTCAGATCCACACAGCACGGTCCTGGGCAGGTACTTGCAGGCCTATTGCTTCCTCTCCTGCTGCCGAGGAGCTGGGGAGAGAGGCCGGGCAGCCTCAGCCAGGGCTGGGAAGAAAGGTCGCTGTCCTCACTGCTGTGGCTCCGTGCGGTGCAGAGGCCTAGTCCTGTCCCACCATGCTGTTCGGCTTTAGAGCTGTTTCCTTGCTTTTAAACTTGATCTGCTTTTCAGCAGTACACCTCGCCCCACAGCGAGGCTGGAGACGGTGCCATCGGAGTGCTTGGTCCTGATTTCTGCCTCTGAGACGCGCCAGGAGGGCGGTAGTGGTCACCTGTGTTCCTGGTGGGTCAGGCTCTGCCTGATGGTGCCGCGTGGGTCCTGGACATTCTGGCTCTCCCTCCTCCAGTGGAGATTTTCTCAGCTCACAGCTATGTCTCCTTTTTCCAGATACACAAACCGGCCTGCAGAATGCTGACCCACTTGCCACACCTCACACAGAGGTTTAAATTAGAACCTTTAATCTCTAAGAGGCTTACAGCTTGTTGGGAGCCAGCCGTTCTGAACTTGGTGGGGCCGAGTTGAGCTTTGCCTGTCTGCTCTGGGGCTTAGGGTATTGTGGAAGTCACTGGTTTGGTGGCAGGAGCCGTAGGCCCTGGGAGCAGGGGGTAAGCTCTTCTGCGATAGATTGGGGCGGTGCTGCGTCCTTGCCGTGCTGAAGTGGAGCTGACGGCACCATTGGCCTGGTGCTGGGCCCGAGTCTCCTGAGAACGAGACCCCGGTTCCTGCGGATGTGCAGTTAAGCTCTGTGGGTGCCACATGTCTTCTTCCCTGGGAGTGTGTGGCTGCTGTGGGGAAACTCGGAAGCATGAGAGTTGGGCCCCCTCTGTGTTATTTATTCAAGGTGTCAAAACATTCATCCACAAGCCACGTCTTCTGTTTGGCTGGTATCTGCTCAGATGAGCGAATTATAAGCTTCCTAAGCCACTTGCATGGGGATATTGTCGGGCCTGAGAAGAGGGCCCCGAACGGGTAGGACTGAGGAGACGGGTGAGAGTGGTGCAGGCGTGGATGGGTGGATGAGTGGCCGAGCCTCAGCGTGGGCACCGGGAGCCTTCCCTTCTGCTGCTGCCTCTTCCTGGGTGCCAGTCCCAGGTCCTTCCACTAGGGTGGCACACCAAGTCCTGGCTTCCTCCTCCTGCGGTTGTTAAGGCAGCTCTTCCTGGCATTTATGCGGTGCTTTCTTCGTGCCTGTGTTCCTTGTACCTTATGTGGCGTTTTCTGTTGTCTAGCAACGCAGACGCAGGTGCTTGGTGGTAGTGGGTGCACGGTTCAGCCGGTGCAAGGAGGCACGTGCAGGGCTTAGCCAGGACCCGAGTGTGTCTGCACACGCAGGGCGTCCCAGAGGTAGATGCCTGAAAGCAGGCGCGAGCTCCTGACCGCAGGGTTGCAAACCTGCTCACCTTAGAGTCTCCTGCACCTTAGAATGAGCAGAGTGCACAGATGGAGGGACAGTGGGCGTTTCAGGGCTTCCTGGGTAATTCCATTGTGCGGCATGTTGTGAATGTGTTTTAAGCTCTGAGGTTTAGGGCTTCCCAGTACTTGACTGAATACACTTCTGTCTCCCCAGTTATCTGAGGTACTATGGGGGCCTCCTCTGCCCCCTCTGCCTCCCAGTTATCTGAGGTACTGTGGGGGCCTCCTCTATCCCCTCTGCCTCCCAGTTATCTGAGGTACTGTGGGGGCCTCCTCTGCCCCCTCTGCCTTCCAGTTATCTGAAGTAGTATGAGGGTCTCCTCTACGCCCTCTGCCTCCCAGTTATATGAGGGTCTCCTCTGCCCCCTCTGCCTCCCAGTTATCTGAAGTACTGTGGGGGCCTCCTCTACCCCCTCTGCCTCCCAGTTATCTGAAGTACTGTGGGGGCCTCCTCTGCCCCCTCTGCCTCCCAGTTATCTGAGGTACTGTGGGGGCCTCCTCGGCCCCCTCTGCCTCCCAGTTATCTGAGGTACTGTGGGGGCCTCCTCTACCCCCTCTGCCTCCCAGTTATCTGAGGTACTGTGGGGGCCTCCTCTACCCCCTCTGCCTCCCAGTTATCTGAAGTACTGTGGGGGCCTCCTTGGCCCCCTCTGCCTCCCAGTTATCTGAGGTACTATGGGGTCTCCTCTACCCCTTCTGCCTCCCAGTTATCTGAGGTACTGTGCGGGCCTCCTCTGCCCCCTCTGCCTCCCAGTTATCTGAGGTACTGTGGGGGTCTCCTCTACCCCCTCTGTCTCCCCAGTTATCTGAGGTACTGTGGGGGCCTCCTCTGCCCCCTCTGCCTCCCAGTTATCTGAGGTACTGTGGGGGCCTCCTCTGCCCCCTCTGCCTCCCAGTTATCTGAAGTACTGTGGGGTCTCCTCTGCCCCCTCTGCCTCCCAGGTATCTGAGGTACTGTGGGGGCCTCCTCTGCCCCCTCTGCCTCCCAGTTATCTGAGGTACTGTGGGGTCTCCTCTGCCCCCTCTGCCTCCCAGTTATCTGAGGTACTGTGGGGGCCTCCTCTGCCCCCTCTGCCTCCCAGTTATATGAGGGTCTCCTCTACCGCCTCTGCCTCCCAGTTATCTGAGGTACTGTGCGGGCCTCCTCTGCCCCCTCTGCCTCCCAGTTATCTGAGGTACTGTGGGGGTCTCCTCTACCCCCTCTGTCTCCCCAGTTATCTGAGGTACTGTGGGGTCTCCTCTACCGCCTCTGCCTCCCAGTTATCTGAGGTACTGTGGGGTCTCCTCTACCCCCTCTGCCTCCCAGTTATCTGAGGTACTGTGGGGGCCTCCTCTGCCCCCTCTGCCTCCCAGTTATCTGAGGTACTGTGGGGGCCTCCTCTACCCCCTCTGCCTCCCAGTTATCTGAGGTACTGTGGGGGCCTCTTCTGCCCCCTCTGCCTCCCAGTTATCTGAGGTACTGTGGGGGCCTCCTCTATCCCCTCTGCCTCCCAGTTATCTGAGGTACTGTGGGGGCCTCCTCTGCCCCCTCTGCCTCCCAGTTATCTGAGGTACTGTGGGGGCCTCCTCTGCCCCCTCTGCCTCCCAGTTATCTGAAGTAGTATGAGGGTCTCCTCTGCCCCCTCTGCCTTCCAGTTATCTGAAGTACTGTGGGGGCCTCCTCTACCCCCTCTGCCTCCCAGTTATCTGAGGTACTGTGGGGGCCTCCTCTATCCCCTCTGCCTCCCAGTTATCTGAGGTACTGTGGGGGCCTCCTCTGCCCCCTCTGCCTCCCAGTTATCTGAAGTACTGTGGGTCTCCTCTGCCCCCTCTGCCTCCCAGTTATCTGAGGTACTGTGGGGGGTCTCCTCTGCCCCCTCTGCCTCCCAGTTATCTGAAGTACTGTGGGGTCTCCTCTGCCCCCTCTGCCTCTCAGTTATCTGAAGTACTGTGGGGGCCTCCTCTTTGCTCTACCCCTTTTGGAGAGCATTTCTCTGTTCACTCACTGTGTGACCAGTACCCTACTCCACAGCTTCGGAGACACCTAGAAAGTAAAGCACTCGTAGAAGGACCGGGCCTGGAGCGTAGTTTTCCTGGAATTAGCGACTCTGCTGGGCTTTGAGATTCTTTAGGGAAGAGCCTGACCTCAAAGCCCAGGAGACCGCCATCTGGCTTCTCGAATCATCTTCTCCCCTGGGTCTGGGCCTTCAGCAGGTCACACGAGGGCAGATCTCTTCTCGACAAGTCCTGTTCCTCTCTCTCTGTCCCCAGCTGAACCTGAAATGTACCGAAGTGCAGAGTCGCTGGGGTGGCTGGGAGCAGCCCTAAATTTAGCAAAACTGTAGCTGATGGGGGCCAGCCTGAGGGGCAGCCCCAGTCGAGTGGATTAGATTTACAGTCAGCGACATGGTCGGCCTTGTCTCTGTTTTGCTCTGCTGGGCAAGCTCCAGGTTCCGCAGCATCTTTCAGTTTCCCCAAAGAGAAGCTTCTTAGCCTGTTCCACAGGGCGCCCTGGCTTTGTCCTGGAGACTAGGTCCACCCACCCACCCTCACCGTGGAACGGGCCCCTTGGGTTTTGACCCCTGTGGTCCACATGTCTGTCTTTCACTTGTGGTCTGGGATCCTCACACATGTTCACATCTTGGATACAGACTCTTCCATGCCGCTCTATGCTGCCATCCTTGGCTGCGAGGGTCCTTTAGTCGTGGTACTGAGCGGGAGAAAGGAAGAGCTTCGGCCCGAGGTGCTTTCCTCTTCTTTGAGCGTGAGCATCTGGGCAGTGTTTGCCAGCACCTGAGTCACTTATGAGGGGACAGAGCAGCTGTGTGAGTATGGGGCAGTGAGGACGGCTCCGTGTCCAGCTCGGTCTGTGTCCTGATGTGGTCTGTGAGGTTGGAAAGTAGAGACCTGAGTGGCAGCTCTTCTTAGGACGTCCTCCTCACGCTGCTCAGGTCTGATGGTGGCTGCCTGGCCTGGCACAAGGCTTCCAGCAAGTCTAGATGGATGGTCACACTGGAGGGCGAGGGCTGGGATCATGTCTGTTGACATTTATAAGTGTAAGGCCCTGTCTCAAGCAGAGCACTGCACACCCATCCTTGTCTCACAGAGGCGTTTGGCAACACTCAGAGATACTGTTTGTTGTCTAGCTGAGGGCTGGGGCAGGCTCGATGCGTAGAGACCAGATGCAGTTCTCAACGTCCCGCAGTAAGCAGGACTGTCTCACCATATCCAAGTCTCATTCAGATGGTCATTGTTGAATTCAGAGAACTTGGTGTAGAAGCGCTTTGTAGGACTGACCACTGACCAGAAGGCTCATTTCTTCCTCCTCCCTGCTTCTGTTGGCAGTGACTCAAGGTCAGGAGGAGTCTAGTCATGGCCATTCTGTCTCTCTCTAGCCGTGTCTCTGTGTATAGGACGCTCTCCGTGAAATGAGAATCTTACCATAATTGTATCCAGGAAGTTGTTCCAGACCTTCTTGCAACTCCTCTGATCATTCCTGGAATCCCGCCTTTTCAACACACGTAACACTCCAGGTTGGTCACACTGGCTACACAACACTGTGTTACTGGCTCTCGAACAAGCTTGTGAGCTGCATCTTTCAGTTTCCCCAAAGAGAAGCTTCTTAGCCTGTTCCACAGGGCTCCCTGGCTTTGTCCTGGAGACTAGGTCCACCCACCTACCCTCACCGTGGAACGGGCCCCTTGGGTTTTGACCCCTGTGGTCCACATGTCTGTCTTTCACTGTGGTCTGGGATCCTCACTCTGTTAAGGACAACAGTGAAGCCATTACAGGCTGGCACCCTGTGGGAATGATCCAAGTCTAGCCTTGAGCTATTTTCCTTCTCTGTGCAGCTGAACTGTTTGCTGTGCCTTGCAGAGCTGCCTTCTGCTTGCTGATGTCCTAAGTGCAAGAAACAAAACACATACTCATCACCCTAGAGAAGGTAATACTGTCTTCCAGGCGAAAGACCCAAGCTGTCGTCAGATTCTTAGCAGCCTTGTGCAGTGCTCAGCAGCCAGCTCGTCGGAGGCGCGACGCCTGCGTTGGCACACCTGCAGCCCTCCAGAGGAAGGCGGGTCTCCTCAAGGAGGATTCCGTGTCTCTGGAGGTCCAAGGAGGGCTCCGTGCTGAGCTCTGGCTCCTGCTAGCTCTCTAAGGTTCAAGCCGTGTGCCACGCTTCTTTCGTGTGACCTGCGCTCTGCAGTAATGAAGGTGCAAGTGGAGCCTTCAGCCTGGGGAGGAAAGGGAGGAGCGGAGCTGCCAGCCAGGCAGCTGCTGCTGCTCGGCGCCGTGTAAGGACCCGCCGCTCCCTTAGCACTGTTTCCCTGTGTCTGGAGAGAAGCCCACAAAGACACTGTGACTTCCAGAGAGGACATTCAGGTGCCTGTCTTCTTCTTTCTGATGTTTCCTTTGTGAGTGGAAGTCACTGCATTAGTGTACAGCAAATGCTCAGTGTTCCTAAGCTCAGGTCCATTGTTTCCCGTCTCCTGTGAGCAACCAAGAAGAGACTGTGGGCTCTGGGCCAAGTTCTGGGCACCGTTGCTTCAGCTGGCAAGCAGGGCAGCAGAACCAAAGGTGTCAGAGTTTTGGCTGGTGATGGCAGATATTTGAATGGACTGAGCGGATGAGTGTGTGTATTTAGAAACCCGCTGGAGAGCACACCAGCCGCATCCTCTTGTCACAGCCTGGCCCAGTCACTTCCTTGTGTACCCAAGGCTGCCCACACCCAGCCACCATTTCCTGTGCTGATCCAGGAAGTACGGGTCCCCCTTCTCATGACCCCTGGGTGACTTTCACTCATCCACCGCTGTACTTCCTTCCGCTCGCCTCTCCAAGGCCATTCACAGTCCAGCTGCTGTCTTCAGATCCAGAGGCTGACTTAGACCCCTTGGCTTCTGCTTGGGTCTCAAGCACCGGCAGCCCCTGGTGGTTTTAGCCCCACAGCACTGATTCCACACTACGTATCCCCTGCACTCCTGGGTCCCCTGGCCCCTGGCTTTCACCAAGTCCATCTGATTAAAAGTCGTACTTCTTACACAGATGGCTCCATATGTCAACATCAGGACCCACAAATATGTCTTCAGACTCAGCCTCAAAGCATAGAACTTGCAGATTAGCTTTAGCATTTGAAAGCACATTTCTCGGGTAGGAAGCGCTGTAATGCTGAGTGCGGCGCTTCTTCAAATGCACAAGGCAGTGCTGAGAGGTCTGTGCACGGCTCTCGGTTCCAGCAGCAGCAGAAGGAGGCGCTGCGATCTGTTGGTAGCGGGGCAGAACTCATTTGGGTAAAAGTACATTTTCTCCTTAACATTTTAAAGATCTTTCTTGTTGGTCTACTTTATAGTATTTTTGTTGATCTCCAGCACACATGTAACTGCGGGCACATCATGCACTCAGCACAAAGTGTGCCCAGCCTGCACCCAGGTCCAGGAAGAGAAGAGAACGAGACGCTGCGGCTCCCCGAGGTGCTGCGCAGAGATCGCTCACCGCTCGCTGCTTGCCACAGGTGGCTGCTGCTCTGGCTGCTAATAGGAGATTCGTTTTCTTGTTTTAAATGTATAGAAATGGAATTGTACAGTATCGCTCCTTCGTAGTGTGATTTCTCTCATTCACTTTGGTCTGTGACATCTATGCATGCTGTTCTTGTGGAAGTTATCACAGAATATGTCCGCAGTACTGTGTGGATGTGGTCATGAGTGACAGTGCAGTGTGAATGTGTTTGTATGCATCTTTCAATGAATGAGCATGAACACACACGTATGCATACGTCTGATTACTGAAGCTGTGCTAAGAGCATCTTTGAATGTCCTTTGTTCCGTCACTAGAGGAGAGAATATGAAGGAACCACTGTTGTATTTGGTCTGCTGTGGACAAAAATGGCGTGTAACATGCAACAACACAGACCCGAGATTATAAATACACACAAACATTTACGTGCCTGCATGTGCACATTTCTGTTGCAAATGTCTGAAAGTGCAACTTGTTCATATTTTAAGATGCGCCGGTCATGCACCCAGTATGAGGTGGGAATGTTGCAATCATCCCAAGTCCTGGCCAGCACCGCGTCACCCTCTTTCTGCTGCTGCTCCTGATGGGTGGGTGGTCTGACCGTGAGTTTGGACGATGCGAGTCTTCTGGGTGCGCCACTGCTCACCCCCTTACTGGTTTACAGAACGGTCTACGTGTTTTTGGATGCATATATTGCAGACAGCTTCTCGTCTTCTCCAGACTGACACTGGGCTGGCATGAGTTTTGCGGACAGTATTGCTTGACCCTTGTTCGTGGTGTTGAAGCTGGGCTGCTGTGCCAGCTGCTCTTCTGCCGACGGCCCCAGTGCCTGGGGAGGCAGCATTGATTGTTTTGCTTGCGGTTGAAGGGACGCATTCCATCATGGCAGGGAACATGAGCCACAGGCAGAGACGGCTCCGTGGCAGAAGCAGGAAGCTGCTACGCTGCAGCTCTACTCAGAAAGCAGAGGGATGGAGAACAGAAAATGGAGCCAGGCTTTCAAATATCAAGGCCCGTCCCCAGTGACGTACTTCCCTAACACCTAAAGGCTGTTTCCTAAAGGTGCTACAATCTTTTCAAACGACACTACTAGCTAAAGACTAAGTATTCAAACTCATGAATCTGTGGGGGCCAGTTCACATTCAAACCATGACAGCTACATTGGTCAAAACCATGTACAAAGGAGCCCCTGGTACACTGGTTGTGTAGAGAAGGCTGGAATTTCCTGAAGTTCTTGCGCACAGATACACCTTTGGGGCGCCTCCTAAAACCTGTTACTATCCACATGTTACTAGCCACTGTGTGCCACATGGTGTTCTGTGCGCATGGGTGCCCCATTTATTCCTCAGGTCACCTAAGTGCTTTTTATTTTACCCCATTTTCAAGCAAAGAAACTGAACCTGACTGAAGTTCTGTGAATGTCCAGGTCAAACACAGCTGAATTTGGGCTCCAGAACCCATGCTGATCATTGCACCTTTAGAATTAGTGTGCCCTCAGCTGCTGTTATAGGCTGCTGGCCGTGGTAGGTTCTCGGTAAACACCTGTGGAGGAAAGAGTGTTGCGCATAGTGTGTGTAAAACAGAATATTTACTGGGTAGAGAAGTTGGTCTTGGCAATGGAATGTTAATATGTGTTGTCGTTACTCTGCATGTTGCTGATAAGATCATGGTGAAACAACCTAAGGGAACAAAGAATTCTGTTTTCTCTTATGAGTCCTGGTTGCAAGTGCTCGTCCCGATTGGTAGGAGAGCCCACACCATCACCAAGGGTTGAAGGAGCAGGGCAGCTGAAATAGGGACAATTCTCGCTTGTCAGACGAGACGTCTGGCCAAGTACACGGGCGTATGCTAACTTTCTCAGCCAGCTCCCTCCATTTTACTTACCTGCCTGGGGATTAGTTCTGCCGTCAACTAGACGACTCCTAGAGGTTCCGTCGGGGCTTACCTACTGACTCTTTACACGTGTGCCCAGAACCTAGACCCTCTATCATCAAGTTGGCGCCTGTATCTCTCTGTGTGGAATTAGTGCTACTTCTTCCATACTGTGTCCGGGACAGTACCTCTCGCTGAGGTGACGGTGCCTGCTGGGAGCTAGTGGGTCAGCACCGCAGACCGTGGACCCTCTTTGCAGCTGTGCAACCTCAGCAGGTACTGCAGGGGCCAGGACCTGAGGCACAGGGTCAGGGTCAGTGGCATTCTGCCCAGCTGAGTATCGGCTGTGCCACCACAAGGCAGCCCCGTTTGTGATCGTGGAACACGGTCCCGTGTCAGCTGTAGGGCGTCTCGATTGTGGGCAGGCAGAAGAGTCCCCGCGGGCACGCCGAATGGCGGGGCTCGAAGAAGGTAAGTCTAAGTCACAAGGTTGCAGACGGTGTAGCTCAGGTTGACGGAGAGAAACAAGTTTTGTGGCCAGTCCGAGCATCCCTATGCTTTTCTCCATGTTGCTGGGAGGAAGAACACACCAGCCTCAGGAGATGTAGCCCAGACTGAGCTGAGGGTCCCCCCCCCCCGCAGTCTTGTGTGACCGTTCATTTGACAGATGAGGAAGTACAAGCTCCAGAGAGAGGCTATTCAGTAGTCAGCAAAGTTGGCACTGGAGTCGGGCACCAGGGGATTTTCCCTTCTTCCTCATGTCTATTCCAAAATTAAGGGCTGATTAGAGTTGTGATGCTGGAAGGAGAGGACTCAAGGAAGCAGCTAGAAGAGGAAAGATGGGGTTTAATCGGCAGGAGAGGAGGGGACACACAGACACCGTGCAGGCTAGACAGTGGCAGACCAGGGACTTGAAGGACATTGTGTGACAGACCTCAGAATACAAGTTCTGCTAGAACAATGTCTTTTTCAGTTTTATTGAAGCATAACTTACAGAGAAATGCAAAGGATATGATTTTCAGAGAATTTTTATTGTGATGAGATGCACATCAAATTCAGTTCCGCAGCCTTGTGGTATGAAGTATGTTCCTGTCAGCATTTGTCTTCAGAGCCCTTCATCGTACAAGACTGGGGACTCGAGCCCTTTCAGCAGCTCTCCCAGGCTCTCACAGGCTCTGTTCTCTTCCTGTTTACTTGTGGGGTCCTTATGGAAGTGCAGTCACGATGTAGTAGTCGCCGTTTGGGTCTGGCTTTTTTCACTCAATGCTCAGTCCTCCAGAACCAGTCATATCGTGGCTCATGTTGGGATTCCCTTCTCTGTAGAGTGGATATGTCACTGTAGGGGTGTGCTGTGCTTGACTGATCCATTCATCATCTTACGGACATTGGAGTGAGGCTTTGGTTGATGTGCTTACCAGTGGCAAACACAGATTCCATTTGTAGGAGGAACTCAGGTAAATGTGGAGTGAACCTTTGTTGTGCGTATGCGGTGACAGTGGTACCCCAGTGGCTGGTCTAGCAGCTATTCTAAGATGACTGAAGGCTGAATGTAGAGTCTGTTTCAATGGTGAAGGGGAAAGCCAGAGGCATAAAGATAGGTCCAGGGCTGCTTGAGGACACGCCAGGCATGTAGGGTTAGCCCATCCGTAGCTAGCACAGTGTGGTTGAAACAGAGAAGGGCATAAGAGAGGTTCTGAACACCATGTCAGTGAAGAATGAGGACCTCGGAAGGGCGTCCGTAGAGAGCCTTGAGTTGGCTCTGTCTGGCAGCATCTCACCTGAAAGGTTTCTGTGGAGCAGCAGTCCCGGAGGTCAAGGGAAACACCAAGGCAGCCAGAGCGTCCAAATAGCTGGTCTTGGCATACGTGGCAGGTGAAGAGCTCCAGAGGAAGGTTTAGCCCTGAGGCTTCAGGAAGGCAAGTGAGTTTAGCGTGTGCTTAGATCATAGCTAGACTATGCTGTGCACAAAGGAAAGAGAAACGCAAGGAGTAGAAGCTGTGAGGAAAACGCGGCGGATGGGGGCTGTAGGGACAGTGAGAAGACCCATCAGTGTAGCAGAGCATGGGGGAAGGCGGATGCAGAGTTGTAGTATTTCTTCTTCTTCTTCCAAGTTCAGTGGCTACCACGGAGCTCAAGCGCTCTCCTGGTAAACATGCATCCTCTGCAGCTCAGCATCCAGAGCCCACACAGCCGCTCCTCACAACAGTCAGTGGCCGTGCATAGCCGAGGGACTGGGGGAGACCAGTGGTACGAAATGCTCATTCCCTGTGACAGACACACATGGCTCAGAGAAGAGCATGACTGGTTCTGTAGTCACATACTGGAGATCTCATTTTAACCACTATTCATAGAGCTGGAGTCTAGAGCAACACCTGGTGCTAGGTGCTAGAATATGTACCAAAAGGCCAAATAAGAAGTTAAGAGTTGTGCCTCAGCCTGCGCCTAGACTCACCGATGGTTCTGGGGCTTCTCTTTCTGGAGAAATGTTGGGCTGGAGTCTTAGAAAGAGAATACCGCATGTTGCAGTTCACCTGCCTGGTTGCCGACAAATGACCATCAACGGCTGAAGGGAACAAGGGTTTATTCTCTCTTGTGATTGCTGGTTACAGTTCATAGTCCAGCTTGACAGGAGAGCAGGCACCAACACCAGGGCCAAGGGAACTGGCCACACCATCACCACATAACGCCTGAGAGATGGACAATCCTTACTTGCCAGACCACCATGTCTGGCCAAGTGAACTGAAGGATGCCAACTCTCTCAACCAGCTCTCTGTGATTTATTCCAGGGCCTAATCCCACACACCATAGGCTGGGCCTTCCCCAGCAGCTAGACAATCTCCTGCAGGTTTGCTCGGGGCCGAACTCATCCACTAATTCTCTACAACTGTGCCCAGAGCTCAAACTCTCAACTGTCAAGTTGACACCTGTGCCTAACTATGACACTTCATCCCTTGTCAACTTGACACAAAAACATAGCACTTCTAAACTGTAACCTTCAATACTTGTCCCCATAGATGTTAAAAGTTATCTTAAAAATATAAATACATTTCATGGATAAATTTAAAATGTTCTCCCATTAAAACTTCAGTTCCAACATTTTAAAAGTTCAAAGTTTTTTAACCTTAAGACTCTTAAATCAGAATAAGTTAAATACTTTAAAACCGATAAAACATTAAAACAGAAGGATCTTAAAACAATAAGAAAACATTAAAAAGATCAAAGTCCAGCAAATCAAATACTGCATCCTTTACTTCAATGTCCATCTTCTGTTGCTCATCATGTAGTCAAGGCGGCTCAAAGATTCGAGGCATTCTCAGTCCCTGTTTTCAGCTCAAAGTTGTAAGAGCAGAGTTCCTCTGAACCAGGCTGAATCTCCGCTCGCAGTCGTCCTCAGCAGCAGTCCCACAGTTCTGGCATCTCAAACACAACTCTCCTCTGCAGCTTTAAGCTTCACCATCTCTTGTAGGAACTCTACGCCTGCCACTTGGTGCCAAGCTTTTGCTGCTCTCCACGAACCCTTGAGGGACACTGCCAGATTCTGAAGCGAGGTTGAAATGTAGCTTGGTCCACTGGAGCCACAGCTGTACCAACTTTAATGTGCTGATGCTGGAAAAACCCTTTTCTAGGCAGCCAAAAGTTCCAAAGGCCAAGAAATGGCTTCAACTTGGGCTTTCAGCCCCTGAAGGAATCTAGATTTTTCAAACCCTATATTTGCCGTATGGTGGTTTTCACGTCTTTCACCGTCCCAGTGCAAGTCACTAGGTTCTCCTTCGCTGATACTCATTTTCCAAACAGCAGCAATGTTCTGCTGCCTGCCCTCTGCACATCCAGGGGCTTCACGGCCGCCAACACAGCTCTCCTCTGCCAAGCAAACCAGCCCATGGTGTTCAAACTCAACTTCACCAAAATCCTTGTCCCCTCATCAGAAACTGGGCCCAAACAATTCATTACTCTCTCCGCATCATTGTTTTCCAAATGGCCCACTGAACTCTGAGGAACGGTATTGGTAATTGACAAAGTGAAAATCTTCAAGCATTTCCAACTTTGTCCAGTGAAACTGTTCAAAAGCCACAAAGTTCACATAGCCAGATTTATCAGCAACACCCCACTTCCTGGGTACCAAATTCTGTTACAGTTCGCCTGCATGGTTGCTGATAAATGACCATCAAATGGCTTAAGGGAACAAGGGTTTATTCTCTCTTGTGATTCCTGGTTACAGTTCTCAGTCCAGCTTGACGGGAGAGCTCACACCAACACCAGGGCCGAGGGAACTGGCCGCACCATCACCACATAACGGCTGAGAGATGGACGATCCTTACTTGCCAGACCAGCATGTGTGGCCAAGTGAACAGAAGGATGCAACTCTCTCAACCAGCTCTCTGTATTTTATTCCAGGCTTAATCCCACACACCATAGGCTGGGCCTTCCCCATCAGGCAGACAATCTCCTGCAGGTTTGCTCAGGGCCAAACTCATCCACTAATTCTCTATAGATGTGCCCAGAGCTCAAACCCTCAACTGTCAAGTTGTCACCTGTGCCTGAATGTGACACCACAGCTGCTCAGTTCCAGGTATACATGCTTACATGTTTCGCTACTGATCGCTAGGCTAGTGGCCTGATAAAATTCCTCAAGGTGCACACAGAGCATCTCCAGGTTACCATTTGTGGCAAGTGGAGGTTAGGTGGAAAGGCCACAAGGATGTCCTCAGCCGTCACTTAGAAGATAATGTCCACTTAGTCCCCCTCTCGCCAACCCAGGATGTCTCGAAGTTACGTTTCCCAAGGGAAATCCTTGGAGCCCTCCCAGAGGGTCAGAATAAAGGATCCAGACATGTAGCCCTTGTAGCGTACACTGTGCAGGAAAGCAATGGGATGTATCCCACCAGGGCAGGACATGAGTGGAGAGTGGAAGCCAAAGGGGAAGACTTTGGATCAAGAAGGTGTTCCAGTGTGTACCGGATGGAGGAGAAGGCGTTCCAGCGTGTACCGGATGGAGGAGAAGGCGTTCCAGCGTGTACTGGATGGAGAAGGCGTTCCAGCGTGTACTGGATGGATGGAGAAGGCGTTCCAGCGTGTACTGGATGGAGAAGGCGTTCCAGCGTGTACTGGATGGAGAAGGCGTTCCAGCGTGTACTGGATGGATGGAGAAGGCGTTCCAGCGTGTACTGGATGGATGGATGGAGAAGGCGTTCCAGCGTGTACTGGATGGATGGAGAAGGCGTTCCAGCGTGTACTGGATGGAGAAGGCGTTCCAGCGTGTACTGGATGGATGGAGAAGGCGTTCCAGCGTGTACTGGATGGATGGAGAAGGCGTTCCAGCGTGTACTGGATGGATGGAGAAGGCGTTCCAGCGTGTACTGGATGGATGGAGAAGGCGTTCCAGCGTGTACTGGATGGATGGAGAAGGCGTTCCAGCGTGTACTGGATGGAGAAGGCGTTCCAGCGTGTACTGGATGGAGAAGGCGTTCCAGCGTGTACTGGATGGAGAAGGCGTTCCAGCGTGTACTGGATGGAGAAGGCGTTCCAGCGTGTACTGGATGGAGAAGGCTTCCAGCGTGTACGGATGGATGGAGAGGCGGTCCAGCGTGGAACTGGATGGAGGGAGAAGGCGTTCCAGCTGTACTGGATGATGAGAAGGCGTTCCAGCGTGTACTGGATGGAGAGGCGTGCAGCGTGTACGGGATGGATGAGGGAAGGCGGTCCAGCGTGTACTGTGGATGGATGGAGAAGGCGTTTCCAGCTGATAAGGATGGATGGAGAGGCGCCCACGCCCACCCCGCATGCGTTCCAGCGTGTACTGGAATGGGATGAGAAGGCGTTTCCAGCGGGTACTGGATGGATGGAGAAGGCGTTCCAGCGTGACTGGTTGCGTGTATTCCCTCTACCTGCCTCCCGCGTTGGCCATGCTGAGGTGGGGCAGGACTCAGGAGAGGCTTCACAGACTGGCGCCTGCACTGCATGTGCTACAGGGCCACCCGTATCGTGTTACACTCAGCCACTGCCCAGGGCCGAGGAACGGCTTGCAGGTGCCTCACGGGCAAGCAGCGACATTGCAAAGCACACGCCAACAGTGGGTCCAGATGGTGGCCAAGGCTGTCTTTCCATCTGTTCGTTGAAGCCGCGTGCAGCTGCAGGGAGTCTGTTAATGTGACAGACTTCAGCTGCCGTTGCATCGGGCAGAGGTAGGGGTGAGCTGGTTTGAAGCCTCGGCCTTCGTGGGGCGTAGCAGCCCTGCCGGGGTATAGAGGAGCTCACCTGCTGAGCACTTAGACTCCCAAATTCCTCCCTCTTGGAACAGTTGCTCCTGTGCTTCAGGGGGAGGGGACTGCTGTCCTGTGTCACCGAGGAGCAGAGAAAACAGCTAGCATTTCATGACTTCCACGCAGGAAAAACCACGCAGCCCCTCCTTCAGGGCCCAGGCCTCCACTGTGGAGGCTTCTTGTCCACGGCTTCTGCTGAGGGCCTAGTTCATGGGGGGCACCTTGCCTCCTTGGGGTGCTCTCTGCAGCAGCTGCCTTCTGTGTCCCGACACCTGTGACATCCAGGGGGCCTAGTTGTGGCCCATCTCTCCATCAGCTCGGGGTCTCAGGCGCTTCCAATCCCATCTGTGGCCGGAGAAGTTTAAGTAGCAGCAGTGGTTTCCAAAAGATATGTGGAACATTTACTTACTTCACACGAAATACTTAGACAGGTATAGAATGTGACATGGTAAATTAAGAGCTATACATTTTCAGAACGAGGAATAGGAAGAAGAGGAGGATACTAGGCTGGGCGTCATCTCATGGCCACGTCGCCCTCTGGCCCTGTCCGTACCTGCTTCTCATTGGTCCTCACTGCTTAAATTCCTCAGAGCCTCACTCCCTCCTCCCCATTCCTCTCTGCCTCCAATGACCTCTGCTGCCCTCAGGTTCCTGTTTGCACTTAAGTATTTCAATCACTCGATTCCCCATACCTAGCAAGAACCTTTATTGAAACTATGATATTAACTTGTGTATGGCATTCATGTTGTGCACATTTCATGTTTGTGTTTACATGAGACCAGTATCTGCACGAATACATGTGTTTATGGACACACACGGTCTTTACGAAGTACCAGGTGCTCCGGTCCCACGGTGTCTGCTACGCGACTTAAGTGGGTTATCATCCTCTTTGTCTTGTTGGTGTCAGATAAGGTGACTCATCAGTATGGGGATTTTTCCTGGGACCTGAATTTTGGTTCTGCCTTGTTTGAACTTTAAGATCGTAGCGAACAGTCTGATCCGTCAAGGTCCAGGTGAATTGGGTACATTTCACAGGTTCCTGGGGAAGGACTGCCGTGCGACAGTCCCAGGTGCCGGAAAGCCAGTAGTTTCAAAGCAGAAATCCTGTCCTCGTGGAGCTAATTCCCAACTAGGCCTCAGGAGGAGGCCGTCTGCCTGGTCAAGGGTGAGGCTGCTGCCAGATGGTTGGTACCTGCTGGCTACATTCCTGATAAAGCCAAGGCCAGGTTGGCAGGCCACAGCGTCCTTTCTCTTCTCCCAAAGAGAACATTCCAGAAGTGTAGACTTTCCACACATGAGAGATGTTCAAGGTGGGGGGTGAAGCACAACCAGGCCTTTCTCCCAGAATTCTGCGACCGAAACAAATAGGAGGAGTCACAGTGCGGGGCCAGGGCAAGCAAACGCACAGCAGGCCCACGCAGACCTCCGTGTCCGGAAGTGCTTGAAGCCCATCTGTCCTGCTCCACTTAGGACAATATGTTGTTGTTTTCTAAATGGACATGCAGTGTTTGTTCATGTTAATGGGGCACAGTGTGATGACTTAATCTGATCAAACAGGATGATTACTGTTTCTGTGTCTTCAAACACTTGTCATCTGTTTCTATGTGTAGAAAGCTTTTAAACTCTTCTAATTATTTTGGAATATGAAGCGAATTGTTGTAGACTATAATCTGCATGCTGTGCTCTAGAATGCTAGAAAATGTTCCGATCCAACTGCACCCCGCCCTCTCCTTCCCTGTTTCCCCCTGATCCTTCTTCCTGTGCTCTGAAACTATTCTCCTATTTCTATCAATTACTTTAGAGCTCGCTTACGAATGAGAACATAAGGCACTTGCCTTCCGTTCCTGGCTCATTGTACTTATAAAAGTAAAAATGCTTATAAATATGATGTCCACTTCCGTCTGTTTTCATGCAAGTGATAGTACTGGACTCTTTTTAGGGCACAGTTGTATTCCATTGTGTCTGTGTAATACTTTGGTTGATCCCTCGTAAATGGGCATCTAGGCTGATCCCCTGTTTTGAGGGCTGTGAACAGTCCTTCAGTGAACACGTGTCTCCTCATTTGAGGGACTGAGTGAGTAGCATTGCTCTTCACTGTCTCCGCTTCTTCATGTACAAAATGTGGGGGGCGATAACCACACATGCCTCATAGCACAGTGGAAAGGCCTGAAGAACGTGGAGAGGGGAGGCTTAACACAATGCGTAACTGATACTAACTGTTCTTTGTCTGAATCCTGGTTGGTCACATCTTGTGACATCTGACTGATCTGTAGTCATGAGCTCATTCCTGATAGTATATACATTGTGTTTCTTAGTCCCCGTGCTTAGCGCATGCCTGCTACCTCGTAAACATTCAGGAAAAATGTGTTTGAGGAATGGTGGCGTCAGGAGATAAACTGAGAAGTGGGGAGGCCTTGAAGCACACGAGTAGAAGCATGCATAGAAGTCAGCCAGTGAGATGGGATCAGAAGGGACCGTACGTACATAGGGAAAATCAGAAAAACCAGATGTTAGAGGTTAACGTGGGCGTCATGGTTTCAGACCAGGAAGGGATGGACGTAAAGGTTCAGAATTTCAGAGAAAATGCTGATAGAAGATTCTAGACTGTGTTGCAGGAGCATGCCTGAAGCTGGCAGAGTCACTGGTTGCGTGACTGCTGGGGTCCCAGGGCTGGGAATCCCAAGTCGCATGAGCAAGAGCATTATGGTCTCTTTTCCCTCCCTCTTCAGTTCAGCACTGGAGGAAACAGGCCGACGGTTCCCAAAGCTGGATCCTGTCTCTTGGCGCCCGACTCACTCCGGCACGCGTGCGTGGATCGCCGGGGCACCGCAGCCTGTGCTGTGAGTCCTTGTACCGCCGCTCCCGAGCCGCTTCATCCCCCGCACGCTGCAGCCTCTGTGTGAGTTTTTACCATTTCTTCTTGAAGTAGGAAGCAGCCAGGCAGCTGGAAGTGGGCCACGTACTTTTATTTGCTCTTCTCACCAAGGACAGGCCTGTTCCAAGCCCCAGGAGCAGTCCCTCGCCCCAAGCAGGAGAGGGTGAAGCAGCCCTGGAGAGTCAGATAGGCCTGGGACAACACTGTGCCTGGCCGACACACGCCCAGGCACGCGGCCTTCTTGCTATGACGGGTGTAGCCTTTGTTCGTTCACTCACTGGTTCCGAAACACTTTCTTTCAAGGTAGGCGCTGCATCCCAAGGCGGCTGTGGTCGACAGGCTGGTCCCGGCCTCTGTGGGCTCTTCCTGCTCTGTGTAGTAGTCTGATCTGCCTGGGCCACTGCCTTCCACCTTGAAGCTGTGTCCCGTGCTCTGGCCACCTTGATTTAGAGCAATGCCGAGTCGGGACATAAGGAAGATGCTCTTAGCTTGCGGCGAACACCTCCATGTAGGTTTCTGCTCCCGCAGCTGAGGGTAGTAATAACTATCTGATTAGCACGTGCTGTGGGCCGGGCATTGTGCCAAGCACTGTGTATAGCCATCTCACCTAATCCTCAGCCCCCTACCTGGCCACGTGCCACAGGTGTTACTGGGACTGCTTGAGGGATGAAGCAACTCCGGAATGGCATGAGTTAACTCATGCCAGGCCAGCAGGCAGTGTGTCTTCTGCACCTCCGAGTCCCACTGACCTCCTCAGCCTGTTTGCTTTCGTGCCGTAGATGCCACATACACGGTTTAGATCTGTAAGTCCCAGCCTAGGTGTGTGGAACTCAAGCTGGCTTGGCAATGTTCTGAGATCGTCTCATTTACTCATCTGTAAGATGGTGATGTTCACGAGGCGTCAGTGATGAATGAAATAAGGTAATTTGCATGACAGTACTTCAAAGCCTTGAAGAGGTTATGCATACATTGCACCTTGTTTCAGTGTTACTAATTAAACGCGGGCTTAAAAATACAATATAGAAAATGTTTCATATGCTTTAGCTTGATTTTGATGTGTGTGTGTGTGTGTGTGTGTGTGTGTGTGTGTGTGTGTGTGTGTACCTGACACTCCCCAAGGGTTGTCAGCAGTAAAGATGGGGGCAGAATGGGGAGGTGTCCTGACAGGTAAACAGGTCACTTCAGGCACAGCCCTGTGATGAAGAGACTGGGCTCTGAGTCTATTGCCAACAATGCTTCCCCGACAGGCTCTGCATGCTGTGGGGGGTTCCCACCAGGCCCGCTGTGGGGGGGTTCCCACCAGGCCCGCTGTGGGGGGGCTCCCACCAGGCCCGCTGTGGGGGGGCTCCCACCAGGCCCGCTGTGGGGGGGCTCCCACCAGGCCCACTGTGGGGGGCTCCCACCAGGCCCGCTGTGGGGGGGCTCCCACCAGGCCCGCTGTGGGGGGCTCCCTGTGCGTCTCATGGTCACGGTCACGTCCAGGACATTGCTGTTCAGGCAGGTAAAAGTCCATGCGTGCGAGTTGGAGGACTTGGCCCTATTTGAAGGCTGTGCGAGTGGGGAACAAGAAATGTGTTCACTGTGGTGGGACTGCACTCCCAAATCCCTGGGCCGTCTTGAGAAGCGCGACTCTGGGAGTGTCAGGTCAGAAGACTTCGGCCGCTCACGGGTCAGAGCTGGGCAGTGGGCAGCGTGTTCTGCAAGGAAGACGGCCTCTGTCCACAGCCCTTCAGCCGCGTCCACAGCCCTTCTGCAGGTCTTGGGGCTGTGTCTGAGAGGTGAGCCTGGATCTAAGCCCCAAATCACTGAGAGCACAGAAAATTCTACTCCGGGGCCTTATGTCCTTACCTTGGCTAAGGAGTAAGGCTTACTCTGAGTTCCTGCCATTTTTAAACTTCTCATTTGATTCTGAGTGAGTGAGAAAAGAAAGAGGGAGACCCAGTGTTTGGGGGGCGGCATAAGTGCTGGTGTGACTTATAGTCACACACATCTTATCTAGAGGAGATGGGACTCTGCCTGTAGTAGGAAGCGATTGGTAACATCTTGGCATTTTGATTCAGAGAATGACGTTTTTAAGTAATCCCCAAAGAAGCAGGCTCGCATTTCTGTCTCCATGTCCATTGGTACTTTCTTAACAGGTGGTTACTGGAGGTAGATGTGGCCCACATGGGCCATAAGATTCAGTCCAGGTCCGGGAGAACCATCTCCACAGTGAGGCTGTTTTATAACTGTTCCCAAATCACATTAGCTCCAGAAGCTATTTTAGGAACTCCTTTGGTTATGAACCATATCTTATATTTAATTTTGATTCTCTTTCCTTCTTGTCCTGGATTCAGTGGCAGCATCAATAAACACTGTGTGCCTGGTGTTGTCTCATATGTTAGAGGTATTTAGAGCTTAGCGCTCAGGGCAGCTTCTGCAGAACTTTGGGCTTCTCCTGTGTGGTCACTTCTTGTGTCAGAAGCATACGCGTTTCATCAGGGGCGTGCCAGCATCCCAGTTCTCGGGATGAGGAGGAAGGGCTGTCGTCTGTCAGGCTTGAATCTGTGGGTGCCCAGGACAGCCCGGCCAGGACAGCTGGGCTTCCTCATCTTTCTGTCTCCTGAGAATGAGGGTGGTCCTCTCGCTCCTGCTCTGTTGCCGCCTATTGTGTGAGGTCAGTTGGTGCTGTTTTCTTAGCGAAATCTATAGTTGATAATCATAGGGAGCTATCAGAATCTCTTGGTCTTTGACTTAGGCATAAATTTGGCCTTTCATTCATGAGATATGACAAGTTATCAGACTCTGGACTGTAACAATTGATTCGAGTTACTGGAATTTGGGGAGCAATTGTTGTGACAAGCTTGTAGTCTATAGGAAAGAGCATTCTATGTGTGGAAAGAATTCAATGTTTCCTTTCTTCTCTCTCTCTCTCTCTCTCTCTCTCTCTCTCTCTCTCTCTCTCTCTATCTCTGTTTTGTTTTGAGGTGAAAGAATTGAATTCTGGGTCTTATGCATGCTTGGCAACCATTCTACCACTGAGCCCTGGGAGATGGCAGCATCAGAATGGGAGTTGAAAAAGTCACATGGTGGCTAGACCCGTTGACACTGGAGGTGGTTGAGACTTCGGGCTGTCCAGGTCATTTTAGGGATCCATTTTAGTTCTTGATCCCAATTAAGATGGACAGTGTCGAAGTGCAGAGCAGGACCGCTGGCGGGAAAGAATGCCCCAGAACCCAAGGGGAGGGTGCGGCACAGTGAACGCTCTGAAGGACTAGGAGCTACGTGTCAGACATACTCTATGCCACGAGGCAGCCTGGGGTCCACTGGCCACAGGGATAGCAAGTCAGTGTCAGCAAACAGAACTGAAATGTGTGTCTATTTTTGAAGCTGTGAACACTGTTATGGGGGAGTTGAGTGACCCCATAAATAAGGTACCCCTTCAGGGCCCCACAACTGTCCCATGTTAGCAGATGCCTCTCTTGCAGTAGAACACCTAGGAAGGCTGCCGCTTAGCAAATACCCTACTCATGAACTTGGCCTCGTCACAGCCCTGGAAGAAGTGCTGAGCGCATCTGCCCTATTTTAAAGGTAAGAACTTACTTTCAGGCCAATTATGAGACAGCCCATCAAGACACAACCCCGTGGACACAAATCCAAGGTTGTCTTGTACACAATAAACTCAGATGATGCTGAGTGCTCCATAAAACTCTGGATTTCTGAAGACGTGACTGTAGGCCTCTCCAGGCCCTCTGGATGGGGTTGAAAGCCCTTGGCTGGGAGCACCTAGGTCCTTACTATGCGGGGTGCTGTGACCCTAGGAAAGCTCCTCCCTGGAAGATCAGGGTTTAGTAGCTCAGTGTTTCCTGTTCTGTTTTCCAGCCCTGTGAGAGCTCAGGACTTGTGGCAAGTCAGAGGTGCATTCTTCACATCAGCCTTCCTAGACACTCCTTCGTGTCAGTGCTCATCTTGACCTCTAAAGGAGTCGGAGTTTCCCGAGAGGGCGGGTCCTCGCTCGTTTGCAGTTGCATGGTATTGGGACCTTCCAAAGAAATGATTTCTTTTCATGGCATGTTTGGCACTGCTGCTCTGCCTTCAGGGAGAGAGATTGGACTTTGAGGGTTGCACTACAACCTAGTTTGAGAATAACATCCCAGGGGGCATCAGAGAGTTCTCTGGAAGAATGTCGTTCCAGCATCTTCCTTCTGCAAGTAACCATGATACTGCCTCTTTCCCTCTAGCGGTTCCTTCCCCACTCCCAGCTCCACACAGAGGGTGCTTCACCTCTTCACAGATTTGTGTCACGTGGCACTAAGTTTGTGTGGTCGCACAGGTCAGCACAAGGAGTATTCCGTTGTCTCATTTCTGTGTGCCCTCTGAGACATTCTCCTGTCCCATCCATTGACAGGGCCTGGGTTTGAAGAGCATCTAGACCCATGTTGGCTGCTCCCTGAGTCGGAAGACTTTGCGCATCTGCTTTTGAGGGAAACGCTAGAAGCCCCTGCCCTGTAGGCGGTCCGATGGCTAGTGGAGTGGCCCACCACCTGTCAGAAGGTGTCAGGTATTGATCATCTTGCCGGGAGGACTTTGCTCGCAGCTGAGTCGTGAACCTCTGGGGTAGGAGCTTAGGGTTAACGCAGTGCCCTAGTATATATGCTTGGTTACTTTTACTTTCTCAGAAAATGCTGGAGCCAACTTGGGCAGGACACTTTGAACTTGGATTACTGGCCTGAGAAAGAGATTCTGTCAGAACTGTCCAGATGAAAACATCTGATTGCAAGTAGGGAGCTTGGTCAGCATCCCCGTCTAGCGTCCAGCCCTAGCCTTCCCCTCGCATACCTCTTCGAGATGCAGCCAGCGGGTGCTGGGTCTCATCTCCGTGGGCTGTGGATGTAGGGCCGTCCTGCCTCCCAAGGCCAGCATGTGCCGGCCGCTGGCTGCTGCCTGGCTCCACCTCTGCCCCTGTCTGCATCTCACTTCTGCCAGGTCCTTCCCAGTACAGCCTGTACTCGGTCCTCCTCCCTGGGATTTTCACTTGGCGCCTGGTGCTGCTCCGCGTCCTTGGAGTGTCTGCTGTCACTGCAGGGCCTTGCTTTGCAGAAGTCCACTCCTCTTTGAGCAGACGACTCAATGGGAGACATTTTCCCTGGCTCGGGAGAGTGTCACCTGGAGCTGAAGGTGGTCTTCGTGGTCGATGCTGACCTGACAGAAGTTGTCCTGTCGGTGGGCGCTGATGCCTTGGTTCTTAAGGAACTGCCTTCCTGTGGTGCTGTGAGCTATCTAAGCTGAAGGATTTTTACCACCCATTTCCTAGCCCATGCGGCACATTTTCACACTTTCTGACTTTCGGGATTGTGTGTATTACGTGTATTGTGTGAGTTGGTTTCTTCTTCACATTCTGAGAGTGGACATTCGTCTCCTCCCATCACACCCACACTTGGTGTTTACTTGGTTTTGTTTTCACACTTCTAGGGCTGGTCTTGGGCTCGAACACGTGGACCTTGTCTACTTACTCTTACCGATAAGAGGCAGGCTGCTGCTGTACTGGTCACTAGTCCACACTGGCTCGGAAGACCTGAGGCTGCAAGTGTCACAGGGTGTTCTCTGTGACGTGCATCGCCGGGTCCGTCTCAGTGGCAACTGGACTAACTGTGCAGCTTTCTTGTTCGCACTGCAGGCTCAGCCACCCCGTAGTGTCTCGAGAAAACCCCGACACACAGATGAAGCTGAAGCTGGAGACTTAGGAAGGCTGAATGAGTTGGCTCACACTTACATAGCTCGTAAGACACGGCACGAGAATTCAGCCTTTCTGTGTCTCATGTGAGAGTCAGGGTTTTAACCACTGTTTGTCCTGTCACATTGTAGTTTGTCCTCCGTAAGTGTTGGTGGACTGGCTTCAACAGTAGTCTCATAGCATCGCTGATAATCGCTCCAGCATTTCTCGAGTATTTCAGTGCTAGGCTTTAAGGAACAGTCAGCACATAAAATGTTCATATTTCAATGGGAAAGAGTATCCCCATTTTGCCAATTAGAAAAACTAGGCTCAGAAACTTCAAAGTGACTTAGGTGCCATAGCTACAGTGTGAGTCATTGCGTTGTCAGGACTTGGATGCAGGGGATCTTGGCAAGTCTGTCCTTGCTCTTACTCCTGAGCGCCTCAGCCTGGACTGCCTTTTCAGATTGTCTTTCCATGTGGGACTTGCTGAATAAACTAAATGCAATTCTGATTTCAATTTTTTTCTCAAGTTTTAAGAGTATTCCACGGTGAGCAAGATAGCCCAGCAGGTAAAGGTGTCATCGAGCCCAGTGATGATGTAGCTCAATCCCTGTCACTTACATGGCGCAAGGAGATACCTGGTTCCCATAAGTTGTCCTAAGACCCCATGTGTGGACCTTGGCAAGCCCATGCCTCCCACCCTCCACCACAAGATAAATACGTTTTTAAAACGTGAAGATTAGTGAGCCCACTGCCGTAACAGACACGCTCCTCCCCTCTTCTCCATGTAGCCCTCCCTTATGGTGGTGGTGGGATTTGGGGACTGAACCAAAGGTTTTATAGGCTAGGCAAGCACTCTACACTCGTGTGTACCTACAGTCCTTGTTTTTGTTTGTGTGTTTACTTTTTAAGACAAGGTCTGCTGTAGCCCAGGCTGGCCTCTATCTCAAATGCTAAATTACAAGTGTGAATTATCAGAGTCCACTATTTTATATTTCATCTGACCATAGGAAGGGAACGGGAGGCCAGAAACAGACACACGTGTATCAGGACCCCTGATTTATGACAGAGATTCATATACTGCTAAGAATGATGGCCATGGTGATTTAAAAAAATGGCTCAGAGGAATATGAGAGAAGAGAACCTTGACCATATGCAAAAATCCCAGCAAAGCCACTGATCTAAATGTGAACTTTAAAAGAGAGGTTCTCATATGAGATAACAATATTTCCATGACAGCCGTAGAGCTCTGACAGAAGCAGGAAGCCCTGCAGTGAAGGGACTCTTGATAACGTGGGGTGATATTAAGATGAGAAACGTTTTGTCATGACGTCAGTAAAAGGGCACAAGCAAGCAGTGGAGATCTACAGCTGGAAAGTAACCTCAGCAGATTCTTAAAGAAAAAGAGCCATTCTCCCGGTGGGCACAGAACGGTCGCAGTCTCTTCTTCCCGTTATAGGTTCCCTCCACTGTCTTGAAGCCCGGGTGCAGCCTGCATCTCTCAGACCGGCTCCGGCCGTTGGGCCCGTCCTTCCCACGCGCTCCTTCACTCAGATGGATCTTCTGCCCCAAGCACCTGCTTTCTTGTGAATGCTGAATGCGTCTTCCTCTTCTCCTTTGGCTTGTAGATTTTCACCAGCTATTTTAAGAAAATTTCTCTCAGCCTTCTTTTTTATCTCCTTCCTTTTTCATTTCCCTTTTTGTACCTTCTTGTTGAGTTAAAAACTGTGGTTGTAGAAGTTACCCTAAAATATCTCAAAGACTTTGAAGGAGCTGACTTGTTCTGTGGGACTTCGGAAACAGCAAATGCCTCAGGCTTGAAATTTACCTGTAGAGAGTTTCACCTCTGCTATGCTTCAGTCGCCCAAGATGTCCAAAGGCAGGTGGAGTTACCCAGTCTTGCAGAAGCAGGCAGATAGTGGCTTGCTATAGTGTCAAACGTGGAGAGCCTGTGCCTTGGATGGGTGCCTGGACTATGGTAATCTCAGTCTTCCCTCCAGTGCTGTGAGCAGATACCCCATGGGTGTCTAGAGGGGCGAGAGCCAGTGTACCCTCAGCATTCTCTGCCCCTCTGCAGTCAGGGTAGACTGCAGACATTGGTACTTCCAGTACCTGCTCCGACCCCCACTCATGCTCCTCTCAGGGATTGGCCCGAAGGCCTGGCCCCTGTCTTTCCTCGAGCACAGGCACCCCGTGGCTTTCTGGTGGGCGGGGCTTCCTTCATCTCGTCCTGCTGGTCTCTACTTGTTTTCCTTTCATTGCACAGTTACTATATTTTGGACATGGATACAAACTGGAAGTTTTATAGGTATGTGCAGACTTTAAAAATTTTGGGGCAATGTTTTAAAAATAAGAATTTAAAATAATAAAGCTTGATTTCCCTCTTGTCCTGAAAAGTTGGACAGTCTGGATCTAATCTCCATCACTCGTGGGACAGATTGAAGGGCCGAGGGCCAGGCCTGGCATATCCTTCCACAAGGCACAGTCCTGCCTGCCCAGCACACTTTACTTCTTTATTACTTGCCTGCCCTGCGGCCGTGGAGTTGGTTATTTCTAAAGGGGAGAAATTGGACTTTTGTGGCTAACTTGGGAATTAGCCCTTATGTTTACTATTAGTTCAATAGAAAATAAATTTATAGCTTTCAAATTATAGATTTTTGAAATATCCTTAATGAAAAATTAGAAATGCTTATAGGATTTTCACTGCCAAGTATGTCTGAGTATATTTGCTTAGCACTTAGTAGGTACTTCATAAATGTTTTATCACCAGTCCTAGATTGTATCCCCAGCCCCATGTTGATGTGTACCTGAATCGTCAGCTCAGTCTGAGACCATGTTCCTGCGTGGTTTGTTGGGGACACCCACTTAGGCCCAGGTTTCCCTTAGAATGTATGTGACCCCTCCCACGGCTCCCCGCTCTCCCTCGAAGGAACAGGAAGGCAGCGGGGCCAGCGGAAGGCTGCTTTCCTCTCTGGTAGAGCTGCATGGAGCTTGGGGCCGGCGAAGTGCCTGTGTTAACACACCCTGGACAAGGGCGGGTCAAAGTTCAGCTCTGGCCCTTTAAAGAAAGAGAAATGGTTGTCTTCCACATTTTGAAGCTGAGACCCAGACCATTTGGAGGCTGAGGAGAACTCAGGTCGGGAACCTTGTTTCATTCCCGAGCCTGTAGGTGCGGAGAAGTCAGGGACCGAGCTGTCCTGCTGGGGATGAGGCTGTATCTTTTCAGGGTCCAAGCAGGCAGGCCTCTGAGGGTGGCAGCCTGTACCCACTGGAGTTATCTTTACCCCTGAAAACCAAACACCGCACGCAGCACCCTGTAAAACTTCCTTGTGGGATCTAGCATGCCTGCTAAGTAAACATCCTGCCATGTTATTGGAACTGAATTTATTTCTGCTTCCTGGTCGTTCCATCTGGGTTTTTCTCTTCCCTGCGCCCTGCAAAATCAAGTTAATGGAAGGAAGACCAAATGTGATAGACAACTAAGATATCTGTTTTATTCCTATTAAAACTGTGGGGATGGTAACAAGGTTGTGAGAAGAAAAAGATGTAGGGGAAACATGAAACGAAACGAATGTTCCCATGCAGAGTTGTCACAATACTTTGCAAGTCCCCATTGGCCTATGCTACATCCCACCACACACGGGGACTCCTCTGTGCAGACTCAAGCAGAGTCCACAACCACAGCGGGCCTTACACAGAGTGTTGTGAGTGTGTGTGTGTCGGGCGCCGTGACCGTGTGTGTGTCACTCAGGTGCTGTGACTGTGTGTGTGTGTCGGGTGCTGTGACTGTGTGTGTCACTCAGGTGCTGTGACTGTGACTGTGTGTGTGTCGGGTGCTGTGACTGTGTGTGTGTGTCGGGTGCTGTGACTGTGTGTGTCATTCAGGTGCTGTGACTGTGACTGTGTGTGTGTCGGGTGCTGTGACTGTGTGTGTCGGGTGCCGTGACCGTGTGTGTGTCACTCAGGTGCTGTGACTGTGTGTGTTGGGTGCTGTGACTGTGTGTGTCAGGTGCTGTGACTGTGTGTGTCGGGTGCTGTGATTGTGTGTGTGTGTCGGGTGCTGTGACTGTGTGTGTGTGTGTCGGGTGCTGTGACTGTGTGTGTGTGTCGGGTGCTGTGACTGTGTGTGTGTCGGGTGCTGTGACTGTGTGTGTCGGGTGCTGTGACTGTGTGTGTCGGGTGCTGTGACTGTGTGTGTCGGGTGCTGTGACTGTGTGTGTCACTCAGGTGCTGTGACTGTGTGTGTCGGGTGCTGTGACTGTGTGTGTCGGGTGCTGTGACTGTGTGTGTCGGGTGCTGTGACTGTGTGTGTGTCGGGTGCTGTGACTGTGTGTGTCGGGTGCTGTGACTGTGTGTGTGTCGGGTGCTGTGACTGTGTGTGTCGGGTGCTGTGACTGTGTGTGTCGGGTGCTGTGACTGTGTGTGTCGGGTGCTGTGACTGTGTGTCACTCAGGTGCTGTGACTGTGTGTGTCACTCAGGTGCTGTGACTGTATGTGTCACTCAGGTGCTGTGACTGTGACTGTGTGTGTGTCGGGTGCTGTGACTGTGTGTGTCGGGTGCTGTGACTGTGTGTGTCACTCAGGTGCTGTGACTGTCTGTGTCGGGTGCTGTGACTGTGTGTGTGTGTCGGGTGCTGTGACTGTGTGTCACTCAAGTGCGGCAGCCATGTGTGACTTTCCAGTCCTGCACTGTTCTCTCCCATTCCTGGTAACTTCCTGTCTCTTCTCTCTAGCTTCCACCCACCCTGAATACCTTTATCGCCATGGCGGTGACAACCACGTCACTCACCGATTGCATGGTAGTGGGCCAGCTCTGCCCTGAGCCTGCTCCCCTCTTGTTCTAAAGGGGAGGCTCCTGGCAGAGCTCAGAGTCTTTGTTTATTTGATCCTGGACTCTTGGATAAATCAGGAATGTCCTGACATGAACTTAGGCATGTTTTTCTTCCATGGAGAAGGGAACTCCAACAAATGGGATTTGGGTAAGCAGAGGACCATTCAGGGGACTTGATTCAGGGCCACCAGGGCCACATTCCTCTGGTCACCAGACTAGGAGGTGACTTCTTTGTTGGCATGCTCTACCCTGCAGCCCAGAAGGTGTGAATCTGAAGCACTTTCCTTCCTACTGAGATCTTGGCACAGACAAATAGGGCTTCTTTTACCAAGGAGTGCCAGGTTGTCTTCTAAGTGGTCCTTCCCTCTGCTGGGCGAAGCACGGCCTGGGGCAGTCGGTGAAGAAGGCCGCTTGGGCAGTGGGCATGGAAGAAAGCAGTTGCTGAAGAATGTGCTTTCTGGATCCGCCCGCGGGCCCAGATCTAGCCAATCTAAAGCAGCTCATGGGGTCTAACCTCAGGCTGGTATGGGGGGCAGTCAGTCATGGGACTGAGCCCAGCTGTGTGGCTGGGTATGTGGGGTCCAGCGGATCAGTGTGCAAGCTGTTCTCAGAAGCATCCGTGAGTCTGTGCAGAAAAATACTGGGAGCTATGTGCTTTGTGCTGTTGGGAGCTCCCAGTAGCTTAAAGCGACTCTTACCAGCCTCTGGAGGGAGCAGACGTTAACTGTCTCCCCACAAGAGTTTCCAGGTGTGTAAGTGTCCAAGCTGGACCGGTGCAGGATCCACGGTGGGTGTTTACCGTGTTCAGCTGCCCATCTCGCGATGGCGGCATTGGCTGTCACACCGTTCTGCTGCAGAGTGTGTTGTCAGAAGGATCTTTTTGGGAACAAATGACTCAGCACCCTGACTCTGAAGCCGCCGGCCCGAGTGCCCTTTGAGGAGTAACTGGACATACGTATCTAGGTCCTAGAATTTTAAGCCCAGGAAGATTACAGCTACAGGCTGGTTTTCCTCTGGATTCTTTAGGCTGCCCTTTGGTTTTGTTTTTCAAATTCCTGCCCTGATTTTTTTAAAAAATGATCTTGTTTATGGCAAACAGGCAAAGTTTCAATTATGTTTTTTTTTTTTTTTTTTCTGTCCTTAGGAAATTTAGGGAGAAAAAGGTACTGATTCACAGCCAAAACAAAACAACAAAAAACCAGAAATCAGCCTTGGCTGTAATTTTGGACCTTGTCTGTGGCAGCAAGAGTTAATGGGATGGGTGGTCTCAGGTGAGGGCTAGGTTTTTCTTATGGGTGGAAGAAGCCCGTATGGCTCAGGAAAGACAATGAACCATATTACCTCAGGACAGCCCTGCTTGGTTCCCGGGACCTTACACCCAAGGACTTAGGTTAGACTTGTGGTCATGCAGCCCTTAGAGAAGAGAAAGCGCGAGAGGACAGACCTGTGTGCCCTGAGCCTGAGTATGAAAGGAAGGGGCTGAAAGCTGAAAGTGTGGCTGGAGAAGCGGAGTGGAGGCCCAACTTTTTTTTTCCTTGTTTGACCAGCCTTGGCACTGCCCTCTGGCTCTCCAGGGGAAAAACTGCAGTTCTGCTCTTGCAACACAAGGAGCAGACTGGAGAATTTAGATCTGCGTCACAGAGCTCAGAGAGAGAGAGAGAGAGGAGAGAGAGAGAGAGCAAGCGAGCTGGCTTGCTCCGTCGATAGGTCTGCTAGCAACAGCCGTGCTGCAGCAGAGAGAGAGAGAAAGAGAGAGAGAGAGAGAGAGAGATTAGGACACAAGTCATAGCAACACTGAGCACCAGGGTCTGCCAGCTTACTTGCCAAGCTTACAGAATCTTTCGGGGGCCAGAGGCCTCTGGGTAGCCTAGGCTAAGTGAGATGTCACGCAAGGTGGCACGGGCGGTTCCCGCGGGGAGGAGGTGGGAGGGAGGGGTAGGGGTGGGTGCAAGAGGTTGTGGTGCGAGGACAGAAGACTCAACCAGACCGGATTCTGGAACATTCGGGAATACGACACCTCATATCTGGACAGAGATTTGGGTCTGCGCAACCGAAGGGTGGTCCGGCAGCCTTTAGGACTTCATGGCGAACCTGCTTCTTTCCAAGTACGTATTTGCTGGAATCAGGGGCGATGTCTCTGGTATGTGGGTGCTCTGTTTTTCTCACCTCTCTTGCTGAATGCTATTTTCTCCCTCTGAGGGAGGTTTTTTCCCACTTTAATTTCTTCTTTCACTGTCAGCTGCTTAAGCCTGACCAGGCAGAGGAAAGAGCCACCTCCAGCTTCTCGCCCGACCTCCTGCCCTTTGGACGCGTAGACTGGTGTTCAGGTTGTTTGGGCGTCAGTGTCCATCTCACAGGTCTCGGGGGAGGAAGGGAGTAGAAAGAGGTGCCGAGAAGAAGCAAGAGGAGGGTTTCCAGGGGTTCCCTGAAACCTCTGGCCCTGGCGTCTGGAGTGGTGGAGCTGTGGGGTGAGGGCTGGGACAAGAGGGTGAAGCTGGCAGGTTGTCACTGCGTAGTTGGGAAAGTGGAAAACTGGTGACGCAGTCACTGTTGTGCCTTGTTAGGAGCCCCGTGGGGACAGGTAGTGGGGCTCCCGGGGTCTGTGGGACCAGTGGAGGGGTGAAGATGCGCCCCGGCTGTGAACTAGCATCTGGATGTGAACTGGCACCTTCTGGCGTTGGAAAGCTGTTTACCTTGCTGCCTCGAGTCTCCATGTTGGCTTCTTTCCAGTTCACATGTGGTGGCCTTCCCCGTGCTGCTGCATCATTAACCAAGTCACTGAGCTGGTCTTCCATTGGCTGGGGGCGGGCCCTCACTCCAGACGCCGCCTCTGGTTGGTGGGAGGGCCGGTGGCAGGTGAAAGGCCTTTTCTGATTGGTTGAGGGCAGGGTATCAAATCTGAATTTGCATTTCACTTGCTTAAAGGGGAGGGGGAGCGCCCAGCAGCTTCTAAAATCTCTTTAGGGTTGTGTGCAGGCACTTGTGTCTGCCTGCTTCTGACTGCCCAGGAGCTTCTTCCTCCACCTTCTTAAAATTTCGGGCCCTGTAAGGAAGAAGAGCTTACTTACTTAGGGTATCCCAAACTTTTTTTTTTTTTTGGCAGGGGGAGGTTGAAAGATTGGTGCCCAAAGGATTGACCAAATTGGAAGAAAATATTTGTCCTTTAGTTTGGTGTCAGAAAAGGGAAATTTCCAATCAGCCACACCTCGGTGTTGCGGCAAAATAATTCTTGGCTCCCTGGAACTGTTGGCAAGGTAGGTAGGGCAAGCTGCTGCTCTTGTGGCCACCACCCGGGCCTCCTGCTGTCCGAGCTGCTCCCCAGGGGCAGGGTTTGCATGGAAGCCGTCGCTGTCCCTATCTGGGAGCCATTCTGAAAGGAGCCCACTGTGGGGAGAGCTGCCTTCCGGAAGCTGCCGGGGCCTAGCGCTTGGACAGGTGAGGATGGGGCCGGACTCAAGAATCGCTCAGAACCTGCGTCGTTGGTGGGGTGTCCCAGAAAGTCAGTGGGCGATGCAAGGCTTGGAGGGCTCCAGTTAGAATGATTTGCTGTGCTGGGGAGCTAGGAGAGAGAGCAGAAGTGAGGCACCAGGCAGTGGGCTTCGGACGGAGGAGGAAGGCTGAACAGTCAGGCCGACACCCTTTACTGTCCTTGTGAGGGCCTAGCAGTGGTGGCAGGGGTTTTGCACACGGCGCGTGCGCAGTGGCCCCACCCGTGCTCGTGTCCGGGAGCGCAGTGCGCCCTGTGACTCCGGCCTGGGGCAAGCGCCACCCTCCCGGTTACATAACCGAGGGCAGGCTGTGCTGCTTCTCCTTCCTCGTAACCCTAACGCCCCAGGCCTCAGAGCCCGCAGCTGGGGGCGGCTGGGGAGCAGTGAAGGGTCCCTGCCTGGGAGGACCAAACCCTTGTCCTCAGGGTGGCAGGTTTGAGGGCCAAGAGGTCTACTGGCCTGTCTTGGGGTCCCAGGGTACCTTCAAAATGCCCCATGTCACCCGTAGCCTGGCACTTGGAGGTGGGGGCACACCTTCTTCCCTCTCCTGGCACTTGGAGGTGGGGGCACACCTTCTTCCCTCTCCTGGCACTTGGAGGTGGGGGCACACCTTCTTCCCTCTCCTGGCACTTGGAGGTGGGGGCACACCTTCTTCCCTCTCCTGGCACTTGGAGGTGGGGGCACACCTTCTTCCCTCTCCTGGCACTTGGAGGTGGGGGCACACCTTCTTCCCTCTCCCCTTTCTGGTTCGGGAGAGGAGGGTTAGAAGCCCTGGGCGTGAGTGTCGGGAAGTGTGAAGGCCTGTTCGACAGGGGCAGCCTTTCCCTTGTCTCTTCTCCTGAGTCCAGCATCTTTCTGGGCCTTCGTAGGCTGCCATTTTGAAGGCGTCTGCTGGTCTCCCACATGGTGGCTGGTGGCGTTGACTTTTCTGGTCCTGCTGTGCAAGTTCTGCTGCGTGGGTGGGGGAGGGGCTGGGGGGGCGCAGGTGCAGCGGAAGCCGGAACTGTGGCAGTGAAGGTGGCCAGGAGCAGAGCTGTTTGGTCCCTCTCTCCGACTCAGCCCTGGTTGGGGGGTCCCGGTAGAACGTTCTGAACAGGGTTCCATGGCCTGTGACGCCCCTCTGCCAGAGCACGTGTGCTGCTCCTGTGCTCTGGTCACCCTGAAGCTGCGAGATGCCTGGGAGGAGCCGACGGTGGAGGAGACTGGGGCAGCCGGGCAGCCCACCCCAGCCGTGTCGGGGCAGCCCACCCCAGCCGTGTCGGGGCGGCCCACCCCAGCCATGTCCGGGCAGCCCACCCCAGCCGTGTCGGGGCGGCCCACCCCAGCCATGTCAGGGCAGCCGGGCAGCCCACCCCAGCCGTGTCGGGGCGGCCCACCCCAGCCGTGTCGGGGCGGCCCACCCCAGCCGTGTCAGGGCAGCCAGGTGGCCCACCCCAGCCGTGTCAGGGCAGCCGGGCAGCCCACCCCAGCCGTGTCGGGGCAGCCCACCCCAGCCGTGTCAGGGCAGCCAGGTGGCCCACCCCAGCCGTGTCAGGGCAGCCGGGCAGCCCACCCCAGCCGTGTCGGGGCAGCCCACCCCAGCCGTGTCGGGGCGGCCCACCCCAGCCGTGCCAGGCCCTGGGCGTGCGGCGGCCATCTTGGCTCTGCTGCTCGGAGATTCAAAATGGTTTCCCTTCCGAGAGGCTCCCTGCTCAGCAGGGTGCCCGGCTGTAAGTGGCCTTCGTTTTCCGGGCAATCTGCTGCTCTCGGCTTCCCGGGTCGGCACCAGGCTGCTGTCTCCCGCTTTTCCTGCTCCTGGGTCGGCACCGACGTTGCCCTGCGGCTCTCACTTGCGGAGCCCACGGACCTCTCGTGAGGTCCGGCCAGGAGCAGCCCAGCATGTCTCTTCCCTCTGTCATGGTGCTTTGCCGCGTGTGGCTCTTGTGCCCCACGACAGGATCTAGGGAGGAGGCGGCATGGCTCACCTGCGCCTCGGCTGGGCCGCCCCGGAGGACGCCGCGTGGGCAGCGTCTTCATTTTTCCGCCGTGACCCTGCCCTGGTCTACCAAGCCCTTTTGCTGCCTGAACCCAGTGTGTCTACAGAGTACCTGTCAGAAGGTGCTTCTCACGAGCATCACTGTGCAGGGGTATTCAAGCTCCTAATGCTCGTTGCACGAGGGGGCTCACGCCCACTTCGTTAACTTACTCTTTTCTTTTGGAGCCAGGTTCCCGTATTAAGATTAGATCGCTGGTGCAGCTCAAGATGCATTGACGAGATGGTTAGCAACCCTTGGCTGCCCGGCCCACCTCCCTCTTGGAAGGTCAGGTCGAGGCAGATGGATGGCGGCACCTGGGGAGGACGGGGAGCTGCCAGCGCTGCGGCAGGGACCACACTGGACCAGCACACCGGGCCTGCCCCGGTCCTGTCTCACTTGGCTGCTGGCCTTTACACAGCCATTCTGTTTCTCATGGAAGTGACCTGCGTGTACTCGGTCAGGACCCAGCAACCTGCTCTGCAGGAATGCCACCACACTGTGGGGCATGTGCGTTCCCAGCACATATGGGCGCAACCCTCTTGCCCTGCCCATTGGGTTATAAAATGAGGGAACAGGTGGCTCGAGAGAACTAGAGAAGAAAGGAACTGTCTGTCCTCCATGGTATCCCGGCAGGGCAAGAACTGTCCTGACTATCCGTGCAGGAGGGTGCTGTGCCCAGGGTCAGGGCACCTTGCTTCTGCATGGAGACTTGGCACAGGCGCTGAGCCGTGAGGGCTGGTGGTAACGTGAGGGTTGAGCAGGGAGTGTCCCCGAGAGCCTTTTGAAGCCAGGTTCATTTCCCTTCTTGCTGGACCCAGCAGTGCCTGCTGGCTTCCGGACACCACGGGTCCCTGGGGAGGGCGTCTAGGCACCCTGACACCCTCCTCGTGGGTTCCGAGGCTGTGGGGCCGTGGAGCTGGGAGTGACGACAGCCGGGAGCCTGTCTGCAGCAGGGAGGGCTAGTGACGGCGCTTCGTTGTTTTTTTCCTCTTTGGAAGATGACTCAGTGTATCGGGAGCTGGGCGACGCGCTCTCAGCAGACTGGCCAGAATGTTCTGTCAACATGGAAGCAGCAAAGACAGCTCCTGGGGCTCAGGGCCCATCCTTAGCCTGGGGTCATTTTTAGGGAGGACAAGTACTGAGGGCTGCGGAGACAGCGGCGGTAGGACTCTGGGATTTTAGAGCCAGAAAAGAAAACGCAAATGATCGTATTAGTCAGTGCGCTTGGAAAACACGACCACCTTTTTTTTTTTTTTTTAAATCCTCCCTGGTCCCAGATGACAGACGTATTTCCAAAGCTGGAAACCTCTGTGGGATTTCTTACGGAGCTCAGTCTGTGATGGGTTTGGTGGCTGTGTTGAAGACATAGGCTGACCCCTGTCTTCCCTGGGGCACGAGGGACATGACAATAACACCGTGGGCGTCTGGAGCAGTGTCCCAGTGGACTCTCCTCCTGGGCCATATGTGCAGAGGGTGGTCCATCTCACCTGCCTGGCCTGAAAGCCATGAGCTGTGCGGCAGGTGGCAGCCTTCCCGTTCCTCATGTCCCCACGCCACAGACCGTTGTTCTGTCATCTTTATCTTCTGTGGCGAGATATCAGGCTTCAGTTTTCATTCTGCATCACCGTGACAGGCAGCTCGGGGTTCTAGACTTTGCTGCAACACTGTCTCCAAGGCGCCTGATCCCCTGGCCCCCCCTACTGCCTGGCCACCAGATACATACGCTGCAAGTAAGTTCTGGCCAAGCCATTGCCCTCTGCTCTGCTCTGTTACTCTTCGCACAGTCTGAGTCTGGGTGCAGACCGTTTGGGGGCCAGTGGACATCCTGGCCCAGAGCTCCATCCTCCTTTCTCTAGGTGCCAGTCTCCAGTCTCCTGCTTTCCAGTCACTAATGCTATGGCTGGTGTTGGCCAGCAGAGGGCTCCTCTCCCCAAGGGCATTCCCCCCCCCACCCCCACCTCCACAGCTCCACTGGAGTCAGTGGGAAAGATGACTCCTGGGGCCAGAGAGGTGTGGCTGAGGTCACAGCACAGTGCAGCCAGACAAGGATGGAGAGCCGGTGTCCCTCCCACCCGGAGAGCAAAGGTGACCACAGTCCCTTCCTTGTGTCACGTGTCTTCACGCCTAAGTAGTGGGCAACAGACCACAAAGGCTACGTGTGGGGATTGGCCCACTGGGGTCATACTTCTTGACTTGGCGCTGTACGTATGATGAGAATCTGGCTGCCTGTGTTTGGAGAGCTCTGCTGTCTCAAGTTCATTTCTTCAGAGGGATGACAGACAGGTACTTCCAGGTCAGGTACTGACCTCCACATGGCTTTGCCCAAAATTGTGTTGTTTCTGTCACAGCTAGGATTGTGGTCCAGAGAGACTGTACATGAACTCCAGTTGAGACTCTAGTTGGGGTCCTTGCTGATTGGCTGACCTGCCTTTCTTTTCCTCCCCACAGAGAACTCAGCACAGTACAACTCAGTCCATGGGTAGATGGCAACGTCTTGGCCAGTCAGGCTCAGAGGAGGGTGCTCATGCGCCCAGGAAGCCATGGTGCTGCCGCCGGATAGAGCAACTTGCTTGCATTGATGTGAACAGTAAGAAGGCTGCCCGACAGCTTGCTCTCCGTGGGTAAGTCTTCCTCTGCTGGGCATTCTTTCCTCTGTTTGAACATCCCGAGTAGATGGGTGTTTATTGTCCCTAACTGCTGGCCCTTGTCTCTTTGGTATGCCCCACCCTTTTTCCTGCAGGAGAGAGTGGAATTCAGCGTTCAGCCACTATATAACACCCTCATGCCCGGAGAAGCCAGTTTTCCTTAGAATGAACCCAGAAGTTGGCAGCATCCTCAGTGAGGAGCTCGCATAAGCTCATAGGGGACCCTGCTGCCCCACTGCCCCAGCTCAAGCTGAGTCTCCCAGCTGGCTGGCTAGTGAGAATGAATGGATCTGCCAAGTTCCCGCTCCAAATCTCTAGACTGGTAGGAACCTCAACTATATATAGCCTTGTGCTAAGCCGTTCTTATCAGATACGTCTGCCCTCCCTTGCGGAAGAGGAGTACTTACTTCCATTCGAACCAGAACATGGAGAATAAGCCATCTCCCGAGGCTGGCCATGTGGGTCTGTGTGTGTTCAAGGCTCCTAGGACTACTTTCCTTCCCCCAGTTCAGATGCTGACAGACTCAAGGCTGCTGGCTGGGGCTGCTGAGGAGCTGGGCTGAGGCGCCTCGAGGCGTGTTGTGGTCCCGCGCTAGCCTCCAGCGTCTCTTTCCTGCTCGCCTCGCTTTGTCCACATGCCTTCTGACCCCTCTTCCCTCTTCCAGACCTTTCTCTCTCTCTGCCTTCCTTTATCCTTTTTCCTCCCTCTAATTTTTCTTTAGGCTGCATGAGGGCATCTTTGGCTACTGGTCCAAGAGCCATGTCTGTCTCGGCCCTCACCTGCATTCGGCAAGGTGGGGCAGGGCAGCTGCGTGGGCAGGAAGCGAGTGGCGAATGCGCAGTGGCGCTCAGTGATCTCAGAGGTCTGGGTGAGTTAGAAAGTGCCCGCGTCCATCTCCGAGCCGTTGTCGAGCCACCAGTTTGTGTGTCTTCCTGAGCACAGGTGCAGCCTGTGGCCCCCTCTTGGTGCTGGATTATCAGTCACCAGGTTGCCGATTGGAAACAGATGCAGCAAGGGAAATGGACGGAGCCAGCGTCGAGGTAGGTGGAGTCCAGCTGCTCCCCAGCCCCCCACCCTCTTTCCCTCAGTGTTTGCCTTTCGGAATCTCCGGCAATTGTTCTTTCCTTCCCATTCTCCCACTCCTGGATTTACTGTGAGTGGGGCGAGTGGCCAGCAGAAGGGCATCCAGCTCACCTGACCGAGTCTGAGGGGTGCTGGAGATAGGAAGGGCGTGGTAGCAAGACAGCCGGGTCCGCAGGCAGGAAGGGAAGCGCCCCAGCAGCCGCTGTCCAGCACGAGCTCTCGTGGGCGCAGTCCCTGAGGTCCTGGAGGCGGCCCGGGCCTGGAACACGTCCCACCTGAGCAGTCAGAACGAGTGTGTGTCTCAGATTTCCTGTAGAGCCGCAGGACTGACCACTGAGGAAGCACACCACGCGCTTGCCACGACACCCGGAGGCCTGCAGTCGATGGGTATCACGGGAGCTAAGGACGGCTGAAAGTGGCACCCGCGACAAAAGGAAGCGTCGTGGGCAGCTCTGCGAGGCCCTGTGAGTCTCCCACCTCCAGACACCCCGTGGCAGCCACCGGCTCATGACTTGTCAATTGCCTCTTCTGTTCTACATTCCTGCCCAGGGAGGACAGATTAACCCACCCCCACCCCACCCGCACCCCCACCCCTCGCATGTTTTAATCTTCTTTCTCCATTTGAGACAAGTCTGTGAGTGGTTTGCGAGTAGTCTGAGATTCTTGCCAAGTGAGGTTGGTTTGGTAAGTCTGTGTCTCTTTCTGCAAGAAGCTTGGCAAATTCAGCCACTGCCGCAGGAGCTGCGGGTGCAGGGCCTAGAATGCACACGGGAGACGCGTGGCCCTGGTGCAGCTGGGAGGCAGAAGACAAGCACGTCCCCGGGCCTGACACACACAACCTTCTCCCGTTCACAGCCCTGCTGTGGCCCGCTTGGCAAAGGGAATGTCGCTCTTGGTCCTTGCCACATGTGTCTCTGAATTAGGGCTGCACTCCAATCCACTTCCCTCTGCTGCATCTCATCTCCTGCTTTGCCCCCAGTTACCGGCCTGGCTTCCGAGTGACACATCTCGTTGTGTATTGTCAGCAGGCAAACAGGGCGGTTGGTACCCTCGGGAGGGATCCAGGCGGACCTAACACCTGTTTTTGTTTTTATTTTTTTACCTCTGGCTGCGGGTAGACAGAAGGGACCTTTCCATGTGGGTGCAGCAGAAGTTAAGGCCGTGAAGGTGGAGCAGAGGTGCTGTGCGGGTCGGGTTTAGGCCCGTGTTTGGGCCTCTGACTGACCCCACCATCTCCAGTCCACTGTGACCTGAGTCTGTAGCGAGGCATGAAGTCTGAGGGGCGCTGGAGTTCTCGGCCCCCCTGCGCCGTCTAGGAGAAAGCACAGTGGCCTGTGTGAACATTCCCCTTTGGTATCTGGTTGCATCCACAGTGTAGCGAGGTGCCGTGATTACTGAACGGCTGAACCAAAGTCACGCAGGTCAAGAGGGAGGTTGTGGAGCTGTCACGCAGGACTTCCGATTCAAAGCTCTCATTTTCTCCGTACTCTCTAGGACTCTGCAGTTCTCCTGGGGGGGTGGAGCAGAGGCGGGTGTCCTTCGTTGTCTGCGGACGGTAGGATGTTATGAATCCTAGATGCTGCGTGCTGCATAGGTGTGGGGGTGTGCAATTGCCCCCACTGCCCACAGACGCCAGGTTTCCTCCTGGAGTGTTGGGTGAGATTGTTGACCACAAAGACGTTTAAAATATGCCCAACAGGCATAGGTAGTTGTAGTTGTGGATGTAGAAGAGGAAGATATGAGCGGGCGATACTTTTATCTTGGCACTCCAGATGGTAAGGCAGGGGAATTATGAGCTCAAAGGTAGCCTCGGCTCTGTAGTAGAACCTTGGAGAGAGGGAGAGGGAAAAGGACAGAGAGAGAGAGAGAGAGAGAGAGAGACAGAGAGAGACAGAGAGACAGGGAGACAGAGAGGGAGAGAGAAGAGGAAGAGAGAGAGGGAGAGAGAGAAACAGAGGGAAAGAGAGGGAGACAGAGAGACAGGGAGAGAGAGGGAGAGAGAAGAGAGGAAGAGAGGGAGAGAGAAACAGAGAAAGAGGGAGACAGAGGTAGGGAGAGAGAGAGGAAGACAGAGAGAGGGGGAGAGAGAGAGACAGAGGAAGAGAGAGAAAGAGAGAGGGAGAGAGAGAGAGGGAAAATATGGATATGAGAAGATGGGAAGAAAAGATTCAGATGACGACGGCCCCAGGATGACTGGGAGTCTAAGGGACATTCATGTCCCAAGGAAGCCATGTTGGACTTTTCCCCCAAAGGGTTAGCATTGATATGGTTTCTAACTTTGTTTGTCCCCCAGTCACCAGGCAAGGCTCCTGTGTTTGCAGGGGGTCAGGAGTCAGTGTGGGAGAGGTCAAGCCATAGACCACCTCTATCTCTCCTCTCATCTGCCCTGGGATTCCCTTGTTCATTGTCTCCCACCCTCGAGCTTGGACAGGCACCAGCCTGCATGCGCGCCAGCCACGACCACTCTCCTCCAATCCCCACAGCACAGAGCACCCGGGCCACTGCCACACGCTCTCCTGCGGGAGGGAGGCTGGCGCCGAGTCCGAGCTGTGAGGCCCAGCACTGTTGCAGGGCCCAGGACTTGTTTACGTGGAAAAGGGGGTTGCCCCGACTCGAGTGAGTCAGACTGTGTTGGTTCCTTCCTCCTTGGCTTGCAACTGATGCAGGATCCACCCGGACTGCAGGAGTGCCATTTGCTGGAGGGTATGTGGCATGAGACTGTGTGTGGTTAGGGGAGCTGAGAAGGAAGTTCTCAGGTCAGGGAGTTACTGCTCTCTAGAAACTCAGGCCAGGACAGGCCAGGACAATGGGTCTGAATTGCGGAGAGGAAAGAAGGAACTTGAGGCTTGAGAGCAACCGAGGTCAGTTCTCAACTGACTCTAGTGCTGGGGTGAATGTGGGTGGGCAGCTGGGGCAGGCTCAAGAGGGTAAAGGAGGGGTCCTCCTCATGAGCACCCCAGGCGACACCCCGGCTGTGTTCTAGACCTCAGAGGGCCTCTGCTTTCTTCTCTGCCCAGCGAAGAGAGGAAGGAAAGCTCATGGTCAGGATTCACCCTGTTGTCCATTTCTCTGACTGCTTGAAGTTCTTGTGCTTTCGGCTGGAGAGGTTTTCCACGGGATGTGCGGTGCTCCGTGACATCTCGACGCCTCCATTAGGCTTCATGTGCACCTGGCACGTGCGTGTTGCTCAACGGGAATGGGTGCCTCCTCGAAGGTTTGTACGGACGCCTGGAGCTTGCTCAGCATGTGTGCTGCGTTTGGGTCACTGCTTATGGCTAATGCACAGCTAGAGCCTGCAGCGCGATGTCGTCGGCCAGTAGAAGCACCGGTGTTCTCTCAGAACATTTGCCTCGTCCGCACAGGGAGAGCAGGTGAGAGGCGTCATGGCCCGGCTTCCTGAAGGCTGAGTGCAGCCTTCATCCTTCAAAGGGGCCGGAGCTGACTGGCTGTGCGACTTCTTGACGTGGCCTCTGAACATTTATTTTGTTTGACTAGACCCAGAATTCACATGAACAGCTAGAGAGACTTTTGTCTTCACTTGCCATGAACTTGTCAATGATGTGTTAGGTATGTTCACTTCAGAACACTTGGATTTGGTCGGACAGACACAGCCA
Source organism: Typhlomys cinereus (assembly GCA_023101885.1). Taxonomy (NCBI): domain Eukaryota; kingdom Metazoa; phylum Chordata; class Mammalia; order Rodentia; family Platacanthomyidae; genus Typhlomys; species Typhlomys cinereus. Next base: position 400,115 of record JALPQD010000638.1, read on the forward strand.
GCTGCGTCAGTCTGTGGGTGTCTAGTGAAGACGAAAGTCTAGAAGATGGAAGTATTTCCAAGTGCGTTCAGTTGGTATTCTACTTAGAAATAATCAAAAATGTGGAACAGGGGCTGGAGAGGTGGCTCAGGGGTTAAGCCTCTGCCTTGCATGGGGAAGGTCCTGAGTTCGGATCCTAGACCCCACGTATAGACGCCGGGTGGAAGCGGGGGCGGCCTGTGTTTCTGGTCCTGGTAGGACGGAGCCTGTGAATCCCGGGGCAGAGTAAACGAGGAGGAGGTGGAGGTGTCCATGGTGGTTCCCGAATTCGTCCGTGGTTCTACACACACACTCATACACACGCACACACGCACACACACATACACTCACAATTGAATAAATAATAATAAAAAAAGTGAAACAATCAGCCAATGGCTCAGTGACAGTTGTAGTAAACATGGAAAACCATATACCGTATGTCCTTTTGAGTTATTGTCAGTTGTCGATTTAGTATCAACAGGTTCGCCAGACGGGGGATGGCCGAAACCTCTCCTAGATCACACATTTCCTACTCACTTTCTGCTTCCTTCCTTTTCTATTTCCTACTCCCTTGCATTCCTTAGTCACTCCCAAATATAGTCACTTCAGAATCATTGCGGACGTGGATGTCAAAGTCTATAAGTGCTGAAGTCCTTCTGAGAAACAGCATCGTCCTTGCCCGTGGCTCACCGCACCCTCTCCTGAGCTTTCACATCCCCGGGTTGCTCGCGGTGCCCAAGACGATGCCGATGCGGTGGAAGTAGTCGTTTTATTTAAGTAGGATTCGCTTGGGGGCCACTGGCAAGAGGAAGGGCTGTGTGTGCGAGGCAAAGATGGAGGCCATGCGTGCACGTGTGCCCAGCATGGCTGGTCCAGGGGTGTGCAAACCCCGGATGTGGAGGACTGACCATACCGGTGGGGTTACCTTGCTGCTTCCTTGTAGGGCAGGTCTTGGTGTCAGCATGAAGCTTCGACTGGAAGTGTAAACCCAGGACCCCAGCACTGGAGAGCAGTGTGGTGCCTGCACCTCTGCAGGCACCCCATGGGGTGGGGGTGACTTTGGCATGAAGACTCCAAACCCGATCAGCTGGGAGTTTTGGTTTTTGGTTTTGTTTTGTTTTGTTTTTCGCTAAAACTCTGATGATTTTGGAAGTCTGGGACCACAGGTCTCTCTGCTGGGTCAGAGAAGACAGGTTCAAAGAGGAAAGAACACTGGCTTCTAGCCGGGACTGTTCTCCAAAACAGGTGAACTTTGTTCAGAAAGCCGCCCCTTTATCTTTTGTGCCTAATAGAAGTTACTTGTGTTTTCTTTCCTTTCCCCCTCCTCTCCTTCACTTCCCAGCCTCCCAGCCTCCCAAGAATTTAATCTGTTGGACAACAAACAATACTGTTATAAAACTTTGAAAACAGGAGGGTGTGGCCTCCCAGCAAGAAGGGCGTGTTGGGTAACAGCCGCAGGGAGCTCGCCAGGCGCAGAGGAAGCCTGCGCGGGCCCAGCTGCGGGCCCCTCCATGCACTGCGCTGTCCCCCGCTCCACGCAGGGACACACCGAAGCTGGAGCTCCCTCCTCCACCTCTTCCCTCCTCCCTTCTTCCTTTCATCCCACCCCTCTTCTGCTTCCCTCCTCCCACCTCCTCCTGCTCCTTTGTTCTTAAGAGCCACAGGGAGAGCCTAGTGCTACAGTGGAGACGCGGCGGTGCGGCGCAGTGACAGCTGAGCTGGTCACAGGTAAAGCCGCAGGGTTTCGAGCGCCTGGCTTTGAGCTCAGATCGACCTCTGCAGGCTCAGACTCCCTCTCACAGCTGGGGAAGTTCAGCCACATATCATACCACAAGATTCTTCAGTGCCTGTGTTCTACCAGGTGTGTGCCCGGGTCCTGGGGTCCTGCGTGGAACTGCCACGGGGAGGCCAGTGACCCCGCCCCGGCCTCCTGGTCCTGCCTTGGGCTGTGCTTGGGGAGCAGCCACCTCTGCTGCGAGTCCCTTTCCTTCCCAGGGAAGGAGCGAGGCTGCTGCAGAGAACTCCTGAGGACCAGGGCGGGCTGGTATCAGGCCTGGCAGCAAGGCATTGGTGGCACACGATGCTTGTCTCTTCACAGCTGCAGGTGGGGGGCCGGGGAAGGGGGCCGGTCCAGCTCCACCCGGAGAAGGTAAGGAAGCCGGGCTGGGCACTGCCCTGAACTCCTGAGCAAGCTCTCACCTGAGGCTGAAGTCTCCCTTCCAGATCCTTCTCCATTGAGCGAAGTGGATGAGCACAGAGTGCTAAATGAGCTGGCAGGTCTGGGACTGGGGACTCTACCTTTCCTCTCATGGAAAACAGCAGGTTTGCTGAAAGCAGTTCAGGTCAGGGCTGTGTCTGCCTTCTCTGTGAGGGCAAAGCCCTAGGCGAGATTGGAGACCTTCATAGTCTACCCTGCATCCCTCCTTCCTCTGTTCCCCCCAGCTGTCCCCTGCCTGTGTTCATCTGCCCCAGGGTTCCACTTGGAGAATACTGTTAGCCCAGACTCTGAGCCAGGATCTCTGTACTCTGTACTCAAGAGTTTGTGAGACTCAGAGCTTGGTCAGTAGAACTGAGGGAGGACAGAAATCTAAGGCCACACGCCTGGCCTGGCCATGTCAGCCAGAGGGCGGAGCTGCACCACTCCCTCCCCAAGCGGGCAGGTCCTGAGGAGTCAGGATCGCTGCTGTTGCCTTCCACCCGTGGATCCCTGATGCGTACCCCTCTTCTTTTTTCACCTCTTCTTCCGTTTCACTTACCACGGCTTTTTGGCAACAGACCCTAACCTGACAGCTAAAGACAAGATGTCCCAGGTCGCGCAGAGTGAGAGGCGGCCTGTTCCGTTCATGGCGCAGTGACTGGGGCTGCCTTGGGAGGATGTTCCTTGTTCTTTCACAAAGCCCTTCTCCACCACATGGATTCTATCTGGTGGAGGCCCCGAGGCGGAGGCAGGCGAGAAGGTGCCTCGCAGCACGGTTGGTGGCGCCCTCCCCCACTGTGGCTGGCGCTGTCATCAGGCACGTAGCTGGGACTCAGCACCCAGGCCTGGGTCAGGAGGGAGAAGCTGCTGGCCTGGCTAGAAGCTCCCCGTCTGCAAGTGAGCACAGGCCAGCACAGGCTGGGCCCGCAGGCCGAGGTTCCCAGGGCAAGGATTGCTGGGGTCTCCCTCCCTCCTGGTTTCCTCCCATTTTATCTTTTGGGCTTGGTGCTGAGCTCAGGATATTTAGGACAGACTCTAAAAGACATAGCATCATTATAGCCTAAAGAAAAAGTAGTTTGTGCAGCCTTTGTTTTTGACTAGCGGCCCACAAAATCTTTAACCGGTCAGCTATGTGCATGATGGGCCTGATATGCTTAAGACAGATGTGACCTCTCCAGGCTGCATAGCGTCACTGCCTTGAGTTAATTCCCTGCGTTCTGGGCATTTACCTGTGAGGTAACCGGTTCCTAAGCCTCATCTTTACCAGTGAAGAAATGGGGTCTTGGCAGGGCCCTGCCGTCATGCGTGAGTTCCATGGGTGTCGCGACAGGGACAGGCTTTGCCTCCAACTCCTGGGTCCCTGCCTGAGCAGAGAAGTATCCTGGTGTGAGGAGTCGACCTCCACAGAGACTTCTGGAGGGACAGGCTGGGGCATGTAGGCCTCCACAGAGACTTCTGGAAGGACAGGCTGGGGCAGTGTAGGCTCCACAGAGACTTCTGGGAGGACAGGCCGGGGCGTGTAGGCCTCCACAGAGACTTCTGGAAGGACAGGTTGGGGCGAACAGAGACTTCTGGAAGGACAGGCTGGGGCGTACAGAGACTTCTGGAAGGACAGGCCGGGGCGTGTAGGCCTCCACAGAGACTTCTGGAAGGACAGGCTGGGGTGTGTAGGCCTCCACAGAGACTTCTGGGAGGACAGGCTGGGACGTGTAGACCTCCATAGAGACTTCTGGAAGGACAAGCTGGGGCGTGTAGGTGTCTAGACCTCCTCGTTACCCAATGGCCTTCTCAGGACTGCTGAGTGAGATGGAGTGGCTTTCCTTTCTAGCAGTCTTGCTAAGTCTTTCAACATGGCCGTTTTGCTTGGGGCCATTTGTTTATAGGGGTGGTGATCCCCCCTTCAACTAGGCCGCAGAGCCCTCAGCATACTGTTAAGAGATCCAGTTGACCCTTAGGCTCGATGTCAGAGAGCAGCTCATCCTGTCACCTACATACTCCCAACGAAGCAAGGACCCGCTTGTTTCAGGAGAGGGGACTGCTTGGCTGACAGCAAATTTTGCTTCTGAATTTGCCTGAAGGACCCTTTATGCAGTGGAACTGGACACACAGAAATGCCAGGGCGACTTAATTTCCTCCCTCTTCTTAGTGCGCACAGTGATGTGCTGTCCTCTCCCAGAAAACTGAGTGTTGCAACCAAATGATTGGACCCTAGACCCTGCCTCCTTCCTCCGTGGGGGTTCATCTAACCCTAACCTCTTCCAAATGAGTAGCACCAGCTAGGACCCAGGAGCACATCACTTTCTGGGTAGCGTCATCTCATGCTTGTGACCCAATGATAGGTTGCACCGTGAAGGAAAGCAGGCTAGGTCGCCTCAGGGAAGACTTTCTGCAGCCAGGATGGAAGGACGACTGGGGTGACAGCTGAGGTAGAGATGCCAGATGGAGAGAAAAGCACCGGCAGAGTCTCGTGGGAGGAAGGTTGCATCCGGGAGGATGGACACCTATGCTTGGCAAAGAAGAAATGGGGAAGTGTGAACTGTGGATACTGGCATGGGATGTTCCTAAGAAAGAATTAGGCTGGAATTTAAAGCCAGGAATTATCACATGCAAATCTTATCCATCACATTCATTTACAAGATTTGATCTCTTGCTAATAACTGCCATCTAGCGTGTTTCTGATCTAAAGTCCTTCCTATTGCTAATTCACAGAGCTCAGTTTTGGGGGCCAGTGCCCCTCGGTCCTCCTGCCTGTGCCTGAGGCCCTGGTAAGTCTCTTGGGTGCTGCTGAGCCTGCTGCTCACCCGCCCGCTGTCTCAGTCAAAGCTTCACCTGCACAGGGTCAGAGTCTCCTGGCTTCGTTGCCAGCACATTCCCGCTGCTGGGCGCTGAGGCCAGAGGAGCAGGAAGGAGCAAGCTCTCCCCGACTCCCCAGCCTTGCAGACATGACAGGACGCGTGAGCGCCTTACTCTTCCCTGGCGCTGAATGCTCCTCCCTAGTCTGCTCAAGTTAAATCTAAGATAAAAAAGTCATAGTCAAGTCATGGAACAGGTCACAGTGAGCAGAGAAGCAGGAACACTGTGTCTTTGGTCCTGTGACCGTAGACAAGTTATGTAAGGACCAGTGTCTTCTGTAGAAATTGGAATAACAACTGCTTCACTGGACGGACTGTTCATGCTTTATCTCCTCCTTTTCCTGTAGCAGCACGTTATTTCCAGGAACCTCAAAAGAGGTGTTCCTATATCTAGCAGCCAAATTGAGTAGCTGAGGAACCTAATTCACACAGCTCTCTGTGTCTAGAAACACATATAGTCTCTTAGCTTCAAATAGCAAAAAAAAAGACAGGAAAGAAGTCTACTTTGGAACATAGTTTGTCAATCTTTTCAGACAGACTTTAAAAACTTTTCTTTTGTCTTGGAGGATCATTTACATAATGCAGTAGTAGGGTGCCTGTTTCTTTTTTCCTGTGTAGGATACACGCATGTATATATGCACATTCATAGGTATGTGTGTGCGATGTGCGTGTGGAGGCTCGAAGTTAATGTAAGGTATTTTCCTTGCTCCCCACTTTAGTAAGGGGATCTTTCAGTTGTGCCAGAGCTTGCTCGTTGGCTAGTCCACCTAGCTAGCCTGCCTTCAGGAACCCATCTCTGCTCCCGAGTGTTGGGATTACAGGTGTCCACGCAGCCTGCTGCTTTCACGTGGGTTCTGGAGATCTGTCCTGCAGGCCCACACTTGCATGGCAAGTACCTTATGCTCCGCGCCAGCTCAAATCAGGCTGTCAGTGGGTCCCAGGGTGGAAAGAAGGGACCCACACTCTTTCTCAATAGCACAAATGGAAGACTTGCCCCAGCCCAGGGCTAAGTCTCACATGCTGCTGTGCTCTGAGGGAGCGAGACGGTATGCGTGGAAACACTTTGCATGCTGGAAACTCTACACAGGTTCATAACAGTGAATAGCTTAAGAATGGATTTGGCTGTTTTCTTTCATTCTGTATAATCATCTGTAGGGACTAGTGTGAAATCAGAAGAGAAATGACTTCCGCCTTGCTGTGGTCACTCAAAGCGCTGGCCACGACTCTGCTCTCAGCGCAGCAGTGTGTGCTGCTCTCCGCTTTTCGACGGATCTTCTGCCATGTCGCAAGTACCACCGCAAGAAGGTTTTTCTCCTCAGGGCTGAGGCTGGGTCTTCTGATCGCACCTCTCTGCTCTCTCCAGCGAGACCCTCTTCTTCTGGAAGCTGGTTTCACATGGTGGCTTAGATTTTTCCATCTTTGTATCTAGCACCATTTGAAATCAGTGTTTTAGGAGTAAGAATTGCGGCAGATGGACTGCGGAGCAGCAGCAGGGGCCGGGCTCTCCTTTTGCTGCTTGGGCTACTCAAGCAGCCAAGACCTGAACAGCAGAAATCGCTCTTGAGCCTGTTGCTTTTGGGGGTTGGGGGAGTGAGGGGGATGACAGTAGGGAGGCGGGGATTATTCCCAAAATAAGCGTCGTGGTCTGAGCATGAGCCAAAGCGGCACTCCACTTTCTCCAGCACCACGTGTGAACAGGCCCTTACGTGGTCGTCATCCTGGTCAACATATAAGGGCGTGTTGGGCAGTAACTACACGACTCTCACCCACAGCAGCACTGCCGTAGGTGCCGGAAGATGCCTGGAGGCTCGGCAGTGGCTGCAGCGCAGCCGAAGTCAGATCTGCCACCTGCCCGAGGCGCAGCCGAGGAACACCACTGCCATCTCTTACACAGGCTGACCGATTTCTCCTGGTGTTCAGAGTCTGTTTTTGTCTAGCACCATTTGAAATCGGTTATGATGTAGGGGGAAAAGCGGCGGCTTCGAAGCCTCGTGGTGTCTTTCCTAGATGAGGCACGGGCAGAACAGGAGGAGGATCGCATACTTTCTTACTCACTTCTATGTGTGATTTCAGAGACTAGAGACAGTTTGACAGGGATTAAAAGCAAGTAACTTATTTAATGTCCTTCATTACATTTTCTGAAATGTAGTACTTCTAGGAGTTGTATAGACTGGTTATTCCTGAATTTCCTGCTAAATGTGTATTAATGCATCTAGACTTTAATAAATAATTTGCTTATATTCGTTATGCCCACTTTTCATCTATTATTTTCCATTCATAATTCTGTGGAAAGTGCTGTATTGGTCATTAGCACCGGGAAGTAGGTGGCTGCAAACACGTTAGAACTGAAGATCGTTAGGACAAGAATGAGATTAAAGGCCAAGAAAGAAAGTGGAAGAGTAGCAAAGAGCTGAAATGGTGGTGGTCTCGGCTGAGGGAAGTCACCGAATGAGAGAAGCGCTCGGCTCCAAGAGCCTGTGGTCTCCAGGGTGGTGCAGGGAACTCACTGCGCCAGACACACTGTCACATGACCCTTAAAGGGGAGCAGGCTAATTTTAGTGTCCTTGTAGCAGATGGGTTGGTCGTTTATTCCATCCCTTGAAGACAGAGTAACACGGTTTCCTAAAACAGCTCCAAGAACAGAACAAGGGGCTGTGCCTGGAAGAACCTTCAGGAAGTGGGCGTCTCCTGTGGGAGTTGCCTGGCTGCCAACTACTGCAGTTCAATAATCTCCAGCTAGTGGCTTTCAGTAACTGATGGCGAATCAGCTGCTGGGAAACCTTTTCTGAGCTCACACCTGCCAGTCTTCCCCTAGATGGCTGTGCTGCCAGGGACCGGGCGGGAAGGCCGGTGAAGCGTTTGCTGGGAAAACTGCTGCAGCTGCAGAGCTATTTCAAGCTTTGGTTGAAGAATCCATGTTCTAGTCCCCAGGGTGTGGTGAAAATGGCCCAGCCCTCAACTGTTCCACTTAACTGAAGAGCCACCACAGCTGTGGGCATGTGTTCTGTGGAACTACTTCGCAGATACCATTTCCATTCAATGATCATGTCCCCAGCCCAGAGAGTTTATTGCAAATACAAGACATGGTTCGTTCAGTCAGGTTGCAAGTCTCGTCCCTAACAAAGTAAGTGCTGGAAGATGGACTTTACCGTCAAAGTGCAAACACCATGATTTGAAATCTTTTCCATGAAAGAAATTTCTAACACCCCCATTAAATACTTAGTGTCATACATATCATGGAGTTACAAGAAGCAAAATGTAACCAGAACACCCTCAAATCTTATACATCTTTTACCTATAATTGCCACTGTGAGGTGCTTTTTCATAATTGAGTGCTGATGCAGAATGTTTGGGGCTGGAGAGATGGCTCAGGAGTTAAGTCTCTACCTCACAAGCAGAATGACCTGAGTTCGGATCCCAGAGCCATGTAAAAATGCCAGGTGAAAATGACAGTGGCCTGTGCCTGAGCCCTGGAAGACAGAGCCTGGGGCTCATAGCAAAGCAATCCGAAAGTCACCCTTGGACTTCCACAAGTACACGCATTGTTCTCGCTCGCTCTCTCTCAAACAAATGTTTCCTTTTTCAACACTAACTTGAATCAGGCTTATGAGACCACACTGTCAACCTAGGTAGAGAGTGCTTTATGGAAGGGTTATCGAGTCCTCGAACTTTTTGGCTGTAATGAAAAGGAAGTGTCAGGTGACCCTCATGCACATGGTGTTGGAAAGTAAGCACATTTAGGCAAGTGAATATGAGAGTTAAGTCTTTGACTGGTTTGGAGAAACAAATTAAGTCTAGAACCTGATTTCATTAAGATGTTGGCTCAGGCTGGGACATTGTGTCATCACAGGTCAGCTGGTTGGCCCCCAATGTTGAAGAGCCTAAGACAGTTCCTCGGACACGTATATTTTACTTTCTTTCTAACCCAGTAGTTGCATAGCTTTATATGCAGCCACCCAATAGCCTTCCAGTGAATCACTCTTGGGTTTCACTCCTGCAAATGTTGCTTTAGCTGGTCTAGGAATTGAGGTCCATATGTATCTAGTGTGAAGCCAGGTTCGAAATGAACTTCCCTGTTTCTGAAAGGGCCTCACTACTCAGAACAAGGTCTATAGTGCTGAACCAGTTTCCTCTGGCTTCTGAAACAGCACCACAAATGTGACGCCTTTACACATTCTTGATTGTTCTGGAGGTCATTTTTACTGGGCTGAAATCAAGTCACTGACACCCTTCAGAAGTTTAAAGAGAAAAACAGGGTCCCTCGCTCGTCTGAGTGCCCTTCGGCTGTCCCCTTTCACGTGGCCTCCTGGCTTTCCGTCAGCAATGGCGTTTTGCTTCATTGGTCACTGTCTTCTGCCTCCCATTTGTAAGGATTCTTCATTACCTGAGGGCCTCACTGCATCATCGCTGTGTCAAGGTCCTTAATATGGGGTTTTAAAACACTTCTTTTGTCATGAAAAGTCACCGCAAATGAACCTGGGGACTCCTGACCTGGAATCTCCCTTTGCTTGGTAGACCTTAGGAGCTAAGGCAGGGGCAGGCTGAGGCCCCCCAGCCTTTCATGGTGGCAGGCTGTCTCTAAGGAAAAACAGAACAAAGCAATAAACAAACAAAAACCCCAAGAAGTAGAAATCCCCAGGCTCCGGCTGAGACATTGTGGGTCTTCCTTTGACAGGTCGCCATGTGACCACCCTTCCCACCAAAATCTGCTTAGCACAGTGTGTGCAGCCTTCCCAGAGACTTGAAGGATTCTTAAATGTTTGGGGTCTACCCAAGTGCATGCTGAGGTGTTTTTTTTTTTTTTTTTTTTTTTTTTTTTTTTTTTTTTTTTTGCAGGAGGCTTTGAGTAATCAGATAATTTTTCCAAACACCATATGTATGTGTTCATCTGAGCATTAGCCATTCCCTGGGTCCTCCATGAAAACACAACTCCAAAGACAGGATGTTTCAGTAGCTAGGCTCGGCTTGCTGTCCGCATACAATGGATCTTTAAGGCAGTAGATTGATCCACTGCTCCACATGTGGATCCTAAGTGAAATCAGGCGTCAGATGTGCCCATGTTTGCATCTGCTGCCAGAGTGAAGGAAATCATTACTGACCCGGGACCACACTCCTCAGTATTACATTTCCCCATGGCTGAGCATCTAGAAACAAATGAAATGTTTCACAGAAGCAGAGGAAAGCTTCATGTTAAACAAACTCCAAAATTAAATTAGAAAGAGAGAGAAAGGAGGAAAGAAAAAAGAGGAGAGGCCGGCTCTGGGAGCTGCAGACACTCAGCGCAGTGCCCTGAGCAGACGCAGGGGGCAGCAGAGCTGCATTCGCAGAGGCTTACACGTCCTCTCGAGTAACCTCTGGAAGAGCCTAGAAACTCCCAGGTCAGGAATAACATCCACAAACACTGTCCCCTCAGTTCTGCATCATTTCTAGAAAATAAGTAGGCTCTGTTAAATTCTGCTCATAAGCACAGGCATGCAAATTATTCCAAACATATTCCTAGTTAAAATGTTAGCCGGCAGGTACCATAAACTTCAGAAGTTGTTTACTTCCATTAAACCCTAAGTTTACTGAAGTGCAAATTCTTGTTCTTCAAATCTTTTCGGCAACTTGAGAGAATGCTAGCGTTCTGTGATAGTGCTTTGTATTTTATGCCAATTTGGAAAGTATACGGCTAAATAAAGTTTTCTAAAATGTGTTATTTAATCAAATTAACTTTCATCCAGTGTTCATATCACTCACAAATGTTGCTACTATATTTTTAAACAACACATAGCCTTGTTTTCTTTTTGACAAGCATCAAGACCTCTATGGACACAATATTAATAATCTGTTAATGGACGTCTTAAATTTTTCTGCAGTGCTGAAGGTTGCACCCAGGCTTCTGTGCACTCTGGGCAAACACTCCATGGAGCTCTATCCCCAGTCCATGCAATACTTTAAATTCAAGTCTCGCAGCGCTTTCTGATTTCTTTAGCAGAGTGAACGGCGAGCTCCTTCAAGTTTTCGCTGTTCTGAAGTTTTATGGCGTGTTCACTGTCGGGCTTCAGCTCTCGAATGCAGAGGTGCTCAGCCTAAAACCTCGCGCCCATCCCCGGGCAATGACGCGAGAGCCCACGGGCAGGAGACTCAGGCGTCGGTAAGCTCCCTGAAGAATGTGGCGCAGCCAAGGCTGAGCAGCGCTGGCTGGTCTCCGCTAGTCTGGCTATTCATCTGCCTCGACAGCAGAAATGAATTTTGCCTAAACAAACAAAATCCTATTAGTTACAGAAGTCAGATTTTATACTTTAATTGCTTGGATTTGTGTGTGTGTGTGTGTGCGCGCGCACGCGCACTGTGTGTGCTTGTGGAGGCCCAAGGATGACTTTGGGAATCACCCTGGATTGCTCTACCTCCTTTTTGTTTTTGCTCTGGAGTTTCAGGCTTTGCCTTTCCTGGGCCACAAGTGCAGGTCGCCACCATTTCCACCTGGCATTTTTTGTAGGAGATCTGGGATCTGAACTCAGGTCCTTCTGCTGTGAGGCAGACTTAACCCCTGAGCCGTCTCTCCACTCCTTGGATTTGTTTCCAAAGCCCCATGAATGTATTGAAATGCTATGGAGAATGTATCTTCTATAAGACACATGTATTACATCCTTAAGTATGGCTACCTCAAGGTTAGGTGATAAAGGCTTGAGAGCTGGAGAAGTTGGGCAAAGCAACTGACTTTGGGGGCACATAGATCTGGAGCTCTTGGAATACGGAAGACAGACTGGTGCTTGGTGCAAGTACAGTATGTGCCCCGGAAGACAGGAGGGAAGCTTGAGCGTTAGGTCAGGTGTCAATGTAGGAAATGCAGCCTGATCCCAGTGAAGTCACTGGATTGTGCACAGGGCAAAGGCATGGATGGGGTGGAGACAAGTGGAGAACTTAGCTGCACAGGAGGATGAGCTGAGGATGAATGGGTAGTGCGAGATTAGAATCACACGAGTAGAATCACAGTGATCTGAGACAGACACTAGAAAAACTTGTTACACCTTTATTCTTACCGGCTTGCAAGAGCCAGTTTTCAAGACGTGCACAAGGACAGGCATGACACGCAGGACTCTCATGTTGCTGCAGACAGTCCATGCAGCTAAAAAGACACTTTATCTTCAGGTCTGCCTCTTCCCTCTCATGTAGACCAAATCCTAAGAGAACTGTTTCCCCTAGATATTTAAACAACTGACAGACTCGATAAAATATTTATTTACACTTGTACAAATATCAAGTATAAATGCTAAACTGATAAATTTGAAGCAGAGGCAGCTATAAAGGTAAGTTTATTTAAAGCTCATTTTTTATTTATAAACATCGTAAGTTAAAAATATAACCACCATCCCTTGTTTCTAAGCCCCTACTGTATCTTTCTTGGGTGGGGATCGTACCCTTCCTCAGGTCAGGATTACAGACCCAGCCAAGTTACAAGCACTTCCTGTTTGCTTCTGTTCAAATACTTATTTCCCAGAGTACCCAAACTAGAGGGCACAGAGGTAAGGTCACTCAGAAACCACAGGTCTGCACATGTAAGATAGGAATTAACCTTTCGTGACTTGATTTTCTATTCACAATTTCTCAAGGCAATATTTCTTTAGCCATTTTGTGGTATCAAATGTAAAAGTTTAAAAAACACTTTCAAAAAGGCAGTTCATCCTAGTACCTGCCCCCTTTCCTTCACAGTAGCTTCTCTTCAGTGCAGCCTGGGTGAGATGTCTGCACCTTCCTCTGCCTGAGCGCCACCCGAGGCTCCTTTAGTCCACAGCCGGCAAGGGGCGCATCCTCAGGAATGCACGCTTTCTCCTGTGTCTTCAGGGAACGGGAAATACAGAATTCCACTGGAGAGATGAGGTTGTGTGATAGACTTGTTCTCTGCAAACAGCTCATGCTTAGATGGTTGGTTTAAAGATATCTGTATTAAATAGTAAAATTAAAGCCAACAATAGTCCAAACTTCTGGAACGTTCCTAAGAAAACTGAGAAGTGACTGTGAAATGTTCAGTCCTGCATATGACATTGAAATCACCCCCCATCCCAAGACTCAGGGAACCTTGCAGAGAAGGGGGATGGGAAAGTGTGAGGATCTTAGGGCAGAGAGGGTGTGGCCAGCCAGAATCCTCTGGTCATGACAGCTGCTGCATCCAAGACCTCATTGCAGCAATTCTTACTTCCACAGACCTGCACAATCAAACATTTTGCCACTGCAGGGGGAAGGTCAAGAGACACTGCACCCCCTGCGAGGCTGTTGAAGTTAATGCCAAGCAGAGTGAGGGGAGAATTACTTTCTTCAGTGCTCAGGCGCCTGCCAACACCAACATCCCTGACAAAGTCCAATGGGCCACATGTGCCAAAAAACATGCAAGTAGGAGGGGCACTGGTGGAAAGGAGACAGTGGCAGCAGGAGGCAGGCTTGGGCGCCAAGGGGTGGAATGTCATAAATTCATTATTCATGGATCACAGAATTAAAAAATATTTAATCACACAAGCTCACAGTGTTCACTTTGCACTATTATCTGACTCTTGCCATGTGGGATTGCAGCTCCGTCCTGTAGGCCGGTGGGGGGGGGGTCCTCCACAAGGGGGACCAGGGAAGGTGAGCGTGCTGTCCGCCCGCTCCCAGCCCTCCTTCCCGAGGACAATCAGATGTGACAGGGAGTCTAGTCAAGCAGGAACTCCTTTATTGCACGGCCACAGCGATCTTATATAGGCAGGGGAATTCCAGGGCGGGGAAATGGGCAACCAATCATCTTAAAGGTCAAGCCAGCAAGCAGGCTGCATGTAGCTAAATTTCTTTAAAACATCCTGAGCCTCCCTCCTGACTTCCTCCATCCTGAGCTGTTCAACACATCCTGAGCCGCCCCCTCCTGACTTCCCCTGAGCTGGTCAAAACATCCTGAGCTGCCCTCCAGACTTCCTCCATCAAAACATCTTTGTCTAACCTTGCCAGATTATTGAGGTCACCTAGACTGAGGCCCCCACATTGCCACATTGTTCCAGGTTTTGTACAAGAATGTGAGGTTGCAATATTTCTTTGATTTACAGACATATCAAAAAAGAAAAACACATGGAAATAAATTCCAGACATCAAGTTTTTACAAACCAAGGTTGTTAGAAAAAAAAAGAATTTCAGTGTAAAATTTTCACATAATTTTGCTATTAATATTCTTAAAGATGTCAAACTTGCCTGTAATTTTTTCTTTAATCTTTTGATCGTTTAATATACTTTTTATTCTTTTATAGAGAATTTGGTATTTTCACACCTTAATCTTAAATTCCCATCCTCTCTCCTCTTCCCATTACAATTCTTTCCTGCCAGTCTTCCTCCTATTCTCATCTTTTTGCATGAGTGGCCCCACTGAATTTCATGTGTGTTGCTATTGATGGCATGCATCACATTAGTGTGTGTACCACTGAGGACAGCATCTTAGATTCCCCCTTCCCTCCTCCCCCTGCCTCCCTCCAAGGACTGACCCCCAGGCAGGTGTGGAGCCTCTTGTTCTTTGCCCCTTTGTGAAGTGCTGACAGGACAAATCCTGTACCGGTCTTGTGGGAATATGCTGTGAGCTCATACAGATAGTGTCTGGCTACACTTCTGCAGCTTTCAGCTCTTACCATCTTACTGCTCGCTGTTCTGCACTGTTCCTTAGGCCTTGTTGGAGGGGGGTGAGTAGCTTAGATGTCCTTTTTAGGGCCAAGCCATCTGCCATCCCTTGTTTTCTGCACTTTTGCCAATTGTGTTTTTCTTTAATAAATAAACACTTTCCATTGCAAAAGGAAGCTTCTAGACTGCTGAGTGTTCCTCCAATCTGTGGGTATAATGACAAATATCTAAAAGGCAGTTTGATACGTCATGTTTATAGCTAAACTTTAGTGGTTTACAACCACCCAGAGCCGATGTCCTCCTCTTTCATAGGTTATTATCTAACTACAATACCAGGAATGTGATTCTAACTGAAAAGCGAGCCTTAAACCCAGTCAGAAAGTTGCCCCCCTGGACTTTCTGCTCCTGTTACACTGATAGTCACCTCTTGCAGGCCGATGCTTCCACTTCCAGCTTTTGCAGATTGGTAAGACTGTCCAAGCAGCTTGCACTCGACCGGGGAGGAAACTGCAGCTCATGTTTGTGGGTTTCCAGTGATGAAAGTCATCAGTTTCTGAAGGGCAGCCAAGAGCTACAGCAATTGGGAAATTGAGACTGCTCTGAGCAACAGCTGAATAGGGTCTTCATACACTTGGTATGTTGTGGGGTGCCTATGGTTCCAATTGAAGCGCCACAGGGCATTTTTCATTTTTCCCTATCTTCCTCTCTGTGTGTTCCCCTGTATAAAGTATATTTGTCTCATTGTGCTTTAAACAATTTTATTAGTTATTTAAACAAAGTTATTAGTGTAACAGTTTTGTGTTCTAGTTTTGATGGATAAGAGCTGACTGAAAAGGTATACACATAAAGGGAAGACTTTTAAAATTTAAATATATAAAGTACTTTTTAGAATTGTTGAAAGAAGAAAGTAGCACTAAAACTACTTCAAAATCACTTTTCTTTACAAAATCTCGTTTTCTTCCTTCTCTCCAACTCCCTTTCTTTGTAGACAGAGTCTTGCTAGTAACTGATGTCAGACCTGCAATCCTCCTGCCTCTACTCCTCTAACAAGACCTGTAGTGTAGACCATCATGCTCAGCTGAAATGTAATTTCACCATTAATTGCATTCCTCTGAATTCATATACTTTATAAAACAAACTACTCAGATCACAGTATGGTACTTATGTCCCTTAAAGTTCAAGTCCTGATTCATGGAAACCAGACGCTTTGTTTATATAAAATACTTCAAAGAAGGGTCAGAGCAGAAGTTTCATCCAAGTTTCTATGGCTTAACAGATACATTCATGACAGCAGAAACACTGACCCCCTGGTTAGAAGCAAAAGATAAACTACACCTCTCCTTATGGAAATAGAGTTAGAGCTGGCAAGGTAGATTTGAAATTGCTTTCCTAAAGCAAGCAAAGGAACATAGACAACATAAAAGCAAATATAAATACATACAGAAATTAACGTCTAGAAACCCAATTAAGAAAAAGAGGTGTGTGGTATTGGGGACAGAATCCAGTTGTTATAAATGATAGATAGGCAAGTGCTCTACCACCCAGTTATTACCCCAGTCCAAAAGAAAACAATTTTTAAAAAGCCCCCCCAAAATTCATAGTTATCAAGCCCATAAATTAGAAAACAATTTCAAATGCTTATGTTGTCACTCTAAAAATCCCTAATATCCTTGTGCTTTTTTTAGCTCCTTTACAAAAAAAAATAGAATAGGAACACACACCATGCTTAAGAGTATTTCCTTGTTTGACTCAGTGAGGAAGGTTGAGACATGCCAACTTCTCCAGCTGCCCGCTTTGTACCTGTGGAAAAGCAGCTCCAAGAACAGGGCGCTCCTAGCGGGCCCCCTGCAGCAGACTCCTTAGATCAAAGGACTTTCAGTCTGGACGAGTGGCTAAGGCCAGCACGTGTCTCTCCATGATAAGGACCCAGGGCAGCGGCCGCTCTCGTCTCTTGAGGCAGCTGCCCCCCCCACCTGCTCCCACCCCACCTGCCATGTCGTTTCACTACACGCACAGCCAGTTTCTTGGGCCTGCTTGGTGAGCGTGACCTGTCACTGAATTCTAAGACAGCTATATTTTTCAAGCTTGATACTGTGGTTTTTTCCCCTATAATGTTTTCCTTTATTCAGTTTTTGAAAAGGACACCCAACATTTGATAAAGATAAAAACACATCAAAGTTTGGAGAAACATTTGACATGTCAACAAACCTACTTTGAAGATAAAACATTTTAAATTACTAATTACAGTTATTTTCTATTAACTTCAGCATCACTAAACTTTTGCAAACATGCTGCAGTTCAGATCCGGTGCCGTCTTCCTATTTGGCTTCCGCCTCTGCTGGAACACGAGACAAAGGTCAGCTAGACTGGACAAGCCCTGTGGCCGTTTCTAGTCATGTTCTTTCTTCTGCCCTGTGGTCAAAGATAAGTGCTTTTTACCAGGAAACCGCCTTTATTGGTCTATGTGGAGCCCGTTTTCAAGTCTCATCAACTAGGAAAGTTTCTCCCAGAAGGCAGGGTGCTCGCAGCCGCTCTCGGGTACACAGAAGCACAGTCCACACACAAGAATTTCAACAACAGCCTATGTGGTCCCAGCTGCACACCGTCTCAGCACCTTCCTGCGTGCTGAACGGCACCTGATTTTAGAGGAGCGCCCTCATCCTGCACATGTGCATCATGCCACGTATGCGCCTCTTCCCCACTCTGCACGCGTCATGCATGTACCTGGCCCCTCACCCTGCACGCGTCATGCATGTACCTGGCTCTTCACCCTGCACGCGTCATGCATGTACCTGGCCCCTCACCCTGCACGTGTACTGTGCATGTACCTGGCCCCTCACCCTGCACATGTACTGTGCATGTACCTGGCCCCTCACCCTGCACGCGTCATGCATGTACCTGGCCCCTCACCCTGCACGTGTACTGTGCATGTACCTTCTCCTCTGCACGTGTACCGTGCATGCGTACCTGCTCTTCACTCTGCATGTGTCATCATTATGCAAACCTCCTCCCTCTTTCTCTCAAACAAATGAAATATTAAAAATTAAAATAAAAGTTCTGTAAGACAAGTCCATCAGGAACTGTTCGTAACCAGGCGATACCAGCATCCTCGCCAGCCAGCTCTTAGCAGTCTTGGCAGCACCCTACCCCCCAGATGGAAAGTCCTCCAGAAGGAGGTGTGAAGGAGGAGGTCTAGAGGAAGCCTTCTCACTGGGAGCGTGACTTCAGGCATAGAATGTTCAGCCGCAGGAAGGCAGAAGCAGGAAGATCACTGCAACGTGCAGCCAGTCAGGGCTGCTTGGGAAGATGGAGACTAGTGTTGCATGTGTGCCGTACTCAGAGGAGCATAACTTTTCATTCAGTCATCACATGGTATATTGGGCTCATGTTATAAAAATAGCAATGTATATTCCACAACTACTCAATACAGTTTTTTAGTTCAGAGACGATTAAAAACTAACTTTTCCACACCATTCTTCAGAAATTCCTCAAAGTGTGCTACTGCAAAAGTGACTGAAGATAAAATATCTCACCACAACATTTTAAATTTTTATTAGTAAATTTTGTACCTTAACAGCTCCATGTATTTTTAAATTTAATAGTGCAATTTTAATCTGCTTTGATTATTTTAAGAAGAATCATAAAACAAATAAA
This sequence comes from Typhlomys cinereus, assembly GCA_023101885.1. Lineage (NCBI taxonomy): Eukaryota > Metazoa > Chordata > Mammalia > Rodentia > Platacanthomyidae > Typhlomys > Typhlomys cinereus. The sequence goes on from JALPQD010000638.1 coordinate 418,448, forward strand.
CTTTGGATTTTCAAATCACTAGTAAGCTTTAAATTTTTGTGATGACGATGTAATTGGTTAGCTTTAAAAGATCAATTAGCTGGTGACTAGAAAGTGTGTTTACTGCTTCTAGTTTTGACAGGTGATGCTGTAAGTATTCTTTCGATGTTATTCAATACAGACTCCCTGATGGTACTGGCCACTCACGTGGTTTAAAATGAAACAGATAGAGAAATCAAAGAAATTGCAGGAAATTACAGAAAAGACAAGTAATAAAAGCTTCAGCTTTGTATGAGTGAAGATATACTTTTATTAAATAGCCCAACCCTGATGATTAATATAAAAGGAAAATAAACAACAAACACCAAGAGTCTTAACTTTATTAGGCTTGATTTCAAAGCTAATATAAGAAATAAACCCCACACCAAAGAGATGGCTCACGGGTTGAAGTCTTTGCCTCAAGAGCAGAAGAACCTGCGTCTGATCCCAGATCCTGTTAAGAACGCTGGAAAAGGCAGCAGCCTGTGCCTCTGGCCCTGAAAGGTGGAACCTGGGACCCCTGGAGCAATCTCGAGTGATTCCCAAGTTACCCTTGGGCCTCAACAAGCACACACATTCAAGAACGCTCTTCTATACACAGTTACACCCCTATGCCCACACACAGAAATGAAAGAAAGAAATGAAACTACAAAGAAATGGAAGAAACTCCAAAGCATGGTGCTGACTTGTGTTCTGAGATTCACTCTAAATCTTTCATTAAGTGTAAATTCTTCTACTGTAATACTTTCCTTAAAATATTTGTACATATTTCCCTGTTCTAAGCTCCCTTTCAGTTTTTAAGAAGTAAAAGCTAATGGAGTGACCTGCAGACCTCTGACCTTCGGCCACTTTAAGTCCTTAACAGAAATTCATTATTCTGCAGTCTAAACAATTATGAGAAGAGAAAAGGGTGTCAAACAGTGCTATTCTTAGTCACCCAAGCTAACAATGCTGTTCTTAGTCATCCAGGCTAACAGTACTGTTCTTAGATACCCAGGCTAACAGTACTGTTCTTAGTCACCCAGGCTAACAGTGCTGTTCTTAGCCACCCAGGCTAACAGTGCCGTTCTTAGATATCCAGACTAACAGTGCCGTTCTTAGTCATCCAGGCTAACAGTGCTGTTCTTAGTCATCCAGGCTAACAGTGCCGTTCTTAGTCATCCAGGCTAACAGTGGCGTTCTTAGATACCCAGGCTAACAGTGCCGTTCTTCTTCATCCAGGCTAACCGTGCCGTTTATTAGATAACCCAGGCAACAGTGCCTGTTCTTAGAACCCAGGCTAACCGTGCGTTCTTAGTCACCCAGGATAACAAGTGCCGTTTTAGTCACCCAGGCAACAGTGCCGTTCTTCGTACCAGGCTAACTGTGCCAGACTTCTTCTTAGATACCCAGGCTACAGTTCGTTCTTAGCACCCAGGCTAACAGGCCGTTCTTCGTCACCCAGGACTTAACAGTGCCGTTCTTAGTCATCAGGCTAACAAGCAGTTCTTTAGTCATTAGGCTAACAGTGCCGTTCTAGATAACCCAGGCTAACAGTTGTTCTTAGTCACCAGGCTAACAGTGCCGTTCTTAGATACCCAGGCTAACAGTGCCGTTCTTAGATACCCAGGCTAACAGTGCCGTTCTTAGATACCCAGGCTAACAGTGCCGTTCTTAGATACCCAGGCTAACAGTGCCGTTCTTAGTCACCCAGGCTAACAGTGCCGTTCTTAGTCATCCAGGCTAACAGTGCCGTTCTTAGTCATCCAGGCTAACAGTGCCGTTCTTAGTCACCCAGGCTAACAGTGCCGTTCTTAGTCACCCAGGCTAACAGTGCCGTTCTTAGTCATCCAGGCTAACAGTGCCGTTCTTAGTCATCCAGGCTAACAGTGCCGTTCTTAGTCATCTAGGCTAACAGTGCCGTTCTTAGTTATCTAGGCTAACAGTGCCGTTCTTAGATACCCAGGCTAACAGTGCCGTTCTTAGATACCCAGGCTAACAGTGCCGTTCTTAGTCACCCAGGCTAACAGTGCCGTTCTTAGATACCCAGGCTAACAGTGCCGTCTAGTCATCCAGGCTAACAGTGCCGTCTTAGATACCCAGGCTAACAGTGCCGTTCTTAGATACCCAGGCTAACAGTGCCGTTCTTAGTCACCCAGGCTAACAGTGCCGTTCTTAGTCATCCAGGCTAACAGTGCCGTTCTTAGTCACCCAGGCTAACAGTGCCGTTCTTAGTCATCCAGGCTAACAGTGCCGTTCTTAGTCATCTAGGCTAACAGTGCCGTTCTTAGATACCCAGGCTAACAGTGCCGTTCTTAGATACCCAGGCTAACAGTGCCGTTCTTAGTCATCCAGGCTAACAGTGCCGTTCTTAGTCATCCAGGCTAACAGTGCCGTTCTTAGTCACCCAGGCTAACAGTGCCGTTCTTAGTCACCCAGGCTAACAGTGCCGTTCTTAGTCATCCAGGCTAACAGTGCCGTTCTTAGTCATCCCAGGCTAACAGTGCCGTTCTTAGTCATCTAGGCTAACAGTGCCGTTCTTAGTTATCTAGGCTAACAGTGCCGTTCTTAGATACCCAGGCTAACAGTGCCGTTCTTAGATACCCAGGCTAACAGTGCCGTTCTTAGTCACCCAGGCTAACAGTGGCGTTCTTAGATACCCAGGCTAACAGTGCCGTTCTTAGTCATCCAGGCTAACAGTGCCGTTCTTAGATACCCAGGCTAACAGTGCCGTTCTTAGATACCCAGGCTAACAGTGCCGTTCTTAGATACCCAGGCTAACAGTGCCGTTCTTAGTCACCCAGGCTAACAGTGCGTTCTTAGATACCCAGGCTAACAGTGCCGTTCTTAGTCATCCAGGCTAACAGTGCCGTTCTTAGATACCCAGGCTAACAGTGCCGTTCTTAGATACCCAGGCTAACAGTGCCGTTCTTAGTCACCCAGGCTAACAGTGCCGTTCTTAGTCACCCAGGCTAACAGTGCCGTTCTTAGTCATCCAGGCTAACAGTGCCGTTCTTAGTCATCCAGGCTAACAGTGCCGTTCTTAGTCATCCAGGCTAACAGTGCCGTTCTTAGTCACCCAGGCTAACAGTGCCGTTCTTAGTCACCCAGGCTAACAGTGCCGTTCTTAGTCATCCAGGCTAACAGTGCCGTTAGTCATCCAGGCTAACAGTGCCGTTCTTAGTCATCTAGGCTAACAGTGCCGTTCTTAGATACCCAGTAACAGTGCCGTTCTTAGTCACCCAGGCTAACAGTGCGTTCTTAGATACCCAGGCTAACAGTGCCGTTCTTAGTCATCCCAGGCTAACAGTGCCGTTCTTAGATACCAGGCTAACAGTGCCGTTCTTAGTACCCAGGCTAACAGTGCCGTTCTTAGATCACCCAGGCTAACAGTGCCGTTCTTAGTCCCAGGCTAACAGTGGTTCTTAGTCACCCAGGCTAACAGTGCGTTCTTAGTCATCCAGGCTAACAGTGCTGTTCTAGTCATCCAGGCTAACAGTGCGTTCTTAGTCACCAGGCTAACAGTGCCGTTTAGTCACCCAGGCTAACAGTGCCGTTCTTAGATACCCAGGCTAACAGTGCCGTTCTTAGCCCAGGCTAACAGTGCCGTTCCTAGTCATCCAGGCTAACAGTGCCGTTCTTAGTCACCCAGGCTAACAGTGCGTTCTTAGTCATCCAGGCTAACAGTGCTGTTCTTAGTCACCCAGGCTAACAGTGCCGTTCTTAGATACCCAGGCTAACAGTGCCGTTCTTAGTCACCCAGGCTAACAGTGCCGTTCTTAGTCACCCAGGCTAACAGTGCCGTTCTTAGTCACCCAGGCTAACAGTGCCGTTCTTAGTCACCCAGGCTAACAGTGCCGTTCTTAGTCACCCAGGCTAACAGTGCCGTTCTTAGTCCCGGCTAACAGTGCCGTTCTTAGTCATCCAGGCTAACAGTGCCGTTCTTATACCCAGGCTAACAGTCTGTTCTTAGTCACCCAGGCTAACAGTGCTGTTCTTAGTCCCAGGCTAACAGTGCTTCTTAGTCATCCAGGCTAACAGTGCTGTTCTTAGTCACCCAGGCTAACAGTGCGTTCTTAGTCACCCAGGCTAACAGTACCGTTCTTAGTCACCCAGGCTAACAGTGCCGTTCTTAGTCACCCAGGCTAACAGTGCCGTTCTTAGTCACCCAGGCTAACAGTGCCGTTCTTAGTCACCCAGGCTAACAGTACCGTTCTTAGTCACCCAGGCTAACAGTGCCGTTCTTAGTCATCCAGGCTAACAGTGCCGTTCTTAGTCATCCAGGCTAACAGTGCCGTTCTTAGTCACCCAGGCTAACAGTGCTGTTCTTAGTCATCCAGGCTAACAGTGCTGTTCTTAGTCATCCAGGCTAACAGTGCTGTTCTTAGATACCCAGACTAACAGTCTGTTCTTAGTCACCCAGGCTAACAGTGCTGTTCTTAGTCACCCAGGCTAACAGTGCCGTTCTTAGTCATCCAGGCTAACAGTGCTGTTCTTAGTCACCCAGGCTAGCGGTGCTGTTCTTAGTCATCCAGGCTAACAGTGGCCGTTCTTAGATACCAGACTAACAGTGCTGTTCTTAGTCATCCAGGCTAACACGAGTTACTACTAGTTACTATGAGTAAGTACACTAAAAAGGAACCAAGTTGGGTATCTGATAAATGCTTACATCACCTGTTATTACCAGCAGAGTTAAACAGACAAGTGGAAATGCTCATAAAATCTCGTGTCTACAATAATAAAAGTTCCATAGTAAAATATATTAAATTGGATGAGATGGCTCAGTGCATAAAGGCACATGAATGCAAACCAAGCTGAGCTCCATCCCCTTGGCCTCTGTAGTGGGACAGACCTACCTTAGAAACCTAGCTGAGCTCCATCCCCTCGGCCTCTGTAGTAGGACAGACCCACCTTAGAAACCTAGCTGAGCTCCATCCCCTCGGCCCCTGTAGTGGGACAGACCCACCTTAGAAACCTGTCCTATGACGTCTAGTGCTGTGTGTACTTTTGTGCTTTCCTCCTCCTCTTCCTCCTCCCTCCTCCTCTTCTTCTCCCCCCTCTTACTCCTTTTTCTTTTCTTTCTCCTCCTCTTTTTCTTCTTTCCACCCTCTCCAAATAAATAAACAAACAAATAAATTTAATTTTGTCCACTTTACCGGTACACCTTAAGACAGTGGAACTGGGAGTGGGTGGGAGCTATTAAGACCCATGCTTCACTAAGAACCCTCTTGAACGCACTAACAGTACCTAAGGCAACTGCACAGAATAGTCATGTTTGATGTTAAAAGTAGCTGAAAATCTTCCAGCAAAGAAGTCTCCATGGCACACTGCTGAGGGCAAACTGTTAAAAAGGATGATACCCAAAGCAGAGGAGAGACATGGCTCGCAAAAGCATGCTGAGGATAAGACTAGCACACTGAAGAGAAACTTTTTATTCACTCTTTCCCTTTCTTCCCATGCTGCAGACATCTGTACAGGATGAGGCCGATCACCAGCACTCCAACGACTGTGAGAAACCAGAACAAACAGCACATAACCCAGGATCCACAGCACCAGACACGTGCCGCCCCACACATGCCCCTGAGCGCTGAGGACGATACAAGGGCAGAAAGACACACTGCTGTGTGCCAGTGGTAATGTAAGAGCCTCTGCGTCCTGTCCGGGCGTTTCGCTCTCTAAACCACTGCCCTGCAGTTTAAAGCTCACAGCGAGCCTGAGGTCCTGGCTTAATTTAGAAAATGATCAAAACCATATCTAGGTTGAAAACTCAGGACATCGTTCTAGGAAAGCAAGCGTTATTCTTCAAGGTCTTTTCTAAGTAGCTGTATAGGCAGCAAAAGAATAAAAAAGGGTGAGAGATTATGTAAAGGACCAGGTTTTTCTAAATTGGGTTAGTTAACCTCAAACTAGAAAAACGATACAGACTGAAAACTACTTTTAAAATACACTGTTTTTACAGTAATATTTAGGTTTAAGTAGTGTTATCATATGGGATACTTACTTGCAGTAACAACAATCAGACCAATGATCCATGAATCTAAGAAAAAAGAAGAAGATTGTGTTGGGTCTCCAGATTAGTTCTGAACATCAACACACGAGAATAAAAACAGCTACCTCTCTCTCTCTCTCTCACCTATCTGGATCTAACTCTCCATATCTATCATGTATGTCTATCTAACTAACCTATTGTGTACCTATATGTATCTATCACCACCTATATCTATCATCTCTTTCTCTTATCTATAAATATATATCTGTTCTATCAATAATCTGTCATTTATCAATCATCTATATATAATCTAAGATGTAATTGATCTATCAATAATCTATTACTTGTCAGTTATATATATCATGTATCTGTATCATCTATCTATATAATTGATCCATCAATAACCTATCATCTATCAATCAGTCTTCTGTATCTCTATCATCCATCCATGCATCCATCTACCCATTCATTCATGCATTCATCCATCCACCTACCTATCCACACTTACCCATCTATCTACATTCACTCATCCAATTACCTGTCCATCCGCCCACTCACCAATCCATCCAACCATCCACCTATCTATTCATCTACCTATCCATCCATCCATCCATCCATCCACTTATCCATCACCTATCATCTATCCATCCATTCACCCATACATCCACCATCCACACATCCATCCATCCACCAATCCATCATCCATCTACCCACCCATCCATTCCTCTAGTTGTAATATGACACTGAGACATCCTATATCACTTTATCATCAACTTATAAACTTCACTGTCAATGTTATATTCTGTTGTTATATCAGTGGGTTATTTAGTAAATGTTATTATAAAACATTTAGAATTTAATAAAGGAAAAATTCAGTCATTTTATAGTTGGTTTAGTTCAGTGTGTATTCTACCATTCCTTAGATTTTGAAAGCAATTCAATTTCTATTCTTTTCTCAAAAGTGACCTATAGAATGTCAGTATGAATTGATCACACAGATGATCTATCAATGTCTTTTCCATCTCCATGTCCTCACAGTCACCCTTCAAAGTAAAATATAGTGCAAACACCAAAGGCCTTTCTCACAGATGTGTAACAAAGGGGTGCAGATGATGTAGCTCGGTAGAACACTTGCCCAGAAAGCTCGAGACATACACATGGATGAGAGTTATGCAGAGGAATTTGAATGAACTTATTTAACTAGACAACACAAAATTCTACAAAACTGTAGTTTTTAGGAATGCTTCTGTTCTGTTACCTGATAACCTTTGCTTCGATAGTGCTGTTGTTATATTTACTGAACCTGCTGTCAGTCAAAGCAAAGGATGATGCCCAGCTCTGTCTACTCTTCATCTCATAATAGTTGTCACATGTTCCGCAGTGTACGGAAGCACTGGGTTGACTGGCATAATGACAATATGACAAGTTGGAAGCTACATGTCTCTAATTTGTGATAGTTGATGACTCTTCTTTCTATAATAGTGTGACAGCAATATGTATTCAGCAGAAACCAGTGCTAATTGTTGACCTTTGCAGGTTAATAATTTGATATGTGGCTCCATTTCACTCTGGGCAGCTCAAGGTGAAGTTAGTTCAGTGCATCTCAACTTAGAATATCTCAGTTTATTATTATGGGATGTGGAGGGTCAACTATTCAGTCTGTTTAGGTTTCAAATCCATGGATTCAGCCTACCACATATAGGAGATATTCAAGCAGAAAGTTGAGACTCTTCTGAAAATGTTTTCTCTTGTTATTCCCTAAACCATGCGGACTATTCACGCAGGTCAGTAATGTCAGGTGTTACGATAAACATCGTGCGAGTATTCATGAAGGTGTCAAAACGCTCTGTAAGTAGGACCCTGAAGGGCTGTGCTAGAGCAAGTCTCCCGTGGACATGGAGACACAGTTGCATGAAAAAAATAGTGTTTAAACAGATCTTTCACAGAAAAAAGTTAGCCCAACTTACTGTGCTAGAAGCTTTGCACCACTAGACATGAAAAGGAAGAGAACTGAAAGCAGGAAAAGCTTGGCTCTGTATGTTCAAGCCGAGTGACCTTCCTGTACCGAGGCACTACCACAGACTTGTACTTACCTACCACACATACAGACTTTTAGCACCTACTAGGTACTAACACAAGGTATCATTTACCACCAGAGAGTTAGACATGTTTCCTCCTTAACTGCCAACAAGTAGAACGCGTGATATTTCCACTGAAAGTCTACAGTCCATACATCAGGGGTATAGATAACCAAAATAATAACCTAATTCTTGGTCAAATATTCCTTCCTGTGGTTCGGGATAGCCTAGAAAAAGAAAGAAGAAAAATGGACTAAGTTAAATAAAACATGAAAGAAAATAAAAGAATAAATAAAGCTTAAAATCCTTTAACTTTCTAGGTTGACTTCACTCATGTACAAAATACATAAACTTTCATTTTCCTTAAAAATGCATTTAATATTTGAGTGGCAGCTTAAAACTCTATAATTTTATTTTATTAGCTATCTTCTTGTCCACTAACAATCCCTGACAATATTGAATAGCAGCATACACATTTGGTTTTAGTGTATTCTTGAAACTAGTCTGTGAATTCAGTGTGGCACTAATCAAAGTTAAACACTTCAGAAAGGAGCTCCCTAAAAATAAAAGCCCATAGACTTAAAAACAGCCTAAGTTAACAGCTATCAAGAAGCACTGGAGGCTTTTCCTCCAAGATTGGGAACAAGACTCGGTAGCCATGTTTTCCCCTTACAAAGTTCTCCTTTGGAAGCTCTAGTCAAAGCAAAAACAGCAACACAAAAGACATACAAATTGGGAAGAAAAATAAAATTGTTTCTGCTTGAAAATGGAATCCAGGTTCAACTATTCAACTATATGCATGGCATGCTCCTTTATGCAGAACGTCTTCCCAAAGAGTTTCAGGATGCAAAATCAACACATGAAAATCATTTCTATTCCTGAGCCAAAGATATGATTTGGCAGTAGAGCACTTGTTTAAAATCCAGCATCTCAACAAACAAAAGAAGAAGGCATGTTCAGTACAATAACTCAAACAAAAAGAAACTAAGGCAACTTTATGTAGAGCAGTCCAAAAAGGTGAAATACTTAAGGGACAGAAAGATGCCTCAGTAGGTTAAAATTACCTGCACACAAACCAGCCAGCTAGACTTTGATCCCCTAATCCCACATGGCAGAAGGAGAGAATCAGTTTCAAAAAAAGGATGTTTTCTTTCTTCCCTCACCACCCCTCAGTGTAAACGAATAACAGGGAAAGTTCTAAGAATAAACTTTTAAGGTAGCAAAGGACTTATCCAGTGAAATCCACAAAACCCCACAGTAAAAAGCTAAGAGACAGATAAATGGAACATTGCTAGGCTGGACATGAACTTTCGACAGTGCAGAAAGCTTGCTCCTCAGCTGGTCAAATCGCTGTGAGATGCCAGTCAGGACAGCTTCGGTCTGGTCAGGTGAGGGGCAGCACGGGATGGTGGTGGGGGCAGAAGGTAAGCTTGCTGGAGGAGGCCTCCCTGGTAGTGCGCCCTTCGTGGCTCCATGAGACTCTGGCGCCTTTCTGTCCCTCTACGTTTCATAGCTGTTTTAAAATAAGTGGCCTTCTCTGACACTCACCTCCTAAATCCATCCGTAGCAGTGGTGTTATCTCAAGTAAACCTCTAGAGTTGCAAGTCAAAATATGCCCTTCCTCCTTTAAACTGTATTTCTATGGTATTTCGTCACAGTGACAAAAGATGGGTGGATGTAAACCTTCGTGTTCACTGTCAAGTGGTTTTAAGCTATATGCAACACAGTGCAATCCCTGTCAAAATCGTGAGACGATTTTTACAAAAATAGAAAAATTCATCCTGAGTTTGGCATAAAACCTGATGGGGACCCAAACGGCCAAAACAATCCTGAATAGTAATGAAGTTGAACGGATTTACATTTCTCAATTCTGAAATTTACTTCAAAACTACAGCGATCAAAATAGAGTGATAACTGACACAAGGACAGGTGCGTAGACCATGGATAGACAGACCTACAGAACAGAATGGGGCTCAGGATTCTGCGTTTATACCAGTGGTTTTAGCACAGAACCAGAAACGGAGAAAGGGTAGTCACTTTGACAAATGGTGCTGGGAAATATGGGTTTTCACAGTCAAAAGAATTCGACGCTTTCCATCTACAAAAACTACCTTGAATGGATAAAATCCTTGAAAAACTAAAAACAAAGCTTTTAGAACACAAGGAAACATTTCATGGTGTTGGATACTTGTCCGTGACACATAAATACAGGCAAGAGTGACAAAGTCAGATGCACTGAATTTCATCACAATTAAATTTGTTTTTGCACCAAAGGACAGTGAGTAAAAAGGCACTCCATGGAAGGACAGGAAGTATTTGCAAGTTATATATTTGATAAGAATATATAAAGTACTCTCAAATTCAGTAGTAATATACCCGATTTGAAAATGGGCCAAGGAACCAAGGAACAGGCAACCAATAAGCACATGAGAAGACGTCTCCCACTTCGCTAATATTAGGGAAATGCAGATAAAAACCCTGAGAGCTATGGATTCACGTCTGCTAACAGTGCGGTGCTTTGGTCCTCGTGTCCTCTCCACGCACTCTCGCTGAGACCACCGCTAATGTGTCGGGAAGCGCAAGTCTTGCGCAGTAAGGTGTGTTTGTCTCTGGAAGAAGCGTGAGTTACTATAGACGGCAGGAAGGGTGAACTGCTGCTGTCATCCTCACTGTTCTGTCTACCTCACTTTGCCCTCCTGCCAGGTCGTGACGTCTTACGCAGCAGACAGGACTCAGCGCAGCCCTGGCTCCACTCTGAAGGTCAGATTTCTGTCCAATATAAATCACCCAATCTGTGGCATTCTGTCACAGAAAAGGTGTCATAAAAACGACACATGGCTGTTATTACAAAAATAAAACAATAAAAATACAAGTGTAAAAATTTATGATGAAGGTGTGAGCAACTTGAACTACTGTACACTGCTGGCAAAAATATAAAATGGTGCAGCTGCAGCTGCTGTACAAGACAGCAGGACACTTCCTAAAATAAAGCAGCTTCTCTTCTGAAATTCTCCCCCACACAGACCAGCTCTACTTCTACCACACGAGAAGAAATGAAAACGCAGACTCGACAGCCACGTCGCCGTGCTCAAAACAGCATTACACAGAGCAGCAGGTGTGTACAACCCACCAGATCAGCAGATGAGCCAGCTGATGTGGGGATGCCCATGACACCGACATCACAGGAACAGTTCTGACCAAGACTCTAAAGAGACTTACGTCCCCATAGGGCACATATGCAAAAATCCACTGTATGAAGTATGAGACTAAGGAAAACTACTAGAGAAAGGAAAAGCGTATCACTGGGCTGGGAGAGGGACAGTTTCTGGTAGGGATAATGAGGAAGTGCAAGAAAAGGACAAGTGTTTACAAGAATGCTTGTGTGCGCCAGTGAACTGTCTAGCTGGGTTGCAAAGTGGTGGTCTGGCACCTGGTTTAAAAAAGGCTGTTTTGCCAGATGTTGAACTGTAGAGAACTACAGCAAAAAGGCAAGTCTAGAACAGGAACCGGCAGAGTTCAAAGGAGAAAGGAGGCTGGCAAGGCCTGGAGCGGAGGCCTGCTGCAAAGCCAACCAAAGCGTCGTCACTGTACTGAAGAATACGCTTTGTCACAGCCGCCCAAGAAGGGATGCTGGACCTTAGAGGGCAGCTCAGGTGGGGAGTCTGTGTCACCCCAAATGTCATCACGAACTTCAAATGCACAAGCAATTATGCGACGTGAAGTCAGGTTGCGCGGCTAAAATGTCACGAAAGACAATGCTCCTGCCTGGAGCTCCTGCTGTTACAGTCTCAGCACCTGGCCACCCGCTGCCATGAAGCTCCTGCACATTCACAGGACCACTGATGGAGCAGGTAAGGACTGCATGGATTATTTAGGTCACTGCTAAAGGGTGGGAAGAAATCCCAGACTAAGACACTGTCTACTATAGTAAGACAATTTCTGCTTAAGAAAAAAAAGCCAAACACATGTACAATTTACCTGGAAAAGGATGCTGATGATACTAAGTAGCAACCTAACAATATCAGTAGTAATTAACAGACTGGAAAGACCAGAAATATTAAAATTTTACCAATATTTTTGTACTATTCATATAATTAAAAACACAGAATTCTACATTCAACAGTACAAAAAACTTTAAACTAATGAATATAAACAAAAAGTTCACCACTCATAAGAGGGTTTTAATTTATAAACAGCTCTTAAAAAACAAGAAATATTTTAGGAATCCAATAGAAAAATGGGCAAAGGACATAAATAAACAACCACTGAGCTCAGTGGCCTTTGTGGGCCAAGATTGCTGGAGTTTAGGAGCCTGAAAACAAGCTGACATCATAGAGAGACCCACCTCAGGAATAAAAGTACATTTTAAAAATGTAATAAAAACTTTAGCTTCTTTAAAGAATTTAAATGAAAACTAAGACATTACTTTTCAGCTATACCTTATGAACTTTTAACGACATCATCAAGAAAAAATTATCAAACCTGGATACTTGTAAACTGGAGGCTTGGGAGGATGAGTAGGCTTAGGACCTAGAAAAATAAATTTGAATGTATCAATTCACTAGGCTTACCATAGAAAATTATGGATTTAACTGCTATTGCAATTTTCAAAAAGATTATTCATTGAATGAAAAATATACATTCTGTAATTTATCACCCTACTTGTGGGAACCTAAGTTATGAGTATATTGTTCTGGGGATGTGACTGCACAGATAGGCACAAGAATATTCACTGTAGCATTTTATAGTGGGAATCCAACACGGTAACGAACGGGAAAACATGAAATGATGTATTCAAAAAAAGGCACGTATGATAATCACAATACAGGTGTCTTGCCGAACACTGGTATCTAACTTTCCATTTAGTACTTCTTGAGCAAACTGCACACTACACTCAGTCCTTCTTGGACACCTTCCAGACTACAGTCAGTACTTCTCGGACAGCCTGCATGCGACGCTCAGTACTTCTCGGACAGCCTCCATGCGACGCTCAGTACTTCTCCGGCAGCTGTCATGCTATGCTCAGTACTTCTCGGATAGCCTCCATGCGACGCTCAGTACTTCTCAGGCAGCTGTCATGCTATGCTCAGTACTTCTCCGGCAGCTGTCATGCGACGCTCAGTACTTCTCGGACAGCCTCCATGCGACGCTCAGTACTTCTCGGACAGCCTCCATGCGACGCTCAGTACTTCTCCGGCAGCTGTCATGCTATGCTCAGTACTTCTCCGGCAGCTGTCATGCGACGCTCAGTACTTCTCGGACAGCCTCCATGCGACGCTCAGTACTTCTCAGGCAGCTGTCATGCTATGCTCAGTACTTCTCCGGCAGCTGTCATGCGACGCTCAGTACTTCTCGGACAGCCTCCATGCGACGCTCAGTACTTCTCAGGCAGCTGTCATGCTATGCTCAGTACTTCTCCGGCAGCTGTCATGCGACGCTCAGTACTTCTCGGACAGCCTCCATGCGATGCTCAGTACTTCTCAGGCAGCTGTCATGCTATGCTCAGTACTTCTCCGGCAGCTGTCATGCGACGCTCAGTACTTCTCGGACAGCCTCCATGCGACGCTCAGTACTTCTCAGGCAGCTGTCATGCTACGCTCGTATTCTTGGGCAGCCTCACACCAGCACCTTCAGACCTACTGGAGTACCAATCGCACATATCTGTGTTTGTTCATGTGATGCACATCTTCCCTGACAGATTACAAGATGACTGAATCTCCTCAATTTTTTTTTATTTTTAAAAGAAGTCCTTCTAGTTTTTCTTCCTTATGAATTTTTTCAAACACCTTTTGTCTTCCAAATATTAAACTAAATTAGTGTTCTACAAATTATCAAATGCTGTTGGTCAACTCTTTCAAAAGAGCATCTCAACCAGCCATGTGTAGCAGGAGCACAAACAGAACACAAATTCCACAGAAGAAAACCAGTCTATGTCGTTCCACCAAACCCTTCCCATTCTATCTTACATATTCAATTAAGGTATTCAGGAAGTTGCCAGGAGCTACAAGGTTCTTGTGAGAATTTTTTAAAAAGAATTCTAATTACTGCGTGAGCTGCACAATTCTCCCTCTCTCCCTTTCTCCCTCTCTCTCTCCTCTCAAAATGCTAAGGAGATAAACAGTTAAACAACTCAGAACCAGTAATGGAGGCTTTCTTCTGTTCGAGCGCAGATCTTGGAAGTGGAGCCCCTGAATTGGAGCCGTGCTGGGAATCTGCAGTGTAGCAGTTAAGCGCACTCTTCACAACGCAGCGTCTCTGGGTCCACCAAGCAAAGGGCAGAGGTCAGCGCAGTCAGCCCCTGGCCATCCAAAGAGAGATTCTCGTGCTGAGACAGAACACGAGAACAAGAGCCTCCACAAAACCTGTTCCATTTCAGTAGTGAAGGCTTAAGCTGAAGCTAGGTCTGGACACACCTTTTATCCCAGCACGTGAGACACTTGAGGTGGGATTGTTACTTCCAGGTCAGCCTAGACTAAAAGGAGACCCCGTCTCCAAAAACCAACCAACCAACAGTATGAGAAAAGTATCAAAGGACCATTTGAGAAAAAGGAATTAAGAAACCACCAAGAGAAGCAAGGACTTTCCTTTCTACTGCCATCAATTCAAGGACCAAAGGCATGCTCGGAACTTTCAAAACTGTCCACCTAGCAGCCCTGCACAGAGCCCCTTAGAGGTCCCACCTACAAGTTTACACCTGCTGACAAAGGAGCTAAGTCGTTTCACACAGTCAAAGCAAAATATTAGTTATGTATTACACATAAAATTTTGTGCCTGGTTTTGTACCTGGTGATGAATAAGTAGATACCTCGGAACTTAAAGAATATGTGGGGGGAAAAATCAAGAACTTCAAGAATTTTTGAAAACTGGACATAGGAAATCACTAAACCTGAGACTGGGAACTGGAGATTTTGTATCAGGAGCCGACACTGGGCAGTAGAGCTATGTAAACACGTCAGGCAGACACACACAGACAGACAGACACATACACAGATAGACAGACACACAGACATATACAGAGACAGACAGACAGACACACAGACATGCAGACACACACAGACACACACAGATAGACACATAGACACACACACAGACACACACAGATACACACAGACACACACAGACAGACACATACACAGATAAGACACACAGACACACACACAGACACATAGACACACACACAGACACACACAGATACACACAGACACAGACAGACACATACACAGATAGACAGACACACAGACATATACAGAGACAGACAGACACACACACAGACATGCAGACACACAGACACACACAGACAGACACATAGACACACACAGACACAGATACACAGACACACACATACACAGATAGACACACACACAGACACGCAGACACATAGACACACACACACACATACACACAGACACATACACAGACAGACACACAGACATACACAGAGACAGACAGACACACAGACACACACACACACAGACACACACACACAGATACAGAGACACACAGACACACACACAGACACACACACAGACACATACACAGACACACAGAGACAGACACACACACAGACAGAAATTTAACTTCCTACACCAGGAAGTTAAAAGAATTTTGGAAAAGGGCAAGCAGTGTGTGTAAACCCAGACAGGTCAAAGCTGAGAGTTTTTGTACCAGGAGGGGTTGTACTAGAAAACAAAATGAACCACTGCCCAGCATTTTACTCCTGTGAACTGAATCCTTTATTCCGATGTCACTGTAATGACAAGTGAACCTCAGAACCCTCAATAACAGACTTACTGCTATGCTGCAAAAACAAGCTAAACCCCTGGTAAGACAAAACATCACACTGGATTCCGTGGTAACTGCCCACCTATCTGTCACTGAAGCGGCACGAACAAGCTGAGGGATGGTGAGAGTGCTACTTCTCTCTGAGAGTTCCTGAGGAGAGGACGGTCTGTGGAACCAGCAACAGCCGCACTGAGCAGGGAGGACGGACCCCTACCTTTGAGGCACGCTGGGATGGAGGGGCTCCACGTACTGCTGGCGCTGCACACCACCTTCTCACTGCCTTTCAGGTAAAAGCCCTCCACACATTCAAATATCACTGCTGCTCCGTAGGGAAACTTTTTCCCAAGTCCTCCTATCTGTTTTCCATGTTCAAGTTCTGGAGACGGGCAGTATACCACTAAAAAGAAATTCCAGAAATTAACACAGGACCAGAAAAACAAGCACAGAGTATTGACATCAGTGGAAAAAAGACAAGGGATGGAACATAGAATGTTAACAAAAACAATATAAATGTTTAAAAACTTAGAGGGCTTTAATACCAGGTAATCGGATTAAGAAAAAAAAACAATAATTTCCCCCGATAAACACCATCTTTGTGGCTTATTGGCCTTCATACTCTGATCCTTACATTGCAGACAAGTTTTGAGGTCTCATTGTAAGACACATTTATGTCAAGTTCACATGCAACTTTTGATATTATTTGGCTCCAAAAATCTTATTTAAGCTCATACAGACACTGATAACAGTATCTCATTTTTTTAAAAACAAAAAAGAAGGTTTTTCTGAGAATATAATACTTGAGGTTCAAATTTGAAAACTGAAAGTTGAAAATGCCAGTCATCTAAATTCAAGTAGAAACAACATGTCCAAACATGGACACTGAGGGTGCAGTTCAGAGGGCAAATCTCGTCTGCCTGACACACAGGGATGGGGTAAAGCTCAGCATGCACAGTGCTCATCTAGACGCATAAGCACTGAGCTGTATGGTCAATGCCACATAATGGGGTGACATGTCTACAATTCCAGCACACTTAGGAAATGGAAGCAGTAGGATCAGAAGTTCAAAGTCATCCTTAGCTACATGATGAGCCTGGGATACATGAGACTGTTTCAGAGAATACACACACACACACACACACACACACACAGACACACATACACACAGACATATACACACACAGACACACACACACAGACACATACACAGACACACACACACACACAGACACACACAGACACACATACACAGACATATACACACAGACACATACACAGACACACAGACACACACATAGACACAGACACACACACACAGACACAGACACATACACACAGACACACACACAGACACACACACAGACATATACACAGACACGCACGCACACACACACAGACAAACAGACACACTGAGACAGACACACATACAGACATATACACACAGACACACACAGACACAGACACACACACAGACAAACACACATACAGACGCACACAGACACAGACAGACATACACGCATACACAGACACAGACACACAGACACAGACATATACACAGACACACACACAGACATATACACAGACACACAGACAGACACAGACAGACACACACACAGACACACAGACATACACACGGACACATACAGACATGCACACAGACACACACAGAGACACAGACATGCACACACAGACACACAGATACACACGCAGACAGACACACACACACAGACACACACACATACAGACAGAAACAGACACACAAACACGCACACACACACAGACACACACAGAGACAGACAGAGACACACATACAGACACACACACAGACACACACACAGACACATACATACAGACACAGACAGACACACAGACACACATGCAACACACACAGATACACACACAGACACATACAGACATACAGACACACACGCATGCACAGACACACACGCACACACACACACAGACACATACACAGACACACACACACAATGGGGGTAGCAGATTTAGGGAACATAAAGTCCAATAGTACTTCAGTGTTTCCTTTTGGTTTTCTCATTTATACAATTTTTACTAATTTTTTTAATGTTACATTGACATACACAAGGAGATAATAAATTTAAAACTTTCAGCTTTTAGCATTTAAATTAGATAATATATATATATATTAGATGTAATGTGTTAATAAACAAGAGAATTGTGTATTCAAGGCCAGTGTAGTATATGTAATAATGTATGTTTCAAAAACAAACAAAAAAGCAGTTGGAATTCATAAAATTTACAGTTAAAAAGTAGGCACACATATTCAAGTTATTTTAGGAATACTAAGATAATTTCTGATAGCTGGATGGAGTTAAAATTTAAATTAGGAAAGGGGGAAATAAATTAAAATTTACTAAAATTAGAAATGTACTACCTCAATGGTGCTAAATGCACCTCCTGTTCGATGGCCGTCTGGAGCGACGGCTGAGGGAAATAAGAATGTCGTGCCACTGAGGGCAGGCA
This sequence comes from Typhlomys cinereus, assembly GCA_023101885.1. Lineage (NCBI taxonomy): Eukaryota > Metazoa > Chordata > Mammalia > Rodentia > Platacanthomyidae > Typhlomys > Typhlomys cinereus. Next base: position 436,793 of record JALPQD010000638.1, read on the forward strand.
GTGGTTCCTTTACTTTGCTACTATTTGGGCATCTAAATCCGTGAAAAGGTCAACTTTTTAATGTTTTTATATTTTAAAGCAACATAATAAGTTGTGTGTGAAATTCACAAATATACTAGATAGGATAAATGAAGGGCAGTGATCTTAGTAATATAGGAGTAGTTTTATTCGGTTTTTCATATTGGCTTTTAACTATTTTTATTGTAATCCAGAGATAAACACTTATATTTCAAATAAACTCAGGAACACACAACTTCTTCTGAAGTTCACATCAGTATTCGCCCGCGCGTGAGGACAAGCTGGAGGAGTCGCCCTCTTCTGCCATTGCACTCTGGGAGCCAAGCTCAGGTCGTGATCCTCGGCGGCAGCCCCTTGGCCCTCTCAGCCGCCGTGCCAGCCGCGGTTGCCACCTTCGCCCTCCCTGTTCGGTTTCATTGGCGTCAACTCTGTTTAATCATCCCTTGCACTTGCTACTCTCGGCTTAATAGTTCATTTTCTTTTTCTTAAAGTGGATCCTAGATCCACACAACTTCCCAGACCCAAGCTGTAGCTCTCCTCGAAGCTGAACTTCAGCTGTGTTCTCACACTTCCGAGATTCTGAAACCATGTCTGTCTTTCCTGCACACTGCCTAATTTCTCTCCTGACTTTTTTTCTCCATTGGATTCCTAGATCGGTTTTCCAAAACTCTCAATACGTAGGAGGACCTTGCCATTTCCCCATGATCAGGTAATGTGTTTTCAGTTACAAGTTCTGACAGTTGTTGACTATTGTCTTGGTGCCCACGTGGCTTCCTGCCTTGGGGACACTGCACAGTGGCAAGGACATGTACTTGAGGGGTTCAGTGCATCTCTCTTTCAAGAGGAAAAACCTTTCCAGTATTTCCATGTTTTTGGTTACCTTTCAGTGCACTAAGAGTTTGGAGATTAAAAAGGACAAAACAGGGGAGGAGAGATGACTCGGGATTACAGACTTTGCCTTGAAAGCAAAAGGACCTGAGTTCAGATCCAAAAAATTCCACACAAAAAAATGCTGGAAGGAAATGACAGCTGCCACAACTCCTGGCCCTGAGGAAGAGCCTAAGAAGCCTCCGGGCAAAACAACAGGCAGGTAGAGGGCTGCCGAGGTACCTCAGGCACCTGGGCCTCCACAGGCACACACTCCAATGGCCTTTGGTTCACTCGTGTGTACGCACACACGTTTACTATTCTTTCAGTGAGAAGGCTACTAATTACAATCCGCTTGTCTTGGTTTCTTTTCCTACTGTCATAAAAAAATCCTGACAAAAACGGCTGGAATAGAGAAGGTTCATTTCAGCTTCTAATTCAAGTTACATGGTGGGGAGTCACGGCAGCAAGAGGTTGAGACGAGTGTGCTTCCAAGTCAGGAAGCCAGGAGCCTGGATGTGTGCGCACGGCTCACGGTCTCCTTTCATTGGGTCTAGGGCCCCAGCGGCCGGAGCCCAGGGAATGATGCTTCTCATATCACATTGGGTTTCCCAGATCAATAAATGTAATCCAGACAACTCCTCACAGGCATGCCAGAGGTTCACCTTAGTGTACAGAATCCCTCAGAGTGTGCCCAAAAGTATGTCCCCCAGCTTCCTGACAAACCAACCACCACACCATCTACTACTACTTGTAGAATATTAACGTTTCTCAAAACATAAAAATAGCACTTTCTTGGATCGTCAGCATAATGGCTGAGCAGGTAAAAGTATTTATGGGAACCTCGTGGACCTTAGTTTATCATCAGAGCCCACCTGGTGGAAGGACAGAAAAGTTGTCCTCTGACCTCCACACGTGCTCTCCTCCTCCTTCTTCATACACAGACACACAAAAGAAAAAATACTTTTTCAGTCTCAAGCCAGTTATTTTTCAAATAAATATACCCTACCTCATGGATGTACAAAGCAGTTCACAATGTTTAGACGGGACCACCAAGCACACGTGTAGGAGTTACTATATTTTGACTCAACTGGACTTCCACCAAATTTAATATACTAAAACCTTACGTGAGGAGAAAGTACATGTGCCTGCTATGCTTCCCGAAAGGCTATTTACAGACAGGTGTAGGGTTACCTCTGCACTGAGGAGGCTTGCTACTCCACGTGTTATTGCCGGAACAAAACAGCAGGCTGTTTCCAATAAGTGAAAACTGATCTGACCCCGGGATGTTATCACAGCTGTAAGTGACTGCTTCACGGTACTTGAACACGGCTATGTCAGTAAAAGTGTGTGTTCCATTTTGGATTTTTGGAGGTGGCGAACAAAAGATCCCTTATAAAGGGAAAGAAAGGGAAAAAGGAAAGGTAAAATATAAGGTAAAATTCAAGACTTCAGAAGGTCCTCTGAGTTATGATCAACAGATTCATTTATAGGATTTTTATAAGCTACTTATAAACTCAATACTCATCTCGAAGATGGTTTCTATGAGGAAAAATCTAGTACCCAAGCCTAACCCATAAACCAAAATGACCTTTCAGGATAAAATTTACTTTGTCTGGATTGATTGTGTTTATTTACAAGGCCATGCTAAGTTTTGTTCTGGCCATCAAGAGATATTGATCATTTGATGAGATATTGTCTGTAATTAAAAAGAAATGAAATAGTGGGCTGAAAAAAAAAACAGCCCAGCAGGTAAACACAACCTTGAAAACCTAGTGAGCTGAGCTGACTTCAGATGCTCTCATGGTGGGACGAGCAGCCGTTTTTGAAAGTTGTCCTCTGACCTCCGCGAGCTCATACGCTGGGCTTGCTCTCTCCCTCTCATTGAAAAGGCAGTAAGAATAGGTCACTAAGCGCTGCTTGGAAACTGCATTTCAAGGACAGACATGGCCCTCTCCAGGCTGGGAGGCGACGCCAGCTGTGACAGGGTCTTTCCATTCTCATCCTCACAGGACAATACTTGTTTTCCGAAGGCTATAAAACTTGATAAGCTAATAGAATAACTCCAATGTTTTTGTCTAAGCCAAAAGTTAAAAAAACCTGCAAACTGTATAGCAGTGTCTCATTCTCACTACTGCTTTGGAAAATTAAATTCCATTAAAAACATGTGGCATACATTAGTATGCATGGATTTATTTCTTTAATAATTAATATTAGTATTTTGAAACATCTCCACTAATTCCAATATGGTCAATATCAATAATTATAGCCAAATAAAGAAAAGGAAAAACTTTGTAGGGGTACTTGCTAGTCTAAAGCATAATGGGGTCTTAAGGCCAAAATTCTTGAGAACTGCTAGCTTAAATTTAAAGAGAATTTACTTACTTTCGCAGCGTGGGCGTTCACCATTCCAATATGCATCCTCACCTTTAAGCACACAGTGTAGAAGTGCCTTACCAACTAAGTAAAAACTAAATGAGCAAAGGAAAAGTTACTGTTTTCTTTAAGCAGCCAATAAGATGCAGGAAAAGAAGAAGGAAAATTTTAGATAGCTGTTCGCTTTACACTGCAGTAGTTTAAGGGACATACATCTTAACATTTAATTAAAGCACAAAATAAATCTGAACTTCAATCGGATGAAGAGTTTCTATCTGTGATGCACACTGACCAGGAGCCGTAATGCCGACGCGTGCTGCCTGCCAGTCTGGCCTCTGCGGTCTCCTGCAGGCACAGGCTCTGGGCTGCCGTGGCTTTGCTCACACATCCTGCTCCAAGAGGACGGGACAGAGATGGACGATCCCTCAGGGGGATGCCCGGCCCCTGTCCACTCGCTGTAACTGACTAGCTTCTTGAACTTGGGGGAGCCACTTAATGTTTCTCTCCTCGATTTCAAGAACATTCAAACATACCTCAGAGGGTTGTTGGGGAGAGTTAGATGAGAAGTATCTAGCATCAAAGTCTCCAGCACAACTTAGATACGTGGTGACTTCTTGAACTTTTGCCTCCGTTTACTTCTCTGATAGCTAATGAATCTGTTGCGTTTCTCAAAAAGGCTTCAACTTCTTGAGAAAGATCTGGGCCTAAGTTTATTGTCTCAAAGTACCTGCTAACTCTCTACAAATTCCTATTAACTGAATGTCCCAGTAGTGTTCCTTTATCAGGATAAAACACTGTCCACTGAAGTCTCTGTGAACAGTCAGAGCTAATGTTCCCCTTACACTCGCTCTTCACTTCCAATACAACAGAGCACTATGCTTACTCTCCGTGTGTCTTCCCCACCAGTATACAGCATTCCTAGCACACTGAGCAAACTGAGACTCGGAGGCCAAAACCTCTTTGTGAGATGCTCTGTTTTGTACAGCACTCTCAAAAATAAGGTTTTCCAACTAAAAGATTCTAACTCGCATGATGGAAACGGTAAACAGGTCATTTCTGGACCAGGTCACACCCAAGTACGTTAGACACAAGAGCTGTTGGTTGACTCTCCTTTGGTTCATGTGAGTCCTACTTCAACCCAAGAGTTGGCAGTCGGGTGTATGTACCAGTTATAAAGGACAAAGTCATGATAATAACCCCGTACTTTCTCCTTTTCCCCCCTTTCCTTCACTAGGTCTCATTCTCTAACCCAGGCTGGCTTGGAACTCATCGTGTAACTGAGCCTGCCATCAAACTCATGGCCATCCTCCTGTCTCAGCTTCCTGAGTGCTGGGATTCACGGGTGGCCACCACACCTATTTGATTACTTCATTCTTTCGCCCGCCAGTGGCTTGTTATTGGGTAGAACAAGTATAATAGAGCTTTGCTTTGCTTTCTTTTAACTTTGATTTCTTTATTTACTAAACATTTCTGTCTCCATAAAGTGGCTACAAGTACAACTTGTTACACAGAAAGCAAACTTAAAGCAAGTTTTTCTGAATGCTTAACAAGAGGCGAAACAATGGAATAGGGACATTACCTTATTTCCTGTAAGGAGCAACTTACCCCTCAATACAAGCAAACTGAACTCGACTGCCCCACCCATAGTCTCCATCTATGTAGTTTATTGTACCATGTGAAGGTCGTTGTAGAATATTGCACTGAATTTCTAAAAAAAAATAATAGCAAAGATTTTAATACAGTTTCACAGCAAAGTGTAACTTGAATCAAAATAAATATTATGCATTGCTATTCTAAGTCTGTGTATAATTTTTTCATTTAACTATTGTATTATAAGAGCAAACTAATTGGTAATAAAAAAGGTTCCCTGTGGGAATTCTATGGCCCATATAAGCTGGTGGACAGGAGGGTGGGAGGGAAGAGGTTGAAAACACTGAGAGAGGAGGGAGGGAGGAAAGGGGGGAAAGAAGGCAGGATGGGGAGATAAAAGGTGGGGTGGAGGATACCTACTCATTGAGCTTCATAACTAGGCAAAATAATTTAAAAAATAAATTGTTACGTTTATGCAAAAAAGATTCCCTGTGTTTCTCAAAGCCTGAAAAAAAAAGAAAGTTAATCAAAAGCCTTGATTCATACAGAAAAATCATTGCAGCAGAGGCACATGCAAGCTGTCATGTGAAAAATCAATGAGAGTTGTGTTTACTTACTAACACAGCCTTCATCTGTAATGGGCACCCATGTGTGATTTGGCTCACAGGTAGCAATAGTGAGGAATGGAAGCAGATACAGGTACCCTTTCTTACACTTGTATCGTATTTGCTCTCCAACCTCATAGTACGGCTTAGGTTCACCAATGAGTTCCATGGCTTCGAATGGTGGTGGCAGTTCACAGGCGTCTAAGCGAGAGACAAGAACATGCAGGAGAAGGGTGAGTGTCACTTCCACCAACCAAGGGGGGTTGGCAGAAGGAACAACAGAAAAAATAGAAAGGTCCTCGGCACAATTCTAAATGACAGTTCTAACCTTCTGCTCAGGCGGTAGTTTACCAGATTACACTCCTTGTTTGCTTCAGAAAGCATCTTCTTAGCTTTCCATTATCTCAGAATGAAGTGAACTTTTACTCAAGAATAAATCCAAGAGATTTATTATGAATGATGGAGGTTAATCATTCATTTGGGAAACACTCAAACATAGAACTATTCACAAGTATATATTTCTCTACTTTTTCCTGAATTCATTTACAAATACTTCTTCTCTAAAAAGTTTTCTCTAATATGTAGCATAGTTGGAAACAAACTTCTGACAGCCACTTCATGTTCAGTTTTCCTTCAGTAAGAAACACCATCGAGGTAGTGGGGAAGGCGCCACATCTTTTTCCTGCTGTATGATTTTTAAATTTTTTTTCTTTTTTATTTGTTATTTATTCAATTGTATGTGTATGCATGTGTGCACATGTATGTGTGTGTGTGTATGTGTAGAACCACAAACAAATTCGGGAACCACCATGGATGCCTCCACCTCCTCCTTGTTTACTCTGCCCCGGGATTCACAGGCTCTGCCCTCCCAGGACCAGAAACGCAGGCTGCCCCCGCTTCCGCCAGGTGTCTATGTGGGGTCTAGGATCCGAACTCAGGACCTTCTGCCTGCAAGGCAGAGGCTTAACCCCTGAGCCACCTCTCCAGCCCTTCCTGCTGTAAGTTTTTAACTAGGTTCTCCCTATGCAACTCGGGCTGGCCATGAGCCAGGATCTTGTCTCTCAGCCTCCTGAATGCCAAGTACAAATGTGCTCCACCACCCAGCCGCACAGCCAGCTTTTAACCTCCTTGACTTCCTCAAAATGAATACACTGACATATACATCTGACAATTTCATTTCTCATTTCTTACTCATCTCATACTGACTGCTTGGTGGTTAACTGGTGGTCTCTGCCCCAGGAGAGCCGCCAGCTGTCCCGGCGTCATAACTACTCATTCCCTTGCAGGATGATCTCACCCTCCTTTGGCCTCCTGGACAGCTCACATCTAGGCTGTCGGCCTTCCTTGGCCAGCTGCCGTCCTCTTCTGCTTCAGCACATCATGCTGTCCCTGTGTGTCTGCTTAGGGACCACTGCTTGTGACTCTGCAGGCCCCCTTGTGACTTCACAGCCAGAAATGCCCAGCTTCGTTCCAGACCCTCTGTCCACTCTGCTTCTAGCAGGGCGCCGTGCCTGTATCAGCTGATGCCACACTGACCAACTTGAATGGATCACACTTTTCAGGTACCACATTGGCTCTGCATGAATTCTTTACAACTAATTCCATTCCCTGGCATTTCTCATTTGAGTTACCATAAACTTCTGCATTGATCTTCTTACCTACATTGCCTCCTTTCATCGCGTTCATTTTTTTAATGTCACCGGATTAAGATGGATGTGGGGAAAATCATGACTTCTCAAAACAGTGTCGGAGTTCCCCGTTTCTCTGAGGATCATGCCTGAGGTCTCTAGAATGGTTCATGAGTCACTGAAGTCCTTCATCATCAGCATCCTGCATGCACGATTACTAAGCCGCACTCGATTACGTCACGTGTCTGTATGGATGGGGTTGTCAGAGCTTTGGGACTTCACACATCATTTATTTCAATGTTGACCAGAAACGGGGCCATTTCACCTGCCCAAGCGTCTCCCCAGCTTCGTCTTTGTTACATTTTAGTTTCCTGTTGCTGAGACAAATACCCCAACAGAGCAACTTAAGGGGAAATGGGTCTATTACGTCGTCTCACAGCTCAAGAACGAGTCAGTGATGGTGGGGAAGGCCCAGCGGCGGGAGGCCCAGCGGCGGGAGGCCCAGCGGCGGGACTCGCAGGTGGGCGCTCACACTGCGGCAGCTGTCGTTAGATGGAGGATCAGCAGTGAGGCCAAGCTACACATCCTCAATGATTCACTTCTCTAGCAAGGCAATGCCACCTAAAGGTTCTGAAACCTTCTCCAACAGCGAGGACCAAGAGTTCAAACAGAGGAGGCTGCAGGGGACAGTTCACATTTCAATCACAACATTCTGCTCCGGAACCCATAGGCTCATGGCTCTCCAATGCATTTTGTCCAACTTCAGAAGACCCAACACTATCTTTAACAGTCATAGCACTGAGTAAAAAAATCCAAGTCCCTTCTAAGACTCAAGGCAATCTCTTAGAAAAACAAATTACATATTTCCAACTTACAATTGCACACAGTAAACATTCCCATTTCAAAAGGGAGGAAAGTAAGGAAAGATTGGGTCAAAGGGAGACCAAAAACCACAGGGCAAACTCTAAATCTTGAAACTTCATATCCAACATCTGGGGCTCACGATAAAAATGCCTGAGCTCCAAAAGATGTAGGTAGTCCACAGCACACGAGAATTTTCCCTGGGCTGGTTTCACATCATGCACGCAGTCCTCCCTGGCAGGCGCTCCATGACTTGGCACCCCGTATCTTGAGGTTCCCACCACAACACAGGCTTTGCCTTCACCACTTCACACAGTGTATTTCAGGGAATCCTCATGGACACTCCAGTCCTGACACGTGTTGTCTGGCCTCAGTCATGGAAGAGGACTCCATGAACCCTCAACAATGCATCTTTCATGCCTCCAAAATCAGTACCACACGATGGCACTGCTGTGTTCTGCAGCCCTCCTGATGGAGCGGGCCTCCCTTGACACAGTTGTCGCCTTTCTGTTTCGATGTTCAGGAAAAACTTTTCTATAGGGTTGCTTTCCTAGAGCAGAAAATTCCTTTGGTGTTCTGACAATAGCTCCTTCATTTAACTGAATTGGCATTTTCACAAATCGTCGCCGCCTTTGTTGTGTGGGGTCTTGTCTTAGGAGCACCTTTGCTGTCACTCAAATGGGAAACAAGAGGTATTTAGTTATATTTACGGCCTCTTTTTTTAAAAAAAAATCTTATTCATTCATTCATTCATTGTGTGTGTGTGTGTGTGTAGCACTGTGTGTCCCTGTGGAGGGCCAAGATTGACTTCGGGAATCATCCTGGATTGCTTCTACCTCCTTGTTGCTTTCCTCTGGAATTTCCCAGGCTCCGCCCACCAGGGCTGGAAGTGTAGACCACCGCTGTTTTATGTGAGACCTGGGATCTGAACTCAGGACCTTCTGCTTGCAAGGCAGAGTCTTAATGCCTGAGCCATCTCTTCAGCCCAACAGCCTCTTTTTATACATGTTTGGCTGCAATCTTAATCTTCCTAGGGCTCTTTTCCTCTCTAAACTGTACATTTAGACTTTTTATTTCTTTCTACCTCACTATAGACCTGCATAAAAGTAATCACTACTAACCATGCCACAGACTCATTATTATGCTATTTTGAAATTTTTTCTGCCAAAGGCTTCAGTCTATTAAATTTTAATTTAGCTTCATGCAGGTTTTCAGGACATAGCTGAATGCAGCCGCATTCTTTGCCAGAACAGAACCTGAAGAGCTGCTAGTCCAACACCCTGTGGGTCCCGGTTTCCCTTCTGAAACCTCACGTGCCAGGCCTCCACTGCGCATGTTCCTTTCAGTGTTACTATTTGCAGTGGTTCTTCAAGCTCTGCGCCCAATATTCTACAGATTCTAACTTAACGTCCCAAACTATTCCACAGTCCTTTGACAAAACTCCAAAGGCCCAAAAGCCACATGGTCAAGCTTATCACAGCAAAAACTTCACTCTCTTAGGAACAATTTCTAGTTTAGTTTCATTTCTGCTGCTATACTAAAATACCCTAACAAAAGCAACTTAAGAAAGAACGGGTTTATCATCTTGACTTAGGGTTCCATATGGCGTGGAAACAGCCAAGTCAGGGATCGGAGAGAGAACAGGTAGTGGGGGACAGTTATGAAACCTCAAGGTTGACCTCCAGGGATATATTCCCTCCCTTGAGACTTCACATAAGGGTTCCACAGCCCTCCCAACAGTGCGCAAACACATGAACCTGCGGGGAGAACTTACAGCCCAACCACCACACCCTTAGATTGCATTTCTTCCTGGAAGTCTCTTGATAACTATCTTTCAAAATAATCGACTGAGTTCCCTTGCAACCTCCTAACTTCCTTCCTTCCTAGGACTTCTCATATTTCCTTGTTCATCGCTTACAGCTTCGTGAAAACATCCCCCCAGGACATGCCTCGTTCATCGCTGTCCTGATCCTTAGTTCTCGGGAGGGTCACGGCATCTTGAGGCCGAGCTTTGCTGGAGGATGAAAGTCTCGGGGGTGGGGTGGGGTTGAGGTAGGCTGGCTCCTCGCAGCTTTGGTTAGTGAGTCTGCTCTCTCTCTCTCTCTTTCTCTCTCTCTGTCCACGATGTGATCTAAGACACCTCCAGCTTCTGCCAGTCAGCCATGCCTTTTCCGCCCCTCTGACACCAAAGCTGAATGAACCTCCTTTTCTCCCATAAGCTGTATGTGAGTGGGCCGACAAGGAAGGGTAACTGGTACAATATCATCTCTAGGACGCAGGAGCACAGCCAGCGGATGCTGTAGTTTCTTTTTCAATGTTGCATACATGAATATAGTGGATTTATGGTATTTCCATCCTTGTGTTTCCAATACCAGCCCCCATTCTTTTCCCTTTACAAGTATTCATCTCACCTGCCAGTCTCCCTTCTATTCCAAATCTTTCTCTGATTCTTTATTCTCTTAGATCAAAACTCAAATTCCTGACTGTTCAGACAATATCTAAAAACCATGTTTTTGCAAGCATTTTTTGCGTCTTCAAAACATTTTATTAGTTTAGCTACAAACATTTCCCTGAATCATGTCAATATATTTATACTTTTTTAGTTTATTATGAAGTCATTCTGCATTAGTGCTCTAATTAGAAAGTGGATTCTAAATACTGAGGGTCGTATTTTCCCTAAAGTACATCAATGATGGATTCCAGGACTTTTTTCTTATAACACTGATTATGATTTTGAAAAGGCTACCAAGGGCCAACAGCCAGCACCTCCTAGGATAACCCTGTGATATCTTTGTACTCCTACAAAATAGTTTCCCCTCTGTAAGATGAGCCAACTGCTGCACCTCGTGAAACTACCTGCTCACAAACATTGCAAATAGATGGCAGACGGCAGACCCAAGTGTCAAGTTGAGCAGCCTGTGGCCAGGTCATGCTGGGAATCACTAGTGCCGATCTCTTTCTAGCTCTCATCGGAACTCCCAAAAGCAAATGTTATCTTATTCTATGTTTAGTTTTTAAGAAATTTCCTTCTGCTATGCCCTGCCTTTCTAGGTAATAATGTCACTAAACTGTTCTTAACTAGCTTCTAGTTCTCGTAACTTTTCACTCTGGCGCTTCCTCTTGGGCCATTTGTGGCAAACTGAACAGTGTTGTTAAAAGAAAAAAGTCCTGGAATCCATCATTGATGTACTTTAGGGAAAATACAACCCTCAGTATTTAGAATCCACTTTCTAATTAGAGCACTAATGCAGAATGACTTCATATGTCTTACCTGGGTGACTTGTTCACCGCGTTTCTCAGCTCTCAGATCTGTTCCCTGACTGCCTGGAACTCCTCTCAGCCTCTGTCTGTCTAGAAAACCACTCGCCATGGGGACTTCCTGGAGTCGGTCCCCAGCAGTCACCACAGACCTTCCCCTGGGCTCTCATCCATCACAATGCCTCAGATAAGACATGGGCCGTGATGTTTCACAGTGAAATGGCTGATGTAACCATGTGTCTGTCCATCAGCGTGACATCAAAGTACAGATAACCCTGGCAAAGATTATGCTGTGATTAATTTCATACTGAAAATAGTCATTTTAAAAAGCTTTATGTGGGGCTGGAGAGGTGGCTCAGGGGTTAGGCCTCTGCCTTGCAGGCAGAAGGTCCTGAGTTCAGATCCTGACCCCACTTACAGACGCTGGGCAGAAGCGGGGGCGGCCTGCGTTTCTGGTCCTGGTAGGGTGGAGCCTGTGAATTCCAGGGGCGGAGTCAACAAGGAGGAGGTGGGGGCGGTCCATGGTGGTTCCCGAATTCGCCCGTGGTTCTACACACACACACACACACACATGCAGACACGCACACGCACATATGCACACAATTGAATAAATAAAAAACATTTAAAAGCTTTATGCTTCCTTTGGTTGTTGTTATTGCCTGTCTACAGTGCTGCAGCGGCCCAGCCGAACACGCAGACAGCCCCTTGCACTGCAGCCGGCAGAAGCAAGAGCAAGCTGCACAGCACAAGCACTCACTGGAAGCTGGAAAGAAGACCTAAAACAAGACGAGCCCACACAACATGGATAAGTAATCTTCTCCCAGAGGAAGAAGACTGACCTCCAAATCCAAGGAGTGCTCTCTAGGTCCTGGTGGCAGGGGGAGGGGGCTGCTCAAAAGAAGCGGTCACATGTCTTCCCACATGCCCTGTCTAGATGAGTTCTCACTTTGTTTCCTAGGCTTCTTATCTACGCTTCACCTTTCAGACTTGGTCTTGCTTTCCCTCCTCCTCATTGTTAATCTCCTTGCCTCCCATGTTATTCCCTATTTATTTTATGTATTTCCCTTTATTTCTTTTGGTCTTCTTAAATTCTTAGATTGAAGCCTGTCCTAAACCTTAAAACTCTTGAGCTACTTACTCCTTCCATGATCTTTTGAAATGAACTTTCTAGAGATCAGTGGGAAGTGAAACCATATATCTGGCTCTTTACAGAACTTGAAGCATTTTTTTCATGCTTAAAGCCTTGTTCAAATATATATAACATCCTGGCACTTAACAGTTAAGTAAGAGTGTTGACAACAAGGCAAAAATAGTTGCCATTTGGAACCACAAATGTGAGAAAACAGGAGTTCTGTCTTCCAATGGGGAGACGAGGAGAGCATAAAAGAGCTTCGGAAGGTTGACTGTCAATCAGTCACGTGGATTTGACCTGTACTATGTTTACTGAGATAACAGTCATCCCTAAGGGGTAGCGTCACAGCTGTGTTTGAAGAGAAGACAATCTTTTATATAGTAAGTCAGGAAAAGGTTCCACAACTGAAAAGGTTCCAAAGAGGTAGATTTTGGCCTGTTGTTTGCCCAGCCTCCATCACCTATTTATTAAATGAGGCCAAAGAAGAAACAGCAGAGCACGTCTCTTGTTTTATATTACATTACTATCAAGCTCTTACTAATATCTACCACTCCTAACATGTCTCAGCAATTATTTGTAGATCATCTTCTATGAGACTGTCACCAGGGACAAACCGGCATAATAAGCCTGATCATATTTGCACACATGCAGGTGTGTGCACGACCACTGGAAAAGGGTCATGAAAGTAGGCGTGGTCTTTCACATCCTCTGGCCCAGCACAGGGCCTGGAATGAACAAGGAAAACCTGCTGAACGTCTGCTGAGGAGTGATGTGGCATTATCCTTAGATATTCAGGGCACAAGGGCACTGAAAGACAAGAGACAGAAATACCATTGTCCTGTGGGTTTTACACAATAAACCTGTATTTTAAAAGGATGTATTTCATGAAATGAAACACAGCCCAAATGTGTCAGGATGAATCTTGTACTTTATGAGTTGTAGGTTAGAACTGGACTAATGTGGACTGGAGAGATGGCTCAGGGGTTAAGACACTGTCCTGCAAGCAGAAAGTCCTGAGTTCAGATCCCAGGTAAATGTGCCAGGCAGAAATGTCTGAGAGGGAGAGTGAGAAGGTGTGCAGTGCACTGCCAGCCCTGGTGGGTGGAGCCTGAGAAATCCCAGAATGAACTAAAAAAAAAAGAGAGAGAGAGAGGTAGAAGCAATCCAGGATAATTCCTGAGGTCACTCTTGGTCCTCCACAGGGATACACAGTGCCTCTGATACACACACACACACACACACACACACACACACAATACATGAATAAATACAACTAAAAAGTTTAAAGTTGTTTTTAAAAAGAATTAAACTAACGTTTTATTTCCTGCCTCAGGAGTGTTGTTTAAGTTGCTCCTTCCTACTTAACTGCCTTTTAAAGGAGATAAACAATGTTCCAAAGACATTTATTTGGTAATAGAATCAGACACTATATACATTGAATGGGAATAGAAGATAATTCCACAAATCAAAAAACAAAAGCAACCCCTAGTAAACCAAAGCAATCTGGCAGAAGGAAACTTGCAACTGAAAATTCAAAAAGCCTGGTGCCTTTCACAGTTACGTAATGAGGGGGCTGAGAAAGTGGCCCCTTGCCCAAAGACCTCGGCCTTCAAAGACAATGAACAGCGGCTTTTCTGGGGCCCTCAGGGGAGGCCATCCACAGCACACCCGAGCAGTCAGTCCTTCCTGGGAATGCCTACGGCGCCCATCCGCCAGTGAAGGCTTTTTTGCAAACTCCCTGCGTGGGTACTGAGTCCAAGGACTATCCCCTGATCAGGCACAACAGGCATCAGTCATACCCACAGAGCCCGGCCCTGGGCCGCGCTGCAGGTAGCTGGGCGGTACAGAGCAATCTTCCACCCGAAACGCCAATGCCCACTCCCCATCCCTGTCCAGCTCAACACTAGAAACTGGGCACACTTCTGCTAAGGGCACAGTCGAACCCGGGGGACACTCATCCGCCCACCACTCCCCAAAGCAAGCTTGCACCCACGGAACGACAGACCCGCGTGGTCCGTGCAGCCCCCGCGTCACGCGCCGTGCACGCCGCGCCTCTGCGGGCGCCCAGGTGCGGCCCCCACCAGCCCCGCTCAGGTGGGCGCGGCCGCCGCCCGTCGCGGCTCCTACCGGTCAACGCGGACAGCAGGAACAGCAGCGCCTCTGCGCAGACGCCCAGGGGGCACCACCGGCCGGAGCGGGTCCTCCCGCGCCCGCGGGGCGGCACCTGGCCGGGCGCGGGGCTCGCCCTCATGCTTCCGGTTTGGGGGCAAACTGAGGGACCCGCGGCCCGAGAGCCGCCTGCAGGCGGGGTGACCAGACGCAACAATCCCAAACTCAAAGTGTGCGGGGCCTCCGCACAACAGGTGGGCGTGGCCGCGTCCTGCCCGAGGCGGAGCGGGGGGCGGGGAGCAAGGCGCGGCCTCTGCGCACCAGGCGCGGGACCCGGCAGGGACGCGGCAGGGCCCGTGCGGCTGGTCCCGCGGCCCGAGCTCGCGCCCTGCTTCTCCCCGGCCTGGTCTGCTCCCCTGCTCCCACCCCCTCCACGCTCCTCCCCCGGCGCCCCCGCCCTCCCCAACCCTCCCCCGCCCTCCCCCCTCTCCCCTTCTCCCTTCCTCCCCCTCCCCCGCCGCCCTAACCCTCGCCCAGCCCCCCTACCACTCCCCAACTCTCCCTTTCTCTCTTTCTCCCTCCCCCCTCCCCAGCCCTCCTCCCCCGCCCTCCTCCCCCAGCCCTCTCCCCTCCCCCAGCCCTCCCCCAACTCCGCGCTCCTCCCTGGCGGGCTCTGGTTGAAGGAGTTTTGGACTCTTCCCTTCTCCACCCGTCCTTTATGCTGGGCAGTACTGCTTGCCTGAGTCTCATTCATATGAACAGAGGCCACCTTACCCAAATTGTGTTTCGATGGCGGTGGGGGGGGGGTCCTTCCATTTCCTTAAACTCGAGCCTGAAGATTAATTTTAACACTGAGTCCCAAAACTAGAGAGGTGGGTTTGGGAAGCCAGCACCCACTCAGGGTTCGTCTTACCCTGATCCCTTTCGGCAATAGTCAGGTCTAATTAGAGTAAATTTTTCTCCTTCAAGTTCTCATGCTTTACCTCGCAGGTCTTAAAATCTCACAGATTTGACCACTACGTTTCCCAGCCCATGAAGTTATCAGGTCTTCCCTCCCTCCCGAGGATGGCTGCTTCCAGTCACCCAAACTGCAAGCATAAAGCATTTCCCTGGGCGAGGCACTGCAAACCTACTTGTCAAGTGGACACAGGATTGTGTCCCATGTCTCCACCCAGCCTTGGAAAGGTTTCAGTGTCAGAATGCTGACTGTATTTCACAGGATCTGACTGTGGTGAAGTCCAGGGTCAAAGTTTTGAATGAAAGATTAAATTAAAAAAAATACTGTCAGACTATCAAAGTGTCTTGAAGAGGAGGACACAGACTTGGACTGTGAGAAATCTCACAGATTAGGACTATGAATTTCCTGTAAGCTTTTGGAAGGTTGGTGGGATGGGGTGGAAGGATATCATTAAGTGTTGGACAAAGTTGTTTAAAATCTGTTAGGTTTCTTTTGTTTTGCCTTTAGAATTAGCATATTGACCTAGTTTCGTGAAGGTAAGCTGAAAGTTCCTGGAAAGCTGCAATTCAATGGTATGGAGAGGTTGGAAGGTTCCAGAAGGTCCCCTAAATAGCCAGTTGTTACCCACCTCTGTATGTGACCCAAGATCCTGACGACTATTAGGTAAATCCTTTGGAATGCACTAGACCCTTAGCATCCACAAGCAAAAGGCTAAGAATGTTTTCGACAGCACGAGACCCATAGCAGAGATTTTCCTGCTTTGTCTCCACCAGTGTATTAGGAAGATGGCTGCGTGTGTGATTTTATTTGCTCTACTACTATAAAACTTCAGGAAAGATTAATTTTAACCACCTTGGACCATGGAATTTGTTTCCAGGCCATGGTCACTTATTTAGTTCCAGAATAAGCAAAACCTTAATCCCTTTTGAAGTGAAAGCTGTGATTTTTATGGGGACAGTGTTCACGTGGCACCTGCGTGCCGCCGGATGCCTGCAGAACCACGCGAATCCTTTTCTAGGCTCTCTGAGGATCAGAAGACATTTCTCAGGACATTTCTACTCTGTACCATTTAGTGCGAGTGCACGCTTGTTAGTGTGGATGGAACATGGGGCACGTGAGTACGCACACATCGCGTGCATGATGTGAAGACCAGAGGTCACGCTGAGCGTCTTCCTCACTCTCATTTTTCTATTATGCATGCATGCATGCTTGCAGTGGACATGTGTGGAGATCACAGGGAAACTGTGGATTTGGCACTCTTCATGCATCTTTCCGTGGATTCTGGGGATCAGCCCCAGGTGGTCAGACTTAAAAGGTGTCATGGTTTGAATGAGTTCTACCCTACAGGCTCATGTTTGAATACTTGACCTCCCCCTGGTGGGAGCATTTGGGAACTTTAGGAGGCAGAGCTTTGCCTGAGAAAGCGTGTCACTGGTGGCCCTGGAGGTCTGGCAGCTGAGCCCCATTTCCTCCTCTCCTTCTGCATCTGGCAACATGCTTTCTGGTGTGCAGCCCCCGCCAAAACACGCACCATACCAAATACCAGACGCTTTTCCCTCAGGTTGCTTGGGTCAGAGTATTTTCTCACAGCAAAAAAACCATACAAGCTCTTCTGCTTACCACAGGCCCAAGTCACCTTTGCTTTTTGAGATAGAATCTCTCACTATACCGAAACTCATCAACCAGACTGTCTGGTTAGTAGGCCTCGGAAATTCCCCTGTCTCTTACATTTTGGGGATTACTGGAAACAACACCACACCTTTTATGTGGGTTTTAGAGATCTGAATTCAGGTCCTTATGCCTGTGTGGCAGGCACTTTACTCACTGAGCCATCTCGCCAGTCCCGGACGGCTTTCAAAGCTAAATATGTCACAAGTTATTTGAATATGTACATTTGCAAAGAGAAATATTTTATTCCTTTCTCATCTTCATGTGGACACACACTTTGAAGGTCAGATATCTGTTTCTTTTCCAATTGTGATTTAAAAAAAAAACACTCAAAACAAAGCAACTTAAGGGGAAAGAGTTTATTTCATCTTGAGGTTCACAAGCGTGGCCGGTGGTGTTGCATCACAGTCATGAAGCAGAGGGCACAGAGGGCACAGAGGGCAGGCCCTCCACCACAGCCTGCCCAAGATTACCCCCTGGAAGTGTTCCCAGAGGTTTCCCTCAGATGAGTCTGGGTCTCATCAAGTTGAAGGCTGAGACTAGCCATCACACAGGCAGGCACTGTTTTACATCTGACATTTATTTCTACAAAACAGTGAAGAGACCTTTGGAAAGCAATTAATTTAACTCATCTCTCAGATGAAAAATTTAAGACAATGACTTTAACACAATGACTTTAAAATATGTTAGAAAATAGAATTTTATTTATAGAATATATAATATTTTCCATGACAAGTAACAGAATAGAAAAAAACTGCATAGGCTAATTGCAAATAAAAAGTCATAGAGGGCTGGAGAGACAGCTCAGGAGCTCACAAGTTAAAGAACTGAGTTTGGATCCCGGATTCCCATAAAGTATGCTGGGCAGCATGAAATTCTGGCCCTGGAGAGTAGAACCAGGGAAAATCCAGAGCAACGTAATAAGGAGGTTGAACAATCTGAGACGACTCCAAATACCACCCTTGGGAATCCACAGACACACACGCTCAAGTCCTGCTTGTTTATACACACGAAAAAAGCCAGAGGCATCAGGTAGCCGTTAATTATCTCAATTATGAGAGACATGTTTTTCCTCTTGAATGTGAATTTGGATTGTCAAGTAGCTTTGAGCCCACCTTTAGCAGATACTTTTTGGGCTGAGGAGATGTTGCAGAGGGTAAAGGGGCTTGCTGTACAACATGGAATCGTGCTGTGAAATGTGTCCCTCATAGTCTAATGTGTTTGGGAAAGTCATGGCACCTTTGAGAGGTGGAGTGTTGCTGGAGGAAGGTGATCACCGGTGAATTAGTCCCACCTACCTCCTGGAGAAGTCTGTTCTTGCAGCAAGCAGACTTGCAGAGGTCAACCTCCAAGATGGCTGCAGTGAGGTAGCCTGTCTCTCCCCAGCCAGCCATATCACGTGCACCATCAAAGACTGTTTCTCTCCTCTAGGACCATAACCTGAAGAAATCCCCTTTTCTCCCTTAAGTAGCTTGAATTTGGGTGTTCTCTCACAGCAACACAGAACAATAACCAGTAGACAGACATGGGGTTACTAGTTCAATCCCCAGAATCCCAAATGACAAGCTCTATATTGAAAGGTCATGTTTCAAAAACTAAGGTGGAAATGCAATTAGGAAAGAACACCCAGCGTGCTCTGACCTCTTCATACAAGAGTACGCACACCACACTCATGGGAAACTAAACCATCATCAACCTTAGGCCTCCACAGAAGGCAAAGCACCCCTCCCAGTCACGTGTACACAGGCACCACACTTTTAAAAAAATCCCAGGAAACAGATATTTGCTAAAAAGTTGAGTAAAAACTATTTTTTTGAGATTTTAACATCTTTACATTTGAGCATTACTCTACTTTCTTCATGAGTAGCTAGAAATTATTTGAGCTTTTTTTTTTAACACACGTCTTTGCATTTTCAAGAACTTTTTTAAAATATTCAATTGTGCGTGTGTGCGTGTGTATATGTGTGTGTGCGCGTGTGTGTAGAACTACGGATGAATTCGGGAACCACCATGGACGCCTCCACCTCCTTGTTTACTCTGCCCCAGGATTCACAGGCTCCACCCTACCAGGACCAGAAATGCAGGCCACCCCCACTTCCGCTCGGCGTCTATACGTGGGGTCTAGGATCCAAACTCAGGACATTCTGCCTGCAAGGCAGAGGCTTAACCCCTGAGCCACCTCTCCAGCCCCCCCCCTTTTTAACATTTTTTATTATTATTTCCGCTCATACAAACTTAATAGGTACACCGGTTCCCTCCCTCCCTCCTCCTCCTCCCCTACTCCCCTGCTTCCCCTCCTTACCTCTCCCTCCCCATCCCCCAGTGCCTCTGCCCCCAAACACGGAGAACCCTTTAATGTGCATGCCAGACTCTCCTCTGGGCCCACCTCTCCGATGACGTATAAGGACCCAGTGGCATTTCCCTGAACCCTTTCCCATGTTCCCCTTAAGTATAGGAACACTGCTGTGGCTGCCAATCCTTTGCCTCCAAGGATCTTGGTGCCTTTAGCAGATGCTAGACTTTGTGAGGTCAATAGTGTGTTCGACATTGCGCAGGGCATGCAAAGTCCAATTATGATTGCTTCAGCCCTAACTTGTATGGAGTATCTTGCAAATCATTGCTCCTCCCATCCTTTTGCTCTTACACTCTTACCGCCCCCTCTTCCGCAAATTTCCCTGAGCTTCAGGATGGGGAGAGATTAAGCTGGCCTAGTTCTAGGTGGTTGACATAGAGTCTCTGAAGTTCTGGATTGTGGTTTGTTGATTTTCGTTTGCAGTTTTGCTGCTCCTGCACCGCCCTTAGCTCCATCCTGATGGGCATTGTGTTCTTATAACAAGACTCCAGTTTAACAACTTTTTACTCTGGCCAGGAGGTGACATTTTCAAGAACTTTCTAATGTTTAACATCACTTTGTGACACAGAGTGCCTTGTATTTTGGTCAAGGGACTTTGCTTAGGCTGTTTCTTTTTTAAAATCTCATGAAATATAAAACTGAGCCTCAAGCTGACTTAATTCCCCATCATGGTGTCAAAGTAAATATCGCAGAATGTGTTCTTTAAAGGCAGCTATTAAAACACAGAATTAGTTATTTGTAATTATCATACAGAAAGATTCAGGGTTATATTTTAGATCATGAACATGGCCCATAACAAGTTTTCTTCTATAAAGAACTGCTAAAGATCACAAGCTATTTTTTTTTTTTAAGGGAGAAAGGGAGGTTTATTCAGCTCACGGTTCCAGAGGGAAGGGACAGTCTCTCAAAGCAGAGGCGGCATGGCTGGCTGGCAAAGCTGGAGGAGGCTAAGTCACTGCAGACATCTTGGAAGCCGAGAGCTGCAGACTGCTCGCTGCAAAGGCAGACTTCTGGAGGTAGGGTGGGGCTAATCCACCTCAAGGCCCACCCTGGTGATGCTTCCTCCAGCAAGTCTCCGCCTCTCAAGGGCCATGACCTTGCTAAACACATGAGACTGTGGGGGACGATCACAAGCTATTTAAAAAGTGTCACCATGATGAATTTGATAAATCGTTAAAATTTACATATAATCTATGCATATTAATTAGGCACCATGTGATATTTAGATGCATATGTGCAATAAATTCAATTAATATTCAATATTCAATTGATTAACAATCAATCTCTTCAATAATTTATAATGTTTAAATCATTGCAAAATCCCTTCTCACTTTCCTCCCATGGCTGCCCTGCTTCTCTTTGTAATTTACTTTTTAATTTTTGATTGCGTGTCTGTGTCTGTGTGTATCAGAGAGCACTGTGTGTGCCTGTCAAGGCCCAAAGGTGACTTCAGGAATCACCCTACGTTGTACTATCTCTTTGCTCTAGGTTTTCCAGGCTGCCACCATTTCTGCCTGGAATTTTTACATGGGATCCGGGATCTGAACTCAGGACCTTCTGTTTGTGAGGTAGAGTCTTAATCCCTGAGTATCTCTCCAGCTCACTCACTGCACTGCTTCTCAACGCACACCAACTCAGCCTCCTCCCAGGCTGTCACTTAACATCTGAAGACTGGTGAATTCTACACACTGCCCTTGTTTACTTAATCTAATGCACTTTCAGGATATTTAAAGTTAAGCCAGTTTATTTTAGGACAATTGTTCTTTTGTTTTTGTTATTACAGGACATGCTACAAAGTGCTTTTACAGTAGAACTTTGAAGACATTCAGAGCTTAGCTTTTTCAGATACTTCTCAAGTAGTCCTGACCACTCATCCCCAGAAGCAGTCAGCAATAAAAGTTATTTCACGCTCTTGAGAAGCCAAAATGAAGGCACTACTGGAGAGGTGTGTGTGTGTGTGTGTGTGTGTGTGTGTAATGAGACATATATGAAAAAAAAAGAGACGTTGGAAGACTACAAAATAGTAGCAGTGGATATCAATTTGTAGAATAATTAGGACTTATTTTCATAGCTTCCTGAATTATCAAATTTTTTCTCAATGAGTCCATATTATGAACATTCTCAAATAAAAAAGGAAATGAGTGTTAAAGAGCAAAGCTCCTAGACTGTTTTCTGGATAGAGCATGATTTCACCACACGTGATTGGAATAGAGAGTGACCACCAAGTAGGCCGCGAAGGGAGATCTGCTGGACGCTGGGGAAGCTTCAAAGCTCCAAGCCACGCGTTTGCATCTCTGTGAAGCCATGTCAAGGACTTAAGCTTTCGGATCTTATGTTGCTGAAAGGAAGTGGATGCTTTGCAGCCAACACGTAGTTTGAAGGATTCTCTAGTTTTCTTGTTCTTTGTTAAGGAAGGACACTGCAATCACAGGATATTTTTATTTAGACAACAGCACAATGGACATCTGAACTACTAAGAATTTATAAGCTGATAATCAGGATACTGGCACTGCATATAAATGACAGATCCACCCATGTGTTTATGGCCACTCTAGAACAAAGTGGCACCAAGGGAGAACCTATCAGAAGAGGTTAATGAGCAACTAGACCTTTGCCTTCTGCTTTGGTCAGAGGTGGTAAGTAAACAGATCCCTCTAGAAAATAATAGGTCATTCCAATGGACAAAGTATTTCCTTGAGTCTCTTCTGAACTGTGGTGTGGCAAAGTATAAATGGTGCTGGTCCTTTGAGATCAAAGTCAGCCCAGGAGTAGTGTTCGAAGCACCTTCCCTGAGTGCTTCCATTGACTTACAGCGCGGAGAGTCCCACCTGCTTGCCCGACCCCCAGTTACTGCCACTGGTGGGTCCCTTTACGCCTGCCAAGATGCCTAAGGCCCTCCAAACATTCTTTTCATTCTAGGGCAACGTCGCCAGCATCTGCATGCGCCTGTGTCACTGCTCTATCCAGGATCTGGCTGCACAGGTTTCACATTTGGTACGGACTCTTATTCCTGTCTACAGAGCTATCAAAAATGACTGGCCTGACTGATCGTCCTCTCTTAGCTGTTGTGTAGAGATGGTGTGGCCAGTTCCCTCGGTCCTGGTGTTGGTGCGTGCTCTCCTGTCAAGCTGGACTGAGAACTAACCAGTAATCATGAGAGAAAATAAGTCCCTTGTTCCCTTAAGCCGTTTGATGGTCATTATCAGCAACTATGTAGGCAAACTGCAACAGATATGTTTCTGCACAACTTTTTAAAGATGGGAGAAATGGTTGTAATTGGTGAGAAGAAAAAACAAAATTCGTTATCATACAATCACTATAACCTCAAGGTTTAATCCTGCAGGCATCAGTAAGAGAATATGGTAAAAAGCTTGATCATACCACTACTACCACCACCACTACCACTACTACCACCACCACCACCACCACTACTACCACCACTACCACCACTACCACCACTACCACCACCACTACTACTACCACTACTACCACCACTACCACTACTACCACCACTACCACTACTACCACCACCACTACTACCACCACCACTACACTACTACTACCACCACCACCACCAACACTACCACCACACTACCACCACACCCCACTATACCACTACTACCACCACTCCACTACTACCACCACTACCACTACTACCACCACCACTACTACCACCACTACCTACCACCACCACCAAAACCACCACCACTACCACCACACACCAACCACAACTACTACACACCACACCACCACTACCACTACTACCACTACTACCACCACCACTACCACTACTACCACCACGACACCACCCCACCACTACCAACCACTACTACTACCACCACCACTACCACTACTACAACCAACCAACCACCACTACTACCACCACTACTACCACCACCAACACCACCACCACTAACCACATACCACACTACTACTACTACCACTACCACCACCACTACTACTACCACTACTACCCCACCACTACTAAACCACCACTAAGACCAACTATACTACCACTACACAAATCACCAACCACTACTACCACCACTACCACCACTACTACTACCACTACTACCACCACCACTACTACTACCACTACTACCACCACTACTACCACCACTACTACCACCACCACCACTACCACCACTACTACTACCACCACCACTACCACTACTACCACCACCACTACTACCACCACTACTACCACCACCACCACTACTACCACCACTACCACCACTACTACTACTACCACTACCACCACCACTACTACTACCACTACTACCACCACTACCACTACTACCACCACCACTACTACCACCACTACTACCACTATCACCACCACTACTACCACCACTACCACCACTACTACTACCACTACTACCACCACCACTACTACTACCACTACTACCACCACTACTACCACCACCACTACTACCACCACCACCACCACTACTACTACTACCACTACTACCACCACCACCACCACTACTACCACCACTACTACCACCACTACTACCACCACCACCACTACTACCACCACTACCACCACTACTACTACTACCACTACTACCACTACTACCACCACTACCACTACTACCACCACTACCACTACTACCACCACTACCACTACTTCCACTACTACCACCACCACTACCACCACCACTACTACTACTACCACTACTACCACCACAACTATCACCACTACTACCACCACCACTACTACTACTACTACCACCACTACTACCACCACTACCACTACTACCACTACTACTGCCACCACCACTACTACCACCACCACCACTACCACCACCACCACCACTACCACCACTACTACCACCACTACTACTACCACCACTACTACTACTACCACCACCACTACTACTACCACTACTACCACTACCACCACTACTACTGCCACCACCACTACTACCACCACCACTACCACCACCACCACCACCACACTACTACTACTACCACCACCACTACTACTACCACTACTACTACCACCACTACCACCACTACCACTATTACCACCACCACCACTACTACCACCACTACTACCACCACCACTACTACTACTACTACGACGGGGTAAAATCTTTTCTAGTAAATGATTTTTGTTTCAATATGCGTAATAACATTTTTGTTATTTTTTATATATACATGCTCACATAAATATTTATATTCTGCATTTTCCCATTGTCAAAAATGAGCACATACTACTCTTTATTTTTTTGAGACAGTGCTGACAACCAAGCCGACTTTTTTAACTCCTCCTGTAATCAGCCTGCTGAACGCTGAGGCTACAGGTAGGAGCCACTTCACCCAGCTCCACACATTACTCTTTGAAGAAAATAGTTCACTTTAAAAGCAATAAAGTTAGGAATGACTATGAGTTTCAGAGAGGCATTCTTCTGTACTGCGGCTATTTTGGAGGCGTCTGGGTGAGTGAATTCTGAGCTGGGCTATTGGAACTTGAGCAAAAAGGGGGAAAAAGTTTCAGGTTGATCATCTGTCAGACACAAATCTAAAAAAAAGCTAGCTTAAGCACTTTTATGCATTGTTTTTAAACAAAAACAATGTTTCTGCCCTCAACACTGGTGGTTTAGGAAATAAAACATTATGCCCATTGGAGGCATATTCTAGGGAAGCCACAAAAACACGTTCTTCTACATGATTTCACCTGAAAGTGTCCTGTACATATGTGTATTTATGTTGCTATAGAAATCATGTACTATTCTGTTTGGGGTTTTCTGTTTTGTTGTTTTAAGTGAGAGTCTCATGTGGTCCAGGCTGGCTTTGAACTTGTTGTACGGCCAAGAATGCCCTTGAATGTCTGCTCTTGCCTCGACCTCCCAAATCTGAGGATTACAGTCGTGCATTGGCCGTTTGTTGTTGTTGTTGTTGTTGTTTGGTGTATGTGTGTTTATAAGATGGCACTTGAGTGTGTGGCTGTGGAGGCTGAAGGGTGACATCAGAATCATCCCGGATTGCTCTGCCTCCTCGCTGCTTTGCTCTACCTTCCAGGACTGGAATTATAGGCTGCTCCCATTTCTGCCCAGCAGTTTCACTTGTGATCTGTGGTCTGAACGTAGTCCTTAGCTTGTGAGGCAAAGGTTTTGATTCCTAAGCCATCTCTCCAGCCCCTGCATTATTGTCTCTGACAATGTCCTGAGGACCTGTGGACAGGAAGTGTTAGGGATGCTGGAAAGATAGTGAGCAGGGGCCAAACGAACTCCTCTGTATGATGCAGAAACATGTCGCCTTGAGAAGCACCCTGAGTATGCAGTGCTGGAAGAGAGTAGAGAACTAGGGGCTCAGGGGCTTGGAGGGGGCTACAGTTCAGCGTGAGCAAATGTCCACCAAAGGACAAACTTGTGTTTTTGGCTTTGTGGGCCACATAACCTCTGGGCCTCTGCTGCAATGCTCACGGACCTGCTGTGGTGGGAAGAGTCCCTGGAAACAGGTACACAACTATGTGTTGAACTGAGTCTGTGTTCACGACCACAGTAAGGCAGCTGCTTTTGGCTGGTGTAGTCTAGATCCTTGGAACAGCTAGCAGGTTCTCGGTTCCGTGATTCAAAGACTCGGCTATATCATGTTGTGCTAGCTTTCTCCAAACCTTTGGGCAACATCGACCACACAAGGGCTGGTGTGGAGGCGGCGTGAGACAGATCAGTGAGAAAGGGGTGGAACAACCCCTGCAGAAGATAGAGCTGGAGAGGCAAAGTAAGAGGAATCAGGAGGATAAATAAGGGAAAAGATAAAGCAAGTCACCGAGGACCCGTAAGAGGTCCCACAGTGAACATGTGGGGTACCCCACAGGACAGACACCTGGCCTCCACGAGAAAAGCAAATCCCACTGTTGCCCAAGGACTGAGCCTACACCTCAGCACAGTGCTGACGGCCACCACTAAAATCACAGAATGGCAACGATTCAGAGAGGAAGCTGAAAGGTATTTTCAGTTTGTGAAGTAGCCTCTGGGTTCTCTTGTGTTAGTGACCTTCCTACTGGAATATTCTGTTCAAATTATCTTTCTACTTTTAAATATGAGTTGCTGCAAACGTTTTGAATTCAGGGCGTGTGTGGTTACCTGTTATTCTCTTGGCTTGTCAGCAGAACCTGAGGCTGGGCACCGCCATCCTCCTGAGGGTGTAAGTGGATACTGACTGCTTTACACTCCTTACCCGAGGACTTGCTAATCAGGAGAGAGAGAAGGGAAAACTGTTTTAACTATGCACTTCAGTTTTGAAAGCAATCCGTAAATTTCATTTTGGTAACAAGTTCCTGATAACTCTGCAAAACTTCTAAAAGGAAAAAAACACAACAAGAATCATCCTTCAATACCAAGGAAAACTTGTAATACAAAAATCTTCTATATTATGTCAGAACTCTATAGGGTTGCCACAGATTTTAGCAACTTAATACAGGCAAGCTTTGCCCTAAACTCTGACACCAACACTCCCGTCCTCTGTGAGACCGATGATGTGGGGCGAGTCTGCTTCTAGCAGAGGAATTCCCACCTCCAGAATGTCAGCAGCGGCAGTTGTCATGAAGGACCAGACAGCCCTGCGACTCTGGGCTCCGCTGCTGCTTTTTACATTAGGGATTCAAACAAGCGCCCAAGGGCTTAGTATTTTTCAGAGTCCCAGAACCTAGAGTCTTCAGATGCTAACGGAAGACCATGCATAATGAGAAAAGCAAGTATTTACTCATTTTTTAACATATTTTCTGACAGCACAGCAAGGCAGGAGCTATTATCTCCATTTCACAGGCAAAGATGCATCTGAGCTAGGGCGTTATTAAAGCCCGTGCTCACACCTAATGACCTTCCTACTGGTGGATTTAAGGCGAGACACCAGTCTCTCTGTACTTCAAATTCTTCTGTGTCTTGAGACAACATGGTAGGGCCATTTGCCTTGTAGGGTTGCTTTGAGGACCAAAGACTAGAAATGCTATAGAATTTTATAAAATCATATTAACTTCAGCTATTTTCATGGCAAAGCTGAACTACTGTGTAAGAAGTAAGAAGTCATGAAGACGGCTCAGTAATAATCATTGCGATGAAACAATTTCATGTGGATACAGGTTTTCCCTGCTCACAAGCAGCTGGCAGGCTAAGCAGTGCATCTTGGAGCAGGAAGTAAAGTTAGATGAGAGTGGGAGAGGCCAATGGTGGGGGAGGGAGGGAGGGAAATACACAAAGCAGACACTGCGTCTGGAACGCGGGAAGAAGATGATGTGGAGAAGCGTCCCTACGGCAGACAGTGTTCAATCTACTGTGGAATAATGGCCTGGATGTTTGTGCCCCCCCAATCCCAACCCGGAGCGATGGGATCGAGAGGTGCACGCAGCTTAAGGGTGACCAGGCCCTTGTTTCTGGGAGTAAGAACCTCATGTGAGTGCTGACCCAAGCGTTCCTTTGGGTGTGAAAACACAGGTAGTTGGTGATGCTGGCACACTCGCCACCCTAGCAATGCAACAAGCCCAAACTGAAGTAGAGAAAGTGTTTTCAAACTTTTGCTCCTGTCCCAGGTGCAGTGGATTCTACTGGTTTACCCGGGTGTCTGAGAGGTTGATCTCCATGAACTGTGAAGCTGAAGAGGACAAGAACCTTTTTCCCTGTACAGCTCTGGCTGGCACTGGTCAGAGAAATTATACCTTCAATGTTGTTAAAGGATATGAAAAAAACAGGAGGCGGGTTTTAAGAGAGAGTGAGCATCTTATAATGAAGTGGGATGTGTTCTTAGCTGCTTAGACAAGACAATCACTTCCAAGGAAATAATCTCATGAAATGGTTATTGAATCTTGTTTATGCTTCAAGACCATCTGTGGGGATATATCTGAAATTACATAAGTAAATTAAAACAATAATTCCAGACCATTTTCACCTGGTGTTTTTACTTGGGATCTGGGATCTGAACTCAGGACCTTCTAAATCTTAATCCCTGAGCCATCTCTCCAACCCCCACTTTTTTTTTTAATTTTATTTTTTTCAGTACTGGGCTTCACGCATCCTAGAAAAAAATCTCTATCACCGATATTCCCTGGGGCCTCCAATTCCAGAAGGTTTGGGGGTGTGTAGGTATGCAGAAGAGGGCACTTGAGTGTGTTTACCTGTGGAGGCCCAAGAATGACATCAGGAATCATTTTGGACTGCTCTTCCATCTTACCACTTTGATGCGGGGTTTTGAGGCTCTGCTTTTCAAAACTGGGAATTACAGGCCACGGTCATTTCCACCCAACACATTTTTACATGGAATCTAGGATGCGAACTCAGACCCTCTGCTTGTGAGTCAAAGACTTGAGCCCCAGAGCCATCTCCCTCGCCCTGTTTTTTAAATACTGTCCATCTCAATGCTTCCCTCCTGGAAGCACTGGGCTGATGGTCTATGGAGGTCAGCACCCCATGTACCGGCAGGACCAGCAGCTCAGTGGCCACATTAACACCTCAAAAGCTCCTTCTGTTTTCTCTCTCCTCAATGTCTTCTTAAAATTCTGGCTTTAGAAAAGTACTTACCATCATATTTACTTTCTTTAGCAAAAATACTCTATTGTGTGTGCTCAGGGCCTTTGTGAGAATCATCACTTTGTTTTACAGAAGTGAGTTGTTTTCTTCTGTTTCCTCTTGCCTTTCCTTTTTTGCTTGTTTCCTTGAGACAGAATCTTAATCTATAGGTCTTGAACTTATAGTGTTTCTCCTGCCTTAGTCTCTGGGGTTACAAATGTGAGCTGCTACCCCTGATTCAGTTTATGAAAGAATATGACTATCCTTACCTTTTTTTATACTTCAGAATTATCCAACAGGAGGCAACGATGGCTAAAATAACAAAGATCACCCCAAAGACAATGCCTAAACAGTAAAATAAAAGTGTAAGAAAAGCACAATCCACAAGTTTAAACCCTATCTTAACACCTGGTCCACTGCGGTTGCCAATGACTAAATGAAACGTGTCCTGGCGCCTGTTCTGCCCAGCATTGAACCCAGAACGTTCCTTAGCTACACCCCCAGTACTATGGCTCCAGGACGAGCCGAGCCTTCTGCAGGCGCCTGTTAACACTGTTGTCCTCTGCAGCCCAGGGCGTCTGGGAGAGCACCCACAGCCTGCCCGCCTGTGCCTCTCGCGGAAGGTCCAGCGACAGGCCGCGTTGTGCTAGAGCGGTGTCCTTGGTACAAAGTCCGCGGGAACCTGCTCTTCTATCAGCAGCCGCAGGAGCACACTCAGCATGCTGTCCTGTGGCTCCCACTCAGTGTCCGTGGGCCGGGCCGCCGGCAGCAATCAGTTCCCAGCTACGAGCAAAGAGGGACTTGCCTCTCCAGCTCTAGCAGAGTAAATAATCACTGACACTGAACAATGATTTTTTTCATTCATAATGGTTAAAAGATGACCAAAAAAAATCTTTGATTAGGGATTACACAGATGAAGATGCCAATCTCTTCACACCCTAGATTCATCTGAATTTAAACTGAGTTTATAAGACATTTTGACCTTTTTTGAGATGTCATTCATTCTGATATATACTTACGTTAGCAATACCGTTAGACTTTCTCAGCAAACCCATCACAGGACTTACCAGCTATGCGACCAGGATGTGAGTCTGCAAGAGACAAAGCCACAGAAGTGTTATGGGCATATGATGGTCCATTCTGGTTTTCAATTCAGAAGCAGTTTCTTTTTCTAATACACGGTCTTTGGTTTCATTAATATAGCTTTATTATATCTTGTCCGCTCAGTGAAGACTTTCTTGTTGAACTAATATTTTCATCACAAAAATAATATGGCAGAAAAAATTTATAAAGCAGAACAACAGAACAGTATCACTCACAATTCTAACCTCTTTCCCATGGGGTACACTTCCCACACATCTAAGTTTTCATGTAAAAAAAATTTACCAGAAATGCAAATTGCAGTAGAGGGAAAGGATACAATCACCCGGTGATATGTCACTGTATTCAGTAACTTCTTACATTTAAACTGCTAATAAAGTGCATAAATATTTCCATACATTTCTTCATTAATTGTGACTCTTTTCATATATTGCACAATTCATAAGGATTGTTCCACATTTTCAACAGTACTTTGGATATAACAGTTCTATCAATGTCTTCACACCTTTGCTTGGTAAGGGATGTTATGATCTACAAAGTGAAGTGACAGCAGGAGATTTGTGCTTTTGGGAGACAGCCATGATAGAAAAGAGAAGCTGGGCTCAGGACTGCAATGGTTGCCCTTGTTTGTTGCTATGAGACAACACCTGAACCCAACCAATTTAAGGGAGAAATGGAGATCTATTCAGTTCATGGTTCCAGAGGGGAGACAAGTCTCCCCATGGCGGAGGTGGGGTGGCCAGTGGCCAAAGCTGGAGACAGGCGACCTCGCTAGTCGTGGAGGCTGAGAGCTGCAAGGCTGCTGCTGCAAAAGCCGACTTCTCTAGGAGGTGGGCGGGACTCATCCACCTCAAGGCCAACCCCCTATGACCACCTTCCTTCAGCAAGACTCCACCCTTTCCAAACACATGAGGCTGTGGGGGACACACTGCAAACCATGACAAGGACCCTGGGGCACACAGAGGGCATTTCTAAGTGTCATCTCTAAGCCTTGCTGAGATTCTGTGAGGAACTCTTACGTTTTTGCATCATCACTGGGCTGAATCCACTTGTTTTGCATGTGATATCTGAGTCTAACAGTTCCTTGGGGGTTCTTAGGGGGAACTCAAGGGGGAACCCTTCTCTGTGAAAGATGTGCCTGTAACTTCCCCCAGTAGGCCACTAAGCTGAGGAAGGGACACCCTGAGAAACCCTAGGACAGCCAGTCTCTGATGTATTCAGAGGTTGACTCATATTTGAACTGTCAAAAACTCCCATGGTTTGCAACCCTGAACCTTGAGCACCTCCTCAATTGACTCCCGGTTTTCTTTACAGGAAGAGCTAGCCCTGTTCTTGTTGGTTTTATCCCTACACGGCCTCACTGTTACCTCTTCTCCCTGCAAATAGGTGACTTCAAGGTTTGAGAACAGAGGTGTAGACTGGAGCAAAAAGGGACAGCAGCACAGGAGCCATTTTCTGTCCAGATCTCATCCAAAGACAAAGGGAGCTGATATGTGGTGAAGCTGAACCAACAGGGAGTCCACCCAAAAGAGTGTGTAACTTTACGTTAAGGAGTCTCCAGTTTACAATATACAGATAAATATTATTGGTAAGTTGACGTCGCACTGGAGAGCGTAACTGTAAAAACGGACCTTGCATGATCTGGCATACAACCAGTACTAAGAACAAAGAGCACGCAGAGGGAAGGAGGGAAAGACTGAGCGCTAATTTGGATGAAATTGTTATTCATTACCATGAGTACTTGGTGGTGCTGGGCAAGGAACCCAAGACCTCAAGGCAACAGGTGACCCTCTGCCACTGAGCCACACCACAGGGCAAGTATACACTGCTGACTTGCTCAACTCCTCGATGTACAGTTATACTTTTCTACATACAATGCTCTTTTCTTGCCACAAGAGTTCAGAGATTCCAGATAGGCTGTACTGAGAACTAGGTGAAAGTGCAGCAGCAGCAGCAGCGACTTGGGCCCCCGGCCTTCTACAAGCAGGTCCAGAAGACCTGCTCCACGCTCTGATGTGCTGTCCATCTTTCCATGGCCACAGATCCCTTGATACATGTAGCTGTGGAGTGACATGGAGTGAGGTGGAACACGTAGTCTGAAGAGAGATGGAAAGGCTGAGAAGCTCTAAGCTATCTGGGAAGCTGTGGTAGCTTATTCCAGTGGAGTAGCCGCAGGAAAACAGACGGCCTTATTTCTCATTGGTTTTTAGGTGGGGTTGTTGGCTGAATAATTAGCACACCATCCAAATCAGGCCAAGTCTGATGAGCAATGGAAAAGCACGTTTCATTAAAACTACCAACAAATGAGCCCTCAAGAGAGAAATGGTCTAGAAAGATGTCTTCATACTTCATAGATGAAGATAATGTACATGTGAAGTGTGACAGGACGAACAGGACACTGGGTGAAGACCGAGGCGCTGGTGAGAATAAGGTTCCTACAGTGAATCCACTCCTTCAGGCTGATTAGCCTCAGGGGCGGGCTCTAGTGCTGAAGGTTACTTTCCTGGCTTGCAGTTTTTAACAGATTCCTTACTGTGGCAGAAAAATAAGCCTAGCTCCCTTTTTTCCTCTGCTGCCCAGAACAAAGGAAATTAGCCACACTTCCCAGGGTTTCCAATCCTAAGCCCTTACGAAATGTCTGAGCTGGTATGTGCCCTCTGGAGTTACACCCCATTCTCCATCCCAGTGCCCTAAGTTCTGATCTCTCCAAATCGAAGGAACTCCTCCTTGCAGTCCCTGAAATAAAGTCCTAGTATTTTTAGAACACACTCACTCCCCTAGAAAAGGTTATAAAAAGGGATTCCATTTGTTGCTGGGGAGGTTTAGGGTTCAAGGTCAGAGTCCTGGGAATCATACACCTTCTTAGGGACTCCCCTCTTCCCTGAGCCCCGAAGCAGAATCCCACTAGAGTGGCCTATGTAAACAACGCACCTTTTCTTCTGCAGCATTCGCCTGTTTCTCTGAACCACACCTGCAGCCTCAGGGCGGCCATCTTGCCCGCACAGTGTAGCTTCCGCAGCTCTGTGAACAGTACCAACTCCTGCCTTCCCTTCTCACATGCCTATCAGTGAGCAGAAGAGATCTCTTCCGGAAGAATCTTTTTCTGCCCCTGTTGCTGGCAATGTAATATGTGACAACTGCTCTACTACTGAACTATACCTCATGGCTGACAGCAGGTAGGAAAAGACAGGTCAAAACGCCCTTCCTGTAGTTATAGTTCAAGTGATTTCACCTTGAAATAACCAATATCCTCACTTGCCACACTTTAGATAGTGCAGTCTTGGCTCCTTTACCACCACACATAATATGACAGCACACTTGGCACCAGGATGGATGAATGAGGAGTGACCAGATTGAGAACCATCCCTGAACTTGCACTTACGAGGTGTACAAGTGGCCAAAGGAGGGACCCACTTGTTGTCCGCCTGGCATGAGCTCTGGGGACTGCCTTCCAGAGTAAAGCCATCTTCACACTCCAAAGTCACATGCTCGCCATAGTGATACTCTGCTTTAAATGTTAGCTCTTTTCGGATTCCAAACTGTGATGAGAGTCTACATTGCACTTCTGAAATTAGAAAAAGCAAAAGGAAAGTATTATTATCTTATTGAAATTGCTACAACAGAAAACTCTGTGATCACAAAGTTACTTTCTTTGAAATGGGATGTTTTCAATCAAATATTATAGCCCAGCTTATGATTTAAAATTCTCTTGCTTTCATTTTTTACGTATAGTAAGAGAATATGGGACACTACTGATTACTAACTCTGTAGCGGAAAGTTCTGGAAAGATCAGGCTTTAGGGCAACCATGTGTAGGGCTGGATACCACTTTCCTGTTAACTCCCTTGGTCCAAAACACATACTTCTACTCTTTAGTAAGTGAATGCTTCCAGCCTTTTTTCCTTATGTTTTCATGCACCTGTGGTACATGCATGCGTGCCTGTGTGTGTGTGCAGGCGCAGCAGTGTGCAGGCGCACATGAACATGAAGTGTGTGTATGTGTGGAGACCCGAGGGTGATATCAGGAATCATCGCTGATAGCTCTTCCACTTTATCGCTTTGAGACAGGGTCTCTAATGAATCCAGAGCTCATAGATAGGGCTAGTCTGGCTGCCAGCTTGGTCTGGGGACTCTCAGACTCTGCCTTCTGGTGCTGGCGTTATAGGAGGGCCACCACACCCCCACTCGGATTTTACCTGGGTTCTGGAGAGCTAAACTCCAATCCTTTTGCTGCCCCTCTGGCCTGCTTTAGTATGCAGAACCCAAAAAGTTAAGGGTAGTGTATGTGCCCTGCTGAGAACCGAAAGCTCAACTTTCATTGAGAGATCAGGGGGGACCTCTATGGAAGCGAGAGTGGAAAGAATGTGATGCCAGAAGACAGGGAAGTGGGCTGTGAAATGTTACCTTTCAAAAAACAAGTCATGGCACTCGTGAACACACAGTACAGGTGGTTGCTTACACTGAACTTACGGTGGACCTACAAGGCCAGTTATCAGCTATGGACTGAGGAGTCCTACAAAGTAATAATGAACAATGAATGGGCAGTCCACAGGTTTGAAATAGGGGACAAAAACATCCAACCATACGCCCATAGAGGTGCCTACTAGGCTCCAAGAGAAGATCCCAACCCCAGACTCACACAACACTGGCTGAATCCAATGTACATAAAAGAAAAGGACATAAATATAGTATGAAGCCTTGAAATGGAAAGAGATGGTTGTGGAAGTCAGAGAAGGTCAGAGGTGAGAGCAAACAGAATTATTTCTTATATATGTGTGAAGCTGTCAAAGAGAAAGATTCAGCAATAGAGAAAAGTGAAGCAAGTCTCAATTTCCTTTATCTCACTTAACATTTTATTTGCTTTGTTTGCTGAGCCATCAATATATTCCTCATTTGAAGTAAAATCTTGTTTTCTACTATAATTATTAGCTATAATTACACTTGCCTAAAGCATTTTCCCTTTATAGGTATTAACAGGGCAACTGGTATTTCTGGAAATGCAGTTAGTGTCTTTGACCATCTATTCCATCAGAATATTCTGATGGATTTGTTAAAAATAGACTTCAACCCTTCTCAAAATACAGTGTTCATGAAATGAAGTTGAGGAATCTGTGAGATAAAAACATTGTAAGTTGCTACTTAGTTGTTATACTACAAATGGAAAAGAACTAGTGTAAATCATGCTCGAAGAGTAAAAGACAAAATAAATTATAATACATGCACGAATAAATAGATAAATGTCTCCCAAAAGAGTGTCCATTTTTCTGTCGTTTAGAACAGGTGGAGAATGTGGACAAAAAGATTCCAGAAAAAAGACAACCCCCAGTCTCAACAACTAACACGAGAACGCTATCCTTCCACTGGACCCTTAGCAGTTTTTAATATGTATGTCTTCTGTAAAAGTGCAGATAACAGTGTTTCCAAAAAACCCACGCAGGAGGTAGATCTTTAATGAATTAGAAGTTAACTGGTTAGTTTTCATCTTAAGCAACCATTCAGTTAGCTTTTTTTATTATTATTTATTCAATTGTGCGCATATGCGTGTGTATGTGTGTGTAGAACCACGGATGAATTTGGGAACCACCATGGACGCCTCCACCTCCTCCTTGTTTACTCTGCCCTGGGATTCACAGGCTCCGCCCTACCAGGACCAGAAACGCAGGCCACACCTCCTCTTCTGCCCGGCATCTACACGTGAGGTCTAGGATCCGAACTCAGGACCTTCCGCCTGCAAGGCAGAGGCTTAACCCCTGAGCCACCTCTCCAGCCCCTCAGTTAGCTACTTTATAAAGTCAGAATTTGGCTGACAATAAGGTTCAAGACAGGTGAAGTTTTTAGTTGCAGAAATACTAATATCTTTGTTCTTTTCATGAGTGGCATGTGGTATGTTTGTGTGTGTTTAAAATAGGGCACTTGAGTGTTGACTGTGGAGGCCCAAGTGATTGTATGTGTGTGTGCACAAGAGGGCACTTGAGAGTGTGTGTCTGTGGAGACCCAAGGGTGATTATTATTCTAGATTGCTCTACCTCCTTATCCCTTTGCTCTGGGGTTTTCCAGGCTCTGCCTTCCAGGGATGAAACTGCAGACTTTGGCCATATTCACCCAACATTTTACATGGGATCTGGGGATCTGAGCTCAGGTCTGTTTGCCTGCAAGGCAAAGTTACCCCTTGAGCCCTCTCTCCTGCCTCTGGACACGAACATCTTCTGCAAAGTAAATGTTCTTGGTTCCTCAAGGCCACTGTCAGAACCAAACATGCAGTGATGTCATGAGCTCTTGTTTCCAATCAGATGGTTCTAGAGGATGAGAACTTGTTTCAAAACCAAGACTATTTTTATCTATCTATCTATCTATCTATCTATCTATCTATCTATCTATCTATCTATCTATCTATCTATCTCTATATCTATCAAGTTTACTTACATATTTATTTTGTCTTTTTGTCTCTGTATTTACTTTAAACCTGAGTTTTCACACATTGAATATTTTTTAAAGTCCTAGATCCAAACAGATTTCTATCAATGTTATTTTAATGAACTGTCTCATCAGAAGGAAAGGGGACCTTTAGAAAGTCTCACTATGCCATAAGACATCCAAATACATTTCTAGTAACGTTGTTTTAATGAACATTGGAAAGGGGAACTTTAGTCTTATCATAGTTGCCACAGTTGCTCGTATAGTGAATAAATTCATCCCAAAGGACTATGGGAATAAGTGATTTTATTTGGCTTGTGGCTATCTGCTCGGTTCATAGTTCGGCTTGATAGCAGTGCACACACCAACACCAGCGGCCGAAGGAACTGGCCATACCACATCCACAGAAACGCTGAGAGGGGAAAACTTTACTTTCCAAATAGCACGTTCAGAGCAGTGAAGGGATTACGCGGGTGGAAATTTAAAGAGCAGTTACTCCCTGATGGCAACAAAATAAGATAAAAGAGTAAAATCTCATGTCCCTTTGTTGTCGCCTTAGTTCTTCTACAAGTTCTCCAGCAGATTCATACGACATGCCACAAACTTACAGATTACACCATGGCATGTCGTGTGTAAGATCTCTCTTAAAATTCTTTCAAGAAGGACTCTGTACGAGAGACAAGGGATTCTGCAAGGCAGAACATACTGGAAAGAAAGTCAGGAGAAGGCCCAGCCTGCAGTTAGGTCATTCTTGGCACTCACGCCCACACACCTGTTGTTCCAAAGTGCTTTCATCCAGCTAAGATGCAATGGCTAGCAGAGCTGCCTTTTAACTGGAATCTAAAAGAACAGAAAGCAGGAAAAAAGAGGCTAAGCAATACCCATCTCTCCATCCTCCTCACCTCCTCCTGCTAGAGATCAGACCCCTGAATTCAGTAGCTGGCAGAAATGCGAACATCGGCCGAGTCTGAAGACTGACAATGTAGTCAGAGCTGGGTACTCGGCTGTCGTGGTGTGAGCGTGAAGTGTGAGCTGGGTACTCGGCTGTCGTGGTGTGAGCGTGAAGTGTGAGCTGGACTCGGCTGTCGTGGTGTGAGCGTGAAGTGTGAGCTGGACTCGGCTGTCGTGGTGTGAGCGTGAAGTGTGAGCTGGACTCGGCTGTCGTGGTGTGAGCGTGAAGTGTGAGCTGGGTACTCGGCTGTCGTGGTGTGAGCGTGAAGTGTGAGCTGGACTCGGCTGTCGTCAAGTGAGCGTGAAGTGTGAGCTGGGTACTCGGCTGTCGTGGTGTGAGTGTGAAGTGTGAGCTGGGTACTTAGGTCTCATGCACATAACCACCTATGGTTATGAACACAGAACCAGATCTTCCCATGGACACAAGTCCCAGAATTATCAGAGTCCATCTCTCCACGATGGCCTGTTGACCGCTCACGTGGTCTCCTCAGTGGGTCAGGAGGAGAAATGGCAAGATATCTGGAAGGAGAACAGGTATTCCTCTCATCAGCACTATAATGGCAACAGGCCAAAAGGAAGTTCATGGAATTATCTTGAACCAGATATTTTGGGAAAAGGAACAGAGAAGAGGAATTATTTTCCTCACTGAATGCCCAGCTAGCTGTTGGATCTGTCCTGAAATCTGCGATCCTTCTGAATTAGACGTCACTGTGGATAGTGGACTTCATAAACAGTAGAGGCTTTAGAAATTATTGCTTAAAAATAACTGCTTCCTGGGCTGGAGAGATGGCCCAGGGGTTAAGCGTCTACCCGGCAAGCAGAAGATCCTGAGTTCAGATCCAAGGTCCCATGTAAAAATGCCACGTGAAAACAGCGGCAGCCTGCATTTCTGGCCTTGGTGGTCGGAGCCCGGGAAATCCCAGAGGGAAAGAAGAAGTAAGTAGAAGTGAAACAGGACAATTCTCAAAGTCACCCTTGGCCCTCCACAGGAACACAAGTATCCTCTGATACACACACACACACACACACACACACACACACACACACACGGTAAAAAAAAGTTTAATAAATAAATTAATAAATACTGCTTCCTTACCCAATCTTGTTGCTTCCCACACAGACCTATTGTATCCAATGTAGATTTTTAAATTTTATTTTATTTTATTTTATGTGTGTGAGAGGGCACTATATGTCCCTGGACCAAGGGTGA
Source organism: Typhlomys cinereus (assembly GCA_023101885.1). NCBI lineage: Eukaryota > Metazoa > Chordata > Mammalia > Rodentia > Platacanthomyidae > Typhlomys > Typhlomys cinereus. The sequence goes on from JALPQD010000638.1 coordinate 475,400, forward strand.
CTTTGGGAACCACCCTGGATTGTTTCTACCTCTTTTTTCTTTGCTGTAGGATGTCCCAGGCTCTGTCTACCAGGGGGGGAAGTGTAGGCTGCAACCATTTCTACAAGAAGTTTTACCTAGGACATGGGATCCAAACTGGGTCCTTCTGCTTGTAAGGCAGAGTCTTAACCCCTGAACTATCTCTCCAGCCCCCCCCTCCCGTAGATTTATAAACAAATAAATACTATCACCTGACACAGTGGTCTCATCAGTGTGATTCCAAAGTCAAGTCCATCCCTGACAGGAAGAACTTTGATTGAGTCAAAACATACTTGTCCTTAATTTTACAGAACCTCTATCTAGCATTCAGTTTCTGGTCTGTCTCTGTTCTAGCTCACACTCACCCTTTATTACAAGCAAAGGACACTTTGGCCCCAAGCTGGGGTTTCAGTGGAAACAGCACATGACCATTAGAGAATTGGTCCAGGAAATCCCACAGGATTTCACTAAGAAAAAAGGGGGGGACAAAAAAGAGGCAGGATTGGAATTAATGTGCTATGTAAGTGGCAAAAAGAACGATCTGGAAAAGAGATAAACTGTAAGTCGGCACCTGTACGTATGGGGGCTGCAGGACTCCACTCTCCCTGGGGTGTGCAATGCAGAGAAGCAGCCCCGTGGAGGTCATAGGCAGGTTCACATCGGTACACCACTTCCTGCTCAGGGGAAAAGACATCCCCATTGTTTGGGGTGTAGTTCCCATGCGAGATTTCTGGGGGTGACTGACATCCTGTGAGAAGAGCAGGTCGCAGTACACCTTAGTTCTGAGCATGCCCTGCTAACACCTACGTCCTCAGGGAGCTAGGGAGTCCTCCATCACACATAAAGAGGTCAGTGTTTTGGATATGCAGTGTCCTCTAATGACCACAATGTCCTCCAATGACTACAGGCTTGATCCCAAACCCAGGACACTACTGGGAGGTAGAAGAACCTCTAAGAGGTAGGTCTCACGGGAGACTTCAAGTCGCTAGGAATCCTCCTTTTTCCTATCACTTCACCAACATGAAGTGAACAGTTTGTACCGCTACACGTGCACAGTGCTTTCACTGAGAACTACAACACGTCACCACGCACCACAGACCTCAAGGCCATGAAGTCAACTGACCACCAACTGAAACCAGCGAACCAAATGTACTATTTTGGTCTATAAGTTTATCTCAAGAATACACTACAGTAATGAAACTCTGACTAACATAAAAGTTCAGGTGTAACAGAGAAGGTCAAACGATACTCTACTGTTGGGCCTCTTTACCAGGCCTGAGGCTTGCTGGGACTTCCTGAGCCTGGCTAGAGTTTCAGGACCTGACTTTAGGTTTCGAATCTCATCTCCACAGGAAAGTTTCGTTTCCCTGGAATGTCGTCACACCTATTCAATCACCTTCTGGTCACTTATTCACTTCCTATTGGTTACCCCATAATCACACCACCCCTCACCCTTCCCCCCGCTGCACATTCTATATAATTCACCCCCTGTTTAATAAAGTTGAGTTCCTGCTTTGACAGACCTCCCGGCTCCATTGTGTTCATTGGGCCGCGACACTCATCACCTGCTCAGCCCCACAGGTCGCCCGGCTGGTCCGTTCGTCCCTAGCCGCACTATCTGCAGTAGGCCCCTGAGTCCTGCACTCTAGTTCCTTCATTTTACCAATGCGGAAGTTAAAAATAGGGAGAGAGGTATTCAGTAGGAGTTACGTCCAGTTCTCCAAGGCATGAAGTCTCAATTCATTCTACATCCGAAGCCCAAAAAGTTGCTCCTTGTCCACTCAGGATAATTATCAGCACTTGAAGGTTCTCACGTACACATCCAACGTGATCTCAATCTCAGCCTCACTGTCCACACATCCACCTGCAATCTCAACCTCAGCTTCTTCGTTCAGGTAATGAGCAGCTGCCTAGCTCAAGTCTAGAGTGTGGCCTGACAGATGGCGTGTCTCTGTCTAGAGTGTGGCCTGACAGATGGCGTGTCTCTGTCTAGAGTGTGGCCTGACAGATGGCGTGTCTCTGTCTAGAGTGTGGCCTGACAGATGGCGTGTCTCTGTCTAGAGTGTGGCCTGACAGATGGCGTGTCTCTGTCTAGAGTGTGGCCTGACAGATGGCGTGTCTCTGTCTAGAGTGTGGGCTGACAGATGGCGTGTCTCTGTCTAGAGTGTGGGCTGACAGATGGCGTGTCTCTGTCTAGAGTGTGGCCTGACAGATGGCGTGTCTGCGGCTAGAGTGTGGCCTGACAGATGGCGTGTCTCTGTCTAGAGTGTGGTCTGACAGATGGCGTGTCTCTGTCTAGAGTGTGGTCTGACAGATGGCGTGTCTGCGGCTAGAGTGTGATCTGACAGATGGCGTGTCTGCGGCTAGAGTGTGGTCTGACAGATGGCGTGTCTCTGTCTAGAGTGTAGCCTGACAGATGGCGCGTCTGCGGCTAGAGTGTGGCCTGACAGATGGCATGTCTGCGGCTAGAGTGTGGTCTGACAGATGGCGTGTCTGCGGCTAGAGTGTGGTCTGACAGATGACGTGTCTGCGGCTAGAGTGTGGTCTGACAGATGACGTGTCTGCGGCTAGAGTGTGGTCTGACAGATGGCGTGTCTGCGGCTAGAGTGTGATCTGACAGATGGCGTGTCTGCGTGGTCTGACAGATGGCATGTCTGCGGCTAGAGTATGATCTGACAGATGACGTGTCTGCGGCTAGAGTGTGGTCTGACAGATGATGTGTCCGGCTAGAGTGTGGTCTGACAGATGGCGTGTCTGTGGCTAGAGTGTGGTCTGACAGATGGCGTGTCTGTGGCTAGAGTGTGGGCTGACAGATGGCGTGTCTGTGGCTAGAGTGTGGTGTGTGGTCTGACAGATGGCGTGTCTGTGGCTAGAGTGTGATCTGACAGATGGCGTGTCTGCGGCTACGTGTCTGTGGCTAGAGTGTGGTCTGACAGATGACGTGTCTGTGGCTAGAGTGTGGTCTGACAGATGACGTGTCCGGTTAGAGTGTGGTCTGACAGATGGCGTGTCTGTGGCTAGAGTGTGGTCTGACAGACTTCTTGTTTGCCTTTCATGCTGTTCTCCTAATGACTGCACAAGGTTTACATGAATTGGTAAACAATTGTAAGCTCTACTCCTGTACCTTAGTATCAGTCCCACGCCTAGCTGGGCGTAGCTCCACTGCTAAGTCAGCTGGGGTATTGCTGCACAAGACGACGGGATGAGTGTTCACCTATAAAAGTGCCTGAATAAGCCAGTCTTTGTCATGGAAAGTCATGGTATTGAGAATGGTAGACGTAAGACCTGGCTCTGGTGGGTGGGTTCTTAGGACATCGCAACATGTCAACAGCATCTATGTCTACTTAAGATGAACAGAAAACCTGCTTGTTAAAAGTTTCTTTCATTGTTGACTTTGGATTTCCCATATAAAAACAAGAAGTGGACCAATGTGGACGAGCTCTAAACCTTTGCATTATTCTCATGCTGATCTGCTTCTAAAGACCAGTTTTTTATTATAAGGCAAGAATCAACACATTTAGGATCTGGAATTAAGAGCTATATGTTGAGGCCAGAGGTCAATATCAGGTGTATCTCTTGACTGCTCTCCATGTTTTGCTTGGTTTTGAGATGGGGTCATTGGTCGATTTGGTGATGCTAGATGGTCGGTATGACCCATAGATCCAGCCACCAGGATTACAGATGCTGATAATCATGTCTAAGCTTTTACACCGATGCTGGGGATCCAAATTTAGATTCTCATGCTTGTATGGCCCGTCCTTCATCCTCAGGGCAACTCCCTGACTCCATCATGTACTTTAAAATAAGTTGCCTTTCAACAGGTGGATTGGAGAATATCATGCCCCAGACACACACACACACACACACACACACAATCCATGGATGCTTAAGTCCCTTCTATGAAATAACAGTTTTTGATATAACCTACATACATCTCACATATACTCTAAGCCAACTCTAGGTTACTTACACTAATTATCATAATGTAAACACTACGTTAAATACTGACACACCATGTTTAGGGAATAATGATGGGGAAAATGGTTAGTAAGGAGGGATTTGTTTTCTAAGTATTTTAGTTCCTGCTTATTTTAATTGGTAGGTTCAAAGGCAGGGGCAACAACTAATTTTTTAGATGTCATTTCAACAATCAAATATCATCTCCTTAAAACTGAAACAGAAAAAAGAAGTCCTCCTTATAAGAAAATATCCCTCCACATATATTTTAAATCAAATTTTAGCTTTAGATCCACACTACTGAAGTGCTCACAAGTCAGCACAGAAGTAAATGTCGTGCTGTGATTACAAAAGCTGGAAGATCTAGTCAAATTTTAGGATGGGGGAAAGTCACTGACCCAGAATTCCACAGCAAGGGCAGGGCCACTCCAAATCCCATTCCCTTGAGTATCGCTTGTACAGTTGAGGGTGCTGTCCCCAATGAGCATGAAGGACAACTCTCTGTCCTGGTAGGAGTCACAGGCGTAAGTTACCGTTTGTCCAAAGGGAAAGACTTCCAGTGACATTCCTGTGTGTCTCCCATTAAGGATGGATGGAGGACCTGGACAGAAGATTTCTGGAAAGAAGGTGAGAGCTCTAAATATTTTACATTTTCACTAGGGGTACTCTGAAATTGCAGGGACTGTGACTGGTGCTTGCCAGTACTGATGGAATTAGATTCCAATGGTTATTGCAAACGTGTAAGAGATAAGTGAATCTTTCAGAGTTTAATTTTTTTTTAATTTTTTTTTTAAATTTTGTGTGTATCAGAGGATACTATGTGTCCCTGTGGAGGGCTGAGGGTGATTTCGGGAATCATCCTGGATTGCTTCTACCTCCTCCTCACTTCACTCTGGGATTTCCCAAGCTGCTCCCACCAGGGCCCGAAGTGCAGGCCACCGCTCTTTCTGCCTAGCGTTTTTAACATGGGACCTGGGATATGAACTCAGGACGTTCTGCTTGTGAGACAAAGTCTTAACCCGTAAGCCATCTCTCCAGTCCTGAATTTTTTTTTTATTATTTATTCAATTGTACATGTGTATGTGTGTGTGCGTGTATGTGTGTGTAGAACCACGGATGAATTCGGGAACCACCATGGACCACCTCCTCCTAGTTTACTCTACCCCGGGATTCACAGGCTCCGCCCTACCAGGACCAGAAACGCAGGCCGCCCCCCCTCCGCCCGGCGTCTATACATAGGGTCTAGGATCCGAACTCAGGACCTTCTGCCTGCAAGGCAGAGGCTTAACCCCTGAGCCACCTCTCCAGCCCCCCTGAATTTTTTTTTTTTTTAATGAGAGAAATATTTAAAGAAGAATATCCATCTAGGATGGTAATTCATTGCTCAACACCATCTACGGCACACTGACTCCATCGATCCGTTCCAGGGCTTGGGACACAGTGGTGAAGAATACAGAGTTTACGATCTTGGGAACTATTTCTCATATGTATTTCATGTGGACTCATCATCTAAAAGGAATAGAAACTTTCTGTGGGGACTCACTGACCATCAAGCCCAGTATTGCGGTAGCTTTCGCAAGTGGAAACAAATACAAGCCATCACACAAGAGCTCCAATGCATAATGGTGGAGGGGCTGTTAGGCATATTGTTCTAGGAACACTGCATTTTCTGGAGAGCAGACATACATTCGTGTGGTATGCTCTTATGGAGTATTACTATTAAAATACTGTAAGATGCCCAAGCAAATTTCTAGGGATAAAATATTTTAGTAAAATGGGTTTTTCTCAAAGAATGTGCTCTTTTAACCTGTGAAATGAAAAAAATTATGCAAACTCCTGTCAGCTGTTGGGGAAAATGAAATATATGGATTAGAAGAAATCAGCACTGATTCTGCACAGGAGATTGGTTTTGTAATCAACTATTTTTTAATCTTTCAGCAAATTTTAAATGCATATTTTGAAAATTTCTCGCCTCAAAACTGCCTCCTCAGTCTGGCATGGCTGCTCCGGCTTTTTCTCACCCTTGCATCCCTGTGTTCTCTCTCCACAGGCTTCTCTTCTTTACCTCCCTTCCTACGTATACCATGGAGCAGGAGGTCAGCCCGTTTTCATCACTGCTTAAATGAAAACCAGACACGGGTTCTTTGTTCACTGACTAAATGAATGCATGTTTAGGACTTGTGCATTAGAAAATAAACAAGATATTACAAAGAGACTGCATCTGATGGCACTGACAAAGAAAGACATGGAGGTGAGGAATGAAGGAAAAGAAGACTGGAAAAGAGAAAGGCAAAGAAAACAAACTTACCAAAGGTTCATGTATTACGCTTTTACTGACTTAGGGTAAAATACACAGGAAATATCACACAGAACACAGAAGCTAAAATGAAGGAGGTTGATTGAATAGTTCCAAATAAAAGAGATATGTACTTTAATTCACAAAACCAGAACTAAAATAAGCAACTAAAATAATTCAGACTAGAAAACAGAGAAAAGTGACGACCCAAAGAGGACAGAGTTCGAATGCAGCAAATGATGGGGAGACTGGCCCTGAGCACCTCCTAGGTACTCACGCTCGCAGCGAGGAGCACTGCTATTCCAGACGCTGTCCATGCCAACCAGAACACAGTAGACGGCAGAGCTGCCTTTCAAGTGAAACCTACGGAAGGAAATGGTAACGAGTGGTGAATGATTCAAGCAGGGTAGCATTTGGTTCCCAATGAGGCTCAGCCAAAGAAGCACCAGAGGACTGTGAGGAGCTGGAGCCAGCAGGCCACAGGTGTGAGGACGCTAAGTCACTCAGCCCCAAACCTGCCGATGGAGAGCTACGGAGAACAGCACCGTGATGCGTCACGAGCACCTCAACCTGGAGTGAAGAAAGCAGTCAGGGCACAGCCAGACCCTGGACCAACCTCAGGATCAGTGACCACTCCAGGCACCACCATGAGTGCAAACCCGGTCCTCTGGGACAACACCTTGCCAACCAAGGCCACAACCTCCGCCACTGGTGAAACAAGTGACTGGCAGGAAACAGACTACTCTTGTATTTCTACACTTTTGAGGTTTATTTTTTCCATTTTCACACGTATGTACATATGGGGCATACGTGCATGTCTGTGTTTGCATGTGCACGGAGACAGATGTATGTATGTGGAAGTCTGAGCCTGATAGCAGGACCATTCTCCATCACTTTTCCATCTTCTTCTTCTGATGCTAGCCTCTAATCAAACCCAGAGCTCATCTACAGGGCTCATCTGGCTAGTTGCCTTGCTCTGAGGAGTCTCAGGCTCTGCCTTCCGGAGCTGGAATTACGAGGGCGGGCCGCAGTTCTCCAGTACTGCAGATGGGGATCTTAACTCAGGTCCCCTTGCTTGCCTGGCAAGCAGTCTGAACACTGAGCCGTCTCTGCAGCCTTGTCTCTATATTTGTGATAGTTGTAAAGAATCACAAAAGAATAAGACTGTTGCAGAAGAAAATGGAAAGAAGAGAGGAACCAACTTTTGTATGAATTATCTAAAATTCTCCTGATTTTGATGCCCACTAAGGTTCTGTGGAACAGTTCTGAGAGCAGGTACTTCATTATTGGATTGGTTTCCCAAGTAGAGGTCTCCTGCTTCAGAGTCCTGGATTCTCCTACATGATTATGACCTCACTGACATCTCACAAGCTGTTACTAATCAAATTATACATGACAGGTTTTATTTTAAGAACTTATTCCTATAATTTCAATTATCTTATAAATTCTACTATTGACAGCTTGCATTTTTTTCTGAAAAAAAGTACTAATACATTATTTATATAAATGTCTTTTTAAATATCCAGGGTTTTTTTGGGGGGGGATGGTACTCTCCAAACTTCATATTCCTTTCTACTTGGAAAATGATTTTCACTTAGTGTATTCACTATATTTTCATGATCAGTGGTATATTTGTCTTTGAACTTGCCACCGAATATTGGAATAGTTAGATTTTCCTTCTTATCTCATTTTATCAATTCTACAATGTCTCCCTATTCTTCTTACACACACTATTAGAAGGTAATGTCTTGCTCTCTCCCTCACTCCAGTTCTGCCATTTTGGATGAACTCAACCTGTTTACTACCCAGCAGTTCAAGCCCACTGAACACTCACCCTTCATTACAAACAAAGGACACTTTGGCCCCAAGCTGGGGATTCGACGGAACCGTCACATGGCCATTAGGAAGCTGGTCCAGGAAGTCTCCACAGGGTTTCCCTGGAAAAAAAGAGTCAAACAGAAAAAAAGAGCAATATATGGACAACAAAGACCCAAGCTGAGCATTTCAAGCCACACGAGAGTCTAGGCACCCACACATGTGAGGGCTGTGGGACTCCACCCTCCTTGGGGTACACAGTACAGAAGAGCAGCCCTGTGGAGTCACAGCCAGGCTCCCAGGGTAGAGCACTTCCTGCCCAGGAAAAAAGTCCATCTTATTTCTTGGGGATACTCCCTATGTGGTATTTCTAGGGACACACTGGAGAAAAAGAATCCATACTCTTCATTGTGGGAAAATACTTTTACTCAATAGTGAACTGGCCAAGGGAATCACAACTACAGGTCTGGATGTGAAAGTCAACTGATAGACCAGCATCCTTATTTAATGATGAGAAAATAAACATGCATTTATATACTATTTGCCAAAAATCACAAAATTATGCAACATGGGGACTATGACTACTGCTGAGAAATCCTGAGTTTACTACTTTCCATCACAGCTACAAGCCTAAGGAGACAAAGCTTCCAACTTGCAGTCGCCCTTAACAAAATTACAATGGCGTCTTTTGTATCTTCACACTACCTTTCTAGAAAAGTTGGGATCACCAACTTTACTTCTGCACTTTAGGAGCAGAGTGTCTGCCCAAGTCTAGTACACTCCTAGTCAGCCCTCACAGTGGCGTCGCCAACGGGATTCTTACATCTGAGCTCATCATCTTCTTGCAAGTTCTTCCTCACCGAGCGCCCAGCCTCGCAAAAAGTTACAACTCTACATGACTCAGCTGGTATTGCTAAGTCACTCCTACTTTAGTGGTGAGCAAAATCTTAAAAAAAAAAAAAAAAAAAAAAAAAACAACTCCGGTTACTATAGTCCTTGCACAGTATTCTGTCAGACGTGGATCCACTTTTCTTTTTATACAACTGTTTTGAACTCAAGGGAATCAGAATACATACAATTTTAACAAAATTACTTAAGGTTGTTGTAAAATGAAAAAAAATCATTCCAGTTTGACCGTAACCACATCAATTCCTCTTTCTGAAATTCAGTTTTGTCCAATATAAAATGGAGCATTGATCTAGAATAGATATTCTAACATTACAATACCATTTTCAGGCTCATTGTCTGTTTTCTGTGACTAACACATTGTGAAGTGACATGCATGGGTGGGGATTACTAAATTTCTATTGATTACTAGCTTCACACTGAAGAGTCCCAAAAACTACAATTCTTTTGCCAGAAGGGGTCCAGCTGAAGGTCTGCTCCTGGAAGAGACATGGCATAAGCCCTGGTACTTCTGCAGGCAGCTCCAGCCGAGAACACCTTGATAGCGCTCGGGGACTAACAACGTCTTTGTGCAGGGTCACGAGGGGACCCGCTGCCTCAGCAGGGCAGGGAGCCTGCGCTTCGGCACTAGTGGCAGGAGCTTCCTAGTCCCGAGAACACTGCCCTCTTCCATTCACTCTTTTACCCTCTCGGCATTTTCACAACCTATTTTCTACAGGAAAATTTTCAGTATGGAAAAAACAGTATCAACCCAGTAGCTTCACTTTAGGGATGAAACATGCACACGTTCTAGAGTGTGGTGACTTCACATTAGCGAGTATTACATACACATAGGGGTAACCGACGAATGTGGATGCTGGAAATGGGGACGCAGGAAGAGAACTTGTCTGTAGGAGAACCCTCAGGACACACCTTCCTCAGCTTTGCTCCTTGATTTGAATGGCTGTGCCTAAGGGTGAGGCCCACGGAAACACATGCCCACTGCTGACGCCGCACCCAACCCCAAGCCCTTCACCACCCCCCCTCAGAGTCCACCCTGACTTCTGGTCCTCCGACTCTCCACAAAATCTGTCAGACTCACCCTTGAAGCAGCTTGGTAACTCCGGCTCCCATTTGTTTAAGGCCTGGCACTGCACACTGCTGGGCCCTTTCATGATGAAGCCAGGCTGACACCTGAACTCCACCGTGTCCCTTATGGAATACGAGCTTCTGTTTTCAGACACCATGACAGCGTTTTCCACGTGGGGAGGTGTGCATGTGTTACGTGCAATGCACTGAGGTGGTGGGCCACTCCAGACACCCACTTGGTCATCATTGCTAGTGCAGTATATGGATTCCTCACCCACCAGGTCAAAGGGCTTCTTTCCTCCAGTGTTGCAGCGATAGGTCACCACCATTCCAAACTGAAAATCTTCTCTGTTGGGGCTGACAAAATCCCCATTGGCAATGGCTGGGGGCGGCTCGCACAGAATAACTGACAAAGAAAGCAGGGAAAAGCAAGGAGGCTGAATAATGAATGGCAGAAACCTGAGCATTCACTGAACTGAACACGTCTACATTCATGGTTTGCTTTTAAACTTTTTGACATGTAGAGATGTCTTCCAACTTTGTAATGTAGGCGTGTGATAACCTATGCTCAACCTTTTCTTGCTTACCTCCTGAAACATGCATCATGAATAAAACCCGCCTCATTTGAAATGACTCTGATCATATTTTAGACTTTATAACCATGGAGAGCACTGAGAGTTCCCTCATGCTTTATGAGCTTTAGAACTTTATTCTGAAAACAGAAATACATGAGTAAGAAATAAATATAAATAAATTTGCAAACACGTGAGAAAATTCACAAAACTGGAGATGACTCTGTTACCTTCTAAGTACTCTGAAAATGTAAATAAGCAAGAAGATAAAACTGTTAATATTCATTCGGAAGATGCCAGATATTGAAACCAAAAACGAAACTTACAATACGAAAAAAAAACCACACCAGAAATAGCTCAGCTGTGGGTGTGCTTTATGTTACGAGCTTCACTGATTAGGAAATAAGATGGAAATAAGTTCACTACTTACATACTATTTACACGGCATGCGTGAGAGGGAAGCAGAGGCGAGTCAGCGTGAGACCGTGAAAGAGGGACTGACTTTTGGGGCAGATCTCTATTGGGGTCTCTGGTGTGAGTCAGAAAGTTTTCCACCAGGCCTTTTAATTGGGTGGGCTTTTAAAAAGCCCCAAGTTCTAGAAGGTCACTTGTGGTGGGCACTGTCACATATCTAAGAAGCCCCTGCAGGATATAAGGTTATCGGGGGGCCAGTCAGTATCTTTTATCTACCCTTCCCACAGGGCGAGGTTCAGGAGGCAGATATCTAAATTAACCACAATAAAGCAACTGGAGGAAGTGAACAAAGAGAAACCCATTTAAGGATAATGAAAGCTACTTTTAGGTATCTCCTCCTAACCCATGGAAGGACCTCCAAAGCCCCCATTACATGCCTGAAGTCTTAGTGTCCAAGTCTATAAAATTTAACTTGTAAACTAGATACAGTAAGAGAATAGTAATGAGAAGAATAACTACAGCCATACTAAAATGTTACATAAATGTTATCTTTTTCTCTCAAAATGGCCTAACATACCACACACACCTTCTTTCTTATGACAGGAGATGATTCATTGCCTACGTGCTGAGAAGTGTGATGACAGACAGGACCAGGACTAGGCTATTGCGTAATAATGACTTCTACGCAAGACTGGATACTGAGTCAGGCTGATAACCAGCATGATTACCAAGTACTATGGATAAGTTGGCATCTACAGCATAGAAATACTGGAAAGATATTTTGGTACACTCAGGCTGGACCACAGCAGAGAGCATATGTCGTCACTCTTCTTACAATGGAACACAAGTTAAAACTCCTTATTTATTTCTGGAGTTTTCCATGTAAGATTTTTAGACTACAGCTGACCTGGAATAGATGAAACCACAGAAAGTCAAAGTACAGAAAAAGGAGGTTGTTGTATTCAAAATAGATGCTGAGGGATCCTAAAATGACAAGAATTCATTACAATGTATACACATGAGGGAAAATAGCAACAAAGAAGCATTTCTGTAAGAAGCACCAACACCTCTTGTGAATATGAAAACATCCAAGCACCAGCAGGAGGGGTGAGAAGGCACAACGGAGTCACACTGCTGGAGTCACGAAACACCTCGTTTTGCATGTGTGTGTATGGGGTGCGTGCATGCATGTGTGTTCATACTGCATGTGGGTGCATGTGCACATGGGCTCATGTGTAGGTCTGAAGCTGACACAGGGTGTCATCTTTGATAGTTCTATACTTTAATTATTAAGGCAGGGACTCTCAACTGAATGTAGCATTATTTTGATGTCTAAATTAGGACAAAATGTTATGAAATTGAATCCAGAAATATTTACACAGCATAGTACAATAATCAAAGTGGGGCTTTAATTACTGATTTTCCATTATTAAGCCAACTTTACAATGCTGAAGTAAAAATACTAGCAATCACACACATGCAGACACACACAGAAGATAGTCACACATAACACAACACTACCACCACAGGTTTATTTGCCTTTTAAAGTCAGTGTCATATATTACATTATTGGAATGAAAGACAGACAAATTTGATTATTCAATATATAAATGAGAACACTTATTTAAAATGGATTTTTTTTAGCGAACTAGAAATAAATGGGAACTTCTTTAATCCAATAAAGAGCATCTTACTGAAAAATGTCCTATAGTAATTATGTGCTTTATAATATCTAATAACAATCTAATATCATTTCTTCATTCAACATATGCTAGAGGTTCCACTCAATGTAATGTGTAAAATTACCCATAAAAGAAAAGATTTCTTTTCAAGACAGGCAATTTCATAGAACAAACTTAAAGGAATATGCAGATACACTACTGAATCTGTAAGTAAATCTAACAAGGTTTGTGGATGGAAGGTCAAATATGTGCATATTTAGAAATAAGCTGAGAATACAATTTTTGAAATCATATTTAGGATTAAATTTCATGAAAAAATATCAGTGCTATGTGTCATGAATTTAAAATGCAAATTTGACATGTGAAAGGAGATGGGTGGAAGGGAAAGGAAGGGACAATGACATAAATTCATTCCGTGTATGTATGAAAATTTCAAAGAATAAAGAGAAAATATGCACATTTCTTAATGGTTGAGGATTTATCAAATCAGAACAAATTCAATGCAAAATCAAGAAGTCTTTTTTGTGGCAACTGAGAAATTGATTCTAGATGATATGCAGAAATGCCAAACACTGAAGAGTTAGTCAGCCTCGGAAGCCAGGAAAATGCAAACTATTAAATCATTCTGGTAGGAGTGCAGTATTATGCCTTTGAAACAAAAGTCAGAATTTTGACTGCAGAGTTATTATCAGTAAGTAGGAGATCTGTGTCTGATATCAAGGTATGTCTTGAATTACTGTAAGAGACTCTAAGTTAGTGTATATCTACAGTAGTTCGTATGAACAAGAAAGAGGATTTATTCAGTAGGCGACCTACTGCTATCCAGCCGAAAGCGCTTACGTTTTTCTTCAGCTTCCCCCAGGGACTTAGAGCTATTTACTGGAGTTAGTTACAGGAAACTTTCAGATTCAGAGATCAAAATATAGAAACAGCTATAGCTACATCATCTTTTACATGAGACCTTATCATACATGCAGTCTGTCACCACATTTTTATACAAAATTTGCATCTTTATATGCCACAAAAGTGCTTCTCTACACGACTGTCAAATATCTACTGAGAGAGTAACAGAATCAGAGGAAATTAAGCTAACTGCTCAATCAAAGCCAACAGTTCATAAAAACAAGAACTGCAGCTGTCAGATAAAGTCCTGAACAGAGGAACAGGACTTGAGTTTCAGCTCTGGCCTTGGGAACAGACAGGTCACTAATTAAGAACTATTTAAACCTGGCGCTACAATACAGTGGGAAACTTTAAAGAGCAAGGACAGGGCCGGATGCCTCACAAGCAGAAGGTCCTGAGTTCAGATCCCAGGTCCCATAGGCAGAAATGGGGGGCTTCACTTCAGATTCAGAGTGAAGCAAGGTAGGGTAGAAGCAACCCAGGATGATTCCCAGGTTCTCCACAGGGACACATGTTCTTCCTCCCTCCCTCCCTCTCTCCTTCTCTCTCTCTCTCCCCTTTCCTCTCTCTCATACACAAATGATAATTTTTTTTTAAATCACAAAATCATTTAAAAAAAAAAAAGAGCAAGAACAAACAAGGTCCTACTCCTCCAAGAGTGAAATCAGACTGCCACATTCAAGGACAGGATGATTCCCTCTCAAGAAAAGCTGCTTGTTCTGCAGACTTAGAAATAGCAGAGTCTGCTTAAAGCACAGATTAGCACAGGGGCTAACAATCTGTATTATTTCTGAAAAATGAATCTCTAGCCACTCTTACCCTTGAGGGTGCACATTTGTATATTCTTCAGTCAACTCTACTGACTTCAACATTATGTTCTGAATTCTTTCGACAGAGATTATGAGAATTAGGAAACAGATGGAAGTCGGCATTTACTTGCTGGAAAATATGAGAATATATAAAATAACTTCAAGTTCTAGGCTGAATACTTCCTCAGTGTATAGATACACTTGTTAAAATTCTGTGTAGAATTTTTATGTTTCTTTGAAAATGTAAAATTATGTTTTATGTTTAACACCTCACTCCTTTCAGCAGATTATTTTCAAACCAGAGAAACATATAGCTTAATACCTAGGTTGCTTTAACATTTTTACTGTCAGAAGACACGGCAATGAAAAGTCTACAATGAACTCCTAAAAATTAACCTGTACTAGTTCTTAAGAAATAAATCCTAAAATACAGGTCAAAAAAAGTTCTCCACTGTTAAACTTAGAGTACGTGGACTTTTTAAGAGGACTTTTTACTGAGGGTTGGGAATATGGCTTAGGGATAAAGTCTTTGCCTCACAAATGACAGAACATCAGCTGGGACCAGCGGAGTCCCCAGATGCCGTGTAAATGCTGGGTGGAAATGGTGTGGCCTGCAGGCCTATACTTCCCACCCTGGAGGTCAGAGTCTGGAACATCCCAGAACCAAGCATTGAGGAGGCAGAGACATCCAGAATGAGTGTAGAAGCCACCCCGGGCCTCCACAGGCACACACAGGTGCCCTGTGACGCAGACACACACGCACATCTACACACTAAAGAAAACAAACTTTCATACACTTGAGAACCCAGGTTTAGAAAAAGTACATCACAGAATGAAGGAGAATTTAAGGAAAGTTTTGAAGAACACAACAGCTATCTTCAGTGATCTGAAGGGCAAACAATGTAGGAAGAATTTTGACAAAGATCTAAAAACTGTCTTTAGGGCTTCTTGTCTCCTTCGTGGTACACTTCTTGCTGAGTATTCCTAAGGCTTCTGTTCAGCCACAGCAATGGGAAAAATCCAGCAGAAAAATCGACCTATCTGTAAAAGTAGTTAGGAGGGAACATTTCAACTTACTCTCACAAATGGGTGGATCGTTATCCCAAGCAACGCCACTGTCTGCGATGATGCATGCAGCAGAGGAGGGGCCGATGAGGCGGTACCTAGAAACAAAGCAGATGGTTAGAAACAGCTGCCTGCTGAAAGGGCTGCTCCGAGGCCCTGGAAACCACGGCCTGCTGAGGGGCTGCTCCTACTGGTTAGGACATTTCCCATCCCAATTTGGACTTCCTGTCCTTTTCCTTCAAAACTTCTCAACTGGATGGGATTTCTTATGATCTTACAACATGCTCTGAGATAAATTATTTTATCTTTTAACGGTATCATGAATTTATTATTGTCGCAGTTATTCTGCATGTTGCCCATAAATTCACTACAAAATCGTTTGTGGGAACAAGAGATTTTATTTTGGCTTCTGATTGTCCAGTTACAGTACTTGGTTCACCTTGGCAGAAGAGTGCACATCAACACCAGAGGCCAAGGACACTGCCACACCGTATGCACTGCGAGCAGAGGAGCAAGTCTGTCCAAGTGTGTGGCAGTGTGTCAATTCATTTGAACCAGCTAAAAAATACGACGGTGGCTCACCCATGGGACTCACCATCGCGTCATTATGGACACAGACACACATCATGGAAAGGGGATGCTGAAACACATGAAGACCACCCACGTAATGAAGGGCAGAAACTGTGGTGCTACATTCACGAGTCAAGCTACGGCCAGGACTGACACTAACCATTTCCAGTGAAGGTAATGCACGGAAAACATCCCTGCAAGAGGCAAGGACCTTATTAAGCTAGGGGAGATCTCTAGCAGGCAGGAAAGCTGAGACTCTCAGCCCGGCTCCTGATAAGGTTGTCCAGAAGCTGAAAACAAAGTGTTGCTCCTCACATACATCAGATCTGAAAGACCACAAGGTACTGCTACGGCGGGCAGGGAGGCCCCAGGAAACTGCCAGTCCCTCCCACCAGATTTCTAGGAAACAGAGACCATCCCTCCACACAGCATCTTGAGGGGCCCGCTTGATCCAGAGCAATCTTTGCCATTCATCATTTCTATCACCTTTCTACGCTTACATAGAATGTCTCACGATGTGTTTTTTTATTTGTATATTGCTTAGTTAGGTCTTAGGGTTAGTTTTGATGCTTTGCCAAGTTCACTATAAAACATTCATTGTTATACTTTTCACTTATACCTATATACTTCCCCTTATTCCTAAGTCTTTTCCTCATCCTTAGCATCTCCTATTTTAACCTAATTATAATCTTCATACCGTCAACACTTTCTAAAATCTGTAGACCATAGCAAGTATGGGGCTACATCCTCTTTTGTTCCTTCTTTCTTTTCAAAACCAATCTAACACTTATCTTTACCAAGCTACTTCCCTCGCACACACAATCTTGTCAACTGAAATCCAAGTGCGCACATACTGTCCTTGTTGCTCATCCTCCAACATTCACTGAAGTCACGGAGGCTGCTGCTGGTCGTTCAGTGGCTCTGGATGTATCGATGTCCGGGGACCATGGCTGCCCCAGCTAACATCTCACTCAAGGAACAGTACAGTTTGCACCTGGAGCTGCACACCGAGGAGCTCTGCTCGGAACTGTTCTCTGAATGACACTCAACTCTACTTCATCCAAGGGCCACTTGCACATTGCAAACATCGCAACTGAACACATATAGCTGATAATATTAAGCCAACAAGGAAAAAACACCAGATGCATAAATCCCACTGCAGTAACCTTAGAAACATAAAAGATCAAGACTACTACTCCAAGAAATATTATAGCCACAGCACCTAGTAAAAGTAAGCAACGTGAAATTCTAGATAGAAAACTAAAAAGAGATTATAAGTATGCTCAAAGAAATCAGAGAGGAAAAAATCCTCCTGACAGAATAGAACAGCACAGATGTGGCCGGGAGAATGATGGGTTCTTCTCCATCCTTCCACTCTTTAAAAAACAAAACAAAACAAAACAAAAAAACACTACTGTAAATTTTTTTAACAGCAAGAACTCTAATCTCTCTTCTAGTTACAATCCAACTAGTCTACCCTGTGGGGGGGAAAAAATCAATCCCCCAAAGTAACTGTCATCAGCCTGAGATATTTTAAATGTGGCGCTGCAGTTTCACACTCAGTGGCATCTTCTGGGCAGTGGCCTTATTGGCATTTCTGGACTGACTACAATATGCTCGTCTGAAAACCTTGACAGAAACAAAACCCTTAGACCCTTTGCAATAGTTTACAGATCTCACATCTCTCACTCACATGGGAGCCACATGAAAACTTGTCTGGCCAAATCTAGAAGAAAGATGTTTAAAATTTTTCCAGCTTTATTATCAAAGCCTGGTATGAACAAAATGCTGAATATTACACTGTGATATAAAGGATCCAATTTTTCTGAGCTCCATTTATTAACAAGTAACTTTTTTTCATTTACTTCCACAGAACAGTCTTTTTAACAAACTTTTAACAAGTTTAATTTCATCTATATTTTGACTAGCATTCTGGTCTTTTCAACAAACTTAACTTCTACCTGGTGAGGAATTCAGAATGATAATTGTTTATACCTTGTTATGGATGTATCTTTACAACCATGAGTGTATGCACATGCATTAGTTCATTACTAGCAAGACTACTTTCCACAAACGCTGATAAATTATACATTTTCTTGGTTAATGACCGCTTTGTGTATGCTATCTTTATACATATATATACATATACAGCATCTATTTAACACACTCATGAATGCATACCTACAGATTAGATCATAATACATTATTAGAGATTACTTATAAGATTTAAAAACTCTGCTAATTTAGCTTTGACTCCAAAATTACAATCTCTGCTCACCTTTTCTATCCATAAAGTCATAGTATGAAACAAGACACGGTGACAATTAGCCTGTGGTATATATAGTGAGACTCTGTCTCAATAAGACAAGGGCTGACCAATGAGGGCCATTTCTGATCTGAAGGGTACGGGACGGAAGTACCAGTATTTCCCCTGATTCACACTCCAGCAAGGCATGTGCAATAAAGGCAGATGAGATTCAGCGAGCCACTGCAAACAGTAGGGAGGCCAGCACGGAAGAGGAAGGGGGACCAGACTGGGGACTAAGGCATGAAGATAGGATAAATTCACTATAATCATGTGTAAAACACTAAAGGAATAAAAAAGAAAGAAAAAATTATTACCATTAAAAAAAGAGAATGGATGAAGATGGAGTTTGCTGGAATGGTACCTGTCTAGTATGAAGTCCTGGTATTGATCTAATGGAGGGAGGAGAAAAGGGAGAACAGGAAAGTGGAGAGAGAAAGAGCGGGAGAGAGGCAGAGAAAGGGATGGGGGAGAGAGAGCTTCCTTTGGTGCAGAGATCTAGTGGTGAAGAGATATGTATTATTTATTGGATCTTCTCAAACTACAGCAAATACACTGTAATCAGTAACAATACTTCCATTGTCAGCTGTCAAAATGTCCCGTCATACAATCTGCCTCCCTGACTCCTGCTATTAAACAAGGCACTTTCCGCCTAGGGTACTTCACAGCCTAAAGAACACTAGGGAAACTATTCAATATCTGATTTCTGAGTAAATACTCTGTATTGGTTCCTCTTCTCTGTTGCTGAGAGACACACTCAGGCTCAAACAACTTAAGGGGAGAAAGAGAGATTTATTCAGCTTATGGTTCCAGAGGGGAGATACGGTCTTTCATGGTAGAAAAGACATGGCTGGCTAGCAGAAGCTGAAGTGGCCTAAATCATGTTCATTAAGGAGGCTGGACTGCAAAACTAAGCTCAAAAGCAGACTGCTCCCAGAATTAGGGCGGGGCTAATCCACCTCAAGACCCACCCACCCCACGGCAGCCTTCCTCTGGCAAGGTTCCACCTGTTGAAGGTGCCATGACCTTCCCAAGCAAGTAAAGATTCAAACACATGAATCGATGGGGGACAACTCACATTTCAAACTTGTGTTAGATGATATAAATTTTGACCTTTTAATATTGGTACTAGGAGGTTACAACAATTCCCATTTCTCTTATCTTCATTCACAGAGCTGAGTAAAAATTGTTACTTGTTTCTTTCCTGCTGTATCTACCTGTACCTGTTGAAGAGCTTCCTCCACACTACAGCTAAAGCACTGGACTGGACAAATGTTTGAATGTAATGCATGACAATACCTCATACCATTGTATTTTAATCAGCTTATTTTCATTACTAGAAATAATAGCATTTTTTTGTTGACTAGAGATAGTAAGTTCTAGTCCATTTGCATATTTTCTTTGGAAAAATGCTTATTTAATCATTTGCCCATTTTTTAATTTTTATCTCTTCACCACAATTATAAGAACTGTTTATATTTTATGGATATGATTTTATAAACTGTGACTTGCAAACTTTTTTTTCTATTTGTGGGTTATCTTGATAGTATTCTTTGAAAAACAAACATTTTAAATTTCCTGAACCCCTATATACCGTTTTTCTTTGTTTCTCCTAAACTGTGTTCTTCAACTTGATTAAATGGAGAACAAAGGAACGCCCTCGCTCTGTGAAGTGCAAGGGCAGTGCCTGACCACGGCACCCTGCTGGTGAATCTTCATGACCTGTTCAAAGGGGGGTGTCAGGTGACGCCAAGTTACATGCTAATGCCATAAGTTCCTGTCCCTGTCAGCAGTATACATTTGGAAACAGGGTCTGTGCAAACGTAACCAAGTTAAAATGGAGTCTTTACGGTGAGTCCTAATCCATCAAGACTGGTGGCAGGACAGAAACACAACACTGAGCAGGAGCACAGCGAACGCCACGTCAGAAGGACACAAGGGAAGGCCACGAAGACAGCCACAGAAATCAAGAGCCCTGCCCACATACTTAGACAGGTCACAGATTCTGGAAGCTGGAGGAAGAGCTCTTCACCACAGACAGAGGAAGTAGGGTCCTGTCAACACCCTGTTTTTGGACTTTCACTCTTAGAACAGAGCGCCAACAATTTCTATTATTTTAAAACATTCTTTGTGGTAGCCATTTCGACAACCTTAATAAACCCAGTGACGTGCTCTAAATATCAGATCTGTTCTCACACAGAGCAACTTGATCTTCTGTTTCTTCCAGCAACATCTACTCTGGCCTGGGACTCTGTGTACTCGACTGTATCTTCCTACCACAGAGGGCCTTGCTCTCCTTACATGTCGCCATAGTTCAGATCGGTATGTCCTCCCTGGAGAGGAAACAACAGTGAAGGATGCTCTCAGAATATGTGGCTGGCAAGTTATTTCTGTGTGAAATCTGGTCTGCTGAGAATGCTCACAGAAGAAGAGGGTTAAAAGTAACCTACAAGAAGCACATACAAAGTTAAGTCTGGTCATGTACTTCCTAGCAGAACATCTAATGCGAAAATGCTGTCCGGGTTTGCAATAAGCCCACATTCGCTTAACACAAACACAAGTGGCATGTTTGAGAACAGGGCCTAATTATCTGCTGTTCAAAAATATTCTTGAGAATCAAGACAGTTTAGCTGTGCTCTTTCCCATCTGCAGCTATGTGCGGTTTTGTTCCCATGAAGTTATCCCTTGAGCTGTTCTGTGTGATATTTAAGTTTACCCTCTTATTCCTACTGCTTGCATAACCAGAACGCTGTAAAAGTGCTTTACAATAAAGCTCAAGGCCATGAGCTTGCAAACCTCAGCCCCTTGCATCCTGCAATTCTCAGTCTGTGTTGAGACTCGGCCTCCTGTGCCCCATGGTTTTCCGTTTTCTATTGTAGTACCCTCCTGTTCTTAGGCTCCAGACCCCAGAGGTCTGACACTCCCCAAATGCTCACAGATTACAGGCTTAATCCTAGTCTGTGGTCCTACTGGGATGTGGTAGGATTCTGTTTCTTGGGACCCTGGCCCCTTCTTGTCTCCTCTCGTCCAGCCACCAGAAGGTAAACAGCTTTTCCACCATGTTCTGCCATTATGGGCCACAATACAACAGGTAAGAAGCAAGAGGTCCAGGTGAGCAAGAACTGCAACCGTTGAAGTGAAACACAACTTCCAGCCTTCCAAAGAGGTTTGCCTTAATTATTCTGTCCAAGTAACACGTTTCTTTGAATGTCTGGCATAGATACACATTCTTTCCACCAAATATTACTATGCTGTTGGTCATTTCGATCAAAAGTTAAACACTTTATGTTTGAGCCCTTTAAAAAGAGGAGGCAAAATTCCGGCAGTATGATTCAACTGTGGAGTACTTGCCATTAATCCTTAGCTCTAAAAAGCAAACACACAAAATACCAGGAAGTCATAAGCTCACTGTCCTTCCTAAGACTGGAAGGCAGTGCTGCTGCTTCAGAACCAAGGGGTGCAGCTGCAACTCACCCTCTATTGCACGTGTAATTAATTGTGGATCCAAATCGGGTATCTGGGTCTATATGCACAATGCCATTCACAGGATCAGAAGGAGTTTGACATACTTTACCTGCAAGAAAGAAATAGAGAGGACTGGAGAGATGGCTTAGGAGTTAAGTAGAAGGACCTGCGTTTGAATCCTCAATCCCATAAAAAAAAAAAAAAAAGCAGAAATGATGGCAATTTGCTCTTTTGGTTCTGGAAGATAGAGTGTGGAAAATCCCAGAGTGAAAGTAAAAGGAGTAGAAGCAATCCAAGAAGATTCCTGAAGTCATCCTTGGCCCTCCACAGGCAAACACACACACACACACACACACACACACACACACACACACACACACGCAAATAAAAAAAGGTTTTAAAAGAAACAGTTTTTAAGCCAGACAGAATAAACTGTGCTTTTCTTAGAACGTGTCCACCTACAGCTGACATGCTGCATATGTGACCATGATGATTTCACACTTTGTAACTTGAGGAGACGTATCAGAACGCCGTAGAATAAGCCACCAAGGAAGGACCAGTTTTGAAAAGTCCTCCCAGTTCTATTCCCACAGCGCAGCTTCTAGAAACATGTATAGTTCATTCATATTCCTGAAGCATTTCCATGTACTACATTTAAACAGTACCGAAGCCTGAGATTTTCTCATTTTCCAATTATTAAATACATTTTTCTGGACTAATAAGACATCTTAGTGGGTAAAAACACAACCCCTAAGTTTATTCCCCAGAACTGTTGTAAAAAAGTTGGGTTCAGAGGCATTTGTAATCACAGAATTCTTTTTTTTTAATTTTTTTTATTATTGATTCAACTGTGCGCATGTGCGTATGTATGTGCTCGCACGCGTGTGTGTGTGTGTGTGTGTGTGTCTGTGTGTATGTGTGTAGAACCACGGACGAATTCGCGAACCACCATGGACGCCTCCACCTCCTTCTGCTTGGGGATTCACAGGCTCCGCCCCACCAGGACCAGAAGCGCAGGCTGCTCCCGCTTCCGTCTGGCGTCTATACGTGGGATCTGGGATCCGAACTCAGGACTTTCCGCCTACAAGACGGAGGCTTAACCCCTGAGCCACCTCTCCAGCCCATCACAGAATTCTTAAGGAGAGATAAGAGGAAACAGGAGAAGTGCCCTGAGTTACTGACTATCCAGCCTGGCAGAAATGAGAGACCCTGCCTCAAAACAAAGAAGAAACCTGATTTCAAAGTTTGTCTGATGACTTCACATACACACATATAGATATGCTCTTCTGGGGCTGGAGAGGTGGTTCAGGGGTTAAGCCTCTGCCTTGCAGGCGGAAGGTCCTGAGTTTGGATCCCAGACCCCACGTATAGACACTGGGCGGAAGCGGGGGCAGCTTTCGTTTCTGGTCCTGGTAGGGCGGAGCCTGTGAATCCCAGGGCATAGTAAACAAGGAGGAGGTGGAGGCGTCCATGGTGATTCCCGAATTCACCTGTGGTTCTACCCGCCCCCCCCCATGCACACATGCATAATTGAATAAAAAATGAAAAAGAAAAGATATGTGCTCTTCCCTACACATACACACAAATAATCAAAGTCTAAATTGAAAAAAAAAATATTTTTCTTTCCTTTTGAATCATTAGTTGCTAGTTCCATTCATGAAAACAGGACACTCTTAGTGTATGGGGGGGCTTTTCTTTAGTCATGTCCTATGAGCGCTACTGTTCATCAAATACTACTATTACTTCTTATTTTGCTGTGTGCCTGTGCATGTGCTCCTATATGCTCTGCACACGTTTGAGTGCAGGCTCACACATGTGAAGGCATAGGACAAACTTGGGTGTCAATCTTCTTCTCTTTACCTCGCTTGAGACAGTCTCGTTACCACTGAGAGAGTCAGGCTAAGTGGCCCCTAAGCTGCCAGATCTCCGGCACCCACCTCCCTTTTCCACAGGCATGTCGGGGACTAAAGACAACCGCACCACCACAGCCTGCTATTTCATTAAAGCTTTAGCACTGGAGGAGTGAACACTGTGGCTTGAATGTGAACCGTCTCCCACAGGTTCCAGTGCTAGCGGTGCTTCTTTGGAAGGTTGTAAAACCTTCAGGAAGTGGCGTCCTGATGGAGCAAGTAAATTGCTGGAGGTGGTCTTTCTAGCCAGCCCCACTTCCTGCTCTCTTTCCTCAGCCAGCTTCCAGGTCCTGGACATCATGATTTCCCCACCCTAGTGGCCTCTAACTCCTCTCCCCTAGGAAGCTTTTGTCAGGGTATTTAATCATAACAATAGAAATGTCGGGACCATGAAGAAAATATCCGTGAGAATAACACACGTGCTATCCCTTGGGAAATGGTAAATTTTACACGTCTACTTCTAAAATTTAGACAGTTTGGAGCAAATTCTACAAGTGTTTGTCACAAAAGAGCTTCCTTTGCAGTTACTCACGTGTACACCTGTTTTCAGCACTTGTCCAGACTGAATTTTGTTGGCAGGTGATGGAGAATGGCCTCCCACTGTATCCAGGACGACATTCATACTTCAAAGACGTCCCAATTGGAAACTCAGATTCTTCAGTTGGAGCCACAGGTTTGGCAAACACAAATCGTGCTGGGGCTCCACACTGACCTGGGAATTGAGACCACAGCACCCCATTACTGAGGACCTTTCTTTACACTTTCCCTTTCCCTTGAATATACTTTACAGATGTGATCAAAGAAAGAAAGAAAAAAGAACACTTGTATAACAGTAAAAGAACTCATTTCTTTAGAGGGTTACCTTAGAAATGAGCTTTTAAAATAATTCTAGTTTTCTCATGTATCCACCCAAGATATGGTCCCACTCAACATGGGCTGGTCTTCCCACATCCATCAGATAATCCCTAGACTTGCTCAGAGGCTTATCTCAACTAAATAATCCCAGATAGGTGTGCCTCAAGTACTCCCACAGCCCTCATCACTTTTACTGGCCCATAAACTGAGCCATAAACTTCTCTGCGAGTCCTTGGGAGTACTGCAATCTTGCTATGAGGAAACGAGTGAAACTCCATGATGAAAGCTGTTCTCCACTTCCTGAAAGCATGTACTTTCTGATACATGGTCTGATGTACCTCAGGATTCATGCACCTCCCCTTATGAGACAGCAGGCTCATTAAGTTAAAGTAATAAATTGCCATTGAGTTCCAAACAATATGTAATCAAGAAAAATTTTTTGTTGAGAAAAAAAATCATTTTTGTTTAGCTTTAGAAACAACTGATTTGCTTTATTTGGACTTCTTTTTCTTCCCACACTCGGCACTAACCTGTTCTAATGATGACAGGTAGACTGAGCATAAGAGGAATTCTGAGCTACATATTTTAGCTGTTTTTGAAACTGGCTGCAGCATATTTGCGTATCGATCATCTCTGGTAACTGTAGGATGCGTGCTTGTAATATGGTACGTGCCACAGAGCATGCTGGTCTTATAGCATCACTGCAGCGCACGTGCCTGTATACAGTCTATACTGCAGCGCACGTGCCTGTATGCGGTATTACTGCAGCATGCATGTCTGGATGAGGCATGTAACACAGCATGCATGCCTACATATGGAATATATGCCTATATATGGCATTACTGCAGCATGCATGGCTGTACACGGTATGTATTATAGCATGAATGCTGGTATACAGCATGTAGTGCAACATGCATGTATGTGGCATGTACCTCAGCATGCATACTCATATATCATGTACTGCAGTGAAGGCTCAGTGATGTGGGTTTGCTGGGGACATGTGTCACCATGTCACTGCTAAATCTATAAGATGGTAAAAGTTGTGTTAAATATTCTATTTCATTATACACTTGCTTTTAGTTATACCCATTTTTATGTATATTATGTGGTTTTGCTATTAGGCTATGAATATTTAAATTGCTATATTTTATGATGGATCAAGTATCATAATGAAAGATCTTGATCATAATAACCCCTGCTTCATGTTTTGTCATTTGTGAGATAAATAAAATGGCACACTTAATCGCAAGCATACCAATACTTTTAAATAAAGCACACCAGTTATTTATAGACAATACTGTCATTATTTTCCATCTGCCTAGCCAGCTTTACCATGGTCTGACTTACAGGTGTTCTCTATCTTTCTTTCTTCTTCATCCTGTCCTGTCCCTTTTGTTTGCATCACTTCTACCTTTGACTCATTATGACAACTGATTCCAAATTTAGGTCCCAGTGTCGCAGTACTTCTTGAGGCATTCTTAGTCTAAAAGCATATGCAACAATTCCACTTATTAAATATAATTGAGCAATGTAAACCTCATGCCCACCACAATTACTTAATGGGAGTCTCGGCCTTGTGCTAATTCTCAAACACTGGAATAAAAATGAAAGCTGCCATTAATTTTTTCTTCCACACTAATCATAATGTGGTACTCTGTCACGGCAATTGCTAAAAATTCAACTTTACAAAGATCTCGCTTAGTGAAATCCACTGCTGAAGCCAGGAGAACTCTGATGAACTAGCAGCTTATGGTTCACATGATATTTGAGAGATGTCAAAAATTGCTATTTTCACTGAATAAATTTAAAGTCTTCCAAAGTGCACCTGAGTTTGCTGAGGTCCCCTTGGCCTGCCATTTGGCCATATAGCAATTTCCGTTTTTTAATTAGAATTGGCTGTTTATTTTTAATAAGATTATTGCTATATTTGGGGTTAAATCTACCACCCTTTTGTGCTTTTACTTTTGTGGTTTTTTTGCTTTATTTTGCTTTGACTAGCAATTACATTTCTCATTTTGCAACTTTTACATGTTATAGTTTTATTTTTCTTTCAAAGATAACATGATCTCAACATATAAGCATCTATTACAACTATTCAAACACTTCCATACAGGAACCATAGATATACTAACTCCATTTTTGTGGTCTGAATGTGAGCGGTCCCTTACAGGTCATGTATTTGAACTCTTAGTTGATGTTGACTTTTAGGGGGTATAGACTTGCTGAGGAAAAGCATGTCACAGGGGGTGGGCCTTGAAGTGGGGAGCTCCGCCCTGCTTCCTCAGGCAGTTTTTTTTTTTTTGCTCTGACACCATAATGAGGGCCCTGACCTGAACAGCCACCAGCTTTTGCTGCCACCATGTTTTTAGCTGCCACCATGTCTTTTCCTGTCACCATGTCTTTTGCTGCCACCATGTCTTTAGCTGCCCACCATGTCTTTTGCTGCCACCATGTCTTTTCCTTGTCACCATATCTTTAGCTGCCTACCAGGTCTTTTGCTGCCACCATGTTTCTGCCCACCATGTCTTTTCCGGCCACCATGTCTCTTGCTGCCCACCATGTCTTTTGCTGCCCACCATGTCTTTTGCTGCCACCATGTCTTTTCTGGCCACCATGTCTTTAGCTGGCCACCATGTCTTTAGCTGGCCACCATGTCTTTAGCTGCCACCATGTCTTTAGCTGCCACCATGTCTCTTGCTGCCCACCATGTCTTTTGCTGCCACTAGTCTTTAGCCACCACCATGTCTTTTCTTTCATAATAAACTATCTCCCTCTGGAACCCTAAGCCAAGTAAGTCTCCCTTTCTTCCCTTTAGTTCTGAGTATTGACTCAGAGCATCAACAACAACAGAAAGTAGCAACACCTACCTCATATTTAAATTTTAGATGTGTTTAAACTACCACTAGCCCTCTTTAGTGCAAATGCTGCAAGCTGCTTTCTGAACTCCAGTTATTTGGTACCAGTCTGGAAGTTAATGGCAATGGACTTCCTTGTCAGGCTAACTAAAAGTCTACCTAGAAAGGCATGAAAAGCCTGGTGATATGGTTTTGATGTAAAATGTCCCTCGTTAGCTTATGTGTTCAAATATGTGGCCCCTAGATGGCAGGGAATTGGGGGGATATGGTGGAACCTTTGGGATGTGGGACCTACCTAGCAGGTAAGAGTCCAGGGGGAGGCCTTTCAGGGGTCTATCTACTCTGCCTCTGGCCAGTACTCTGTGCTTCTGGTTCCAGGGTCCAGTGAGAACCCACAATTGCATTCTCCTCAAAGCTACAGCTGGAGCTGCTCATGTGTCAAATTTTCTAAGCCACCAAAACAGGCTGACCCTCTGAGAATCATGAGCCAAAAAAATCCCTCTTCCTGTAAGTTGTTTCTGTCAGATTTTGTCATAGTGACAAGAAAAGTAATACACGAACTACTGACCTCCCAAAGATATCCATGTTCTAATCTCTAAAGCATATGAACATGACCTTTTATGGTGAAAGGGCTTTGAAAAGTGACTAAGCATTTTTGAGATGGGTAGATCACCGGATTTTCTGGATGAATCACACATGCGATTACAGTGGTCCTGATAAGAGGGAGATCAGAGCATTGTAAGTGGCCAAAGGACATTTGAAGATCAGTGCTGCTGGCTTTGAGGTAAAGAGGCACGAGACAGCACGTGGTCGGTATCTGGAAGCTGCAAAGACCAGAGATGCCTCCAGAGAGACCCGGCTGCACATGGGAATGCATTGCTTTTGATGAAAACCATCAAGTTTGTTGGAATTTGTTTCAGTACCAAGGGAAAAAATGATAAAGTTTTGTATTAAAAATCCTGGATAGGAGAGAACTGGCCTTTTACACCGTGTCTTCTACTTCTGGGCTTCATGTTTAGGTAACTGTTAGTGTTGTCGGAGCTTCTGCTTCATCTTATTTTCTTTATTTTTCAGTATCTTTTAAGTATACATGTGGTGTGTATGTTTTTGTACACGTGTGCGGAAAGCCAGGTTGATACTGCAACGCCTTCCTCAGTTGTTTCCCTCCGTGTCTCTCACGTGTGGACGCGTGCTGCTGGGAAGCAAAGCAGTCGGTAACCTATCATCTTGTTTGCTGGGATCTGCCTTATTTCGATTATTACAATCTGTAAGGACACTTTTGAAATGTCCAAGTGTGAAGTTTATCTTAGATAAAATTAGACAACACAAGTCATAAATCACTCCTCTGAGTGCATTGAAGTGCCAAGAAGCGCAGGAGACAGACTGCACCCTCCTTCTCCTCCGCCAGCCTGACACACGAGAGACAGGACTGACTGCAGGAGATCAGGAGTCAGGGCGCATGCCTGGCAACTTGACCGCCAGCTGTTCCTGTCCCAAATGTGGTTTATTTCAGTGGCGGTTCGTGGGAGCCCAAGGTGTGTTCTAGCGCTGGGGGAGGCGGTCCACGTGCCACAACACGGCTGAGGGTGTGCTACCGCGCCCCACTGTGGCCTCTCTCTGCATCTGTCCAGTCCGGCCAAGAGGTGCTGAGGCCCCAGCTATAAAAATGGGCTCATTCACCTCTACTCAACTCTGCTAGTTTTTGTCTCACATGTCTTGACACTGCCATCAGCACACTTTGTCAATATCAGATGACCTCTTCACCTCTGATGCTTTCCCTTTGTCTGAAGTCTGTTCTGTCTAGAATTAATACAGTGAGCATTCATAACAAAATAAGCCTGACTTCTGACTTACCTTGTTTTCTACATAAAAAGAAATGACTCTGTGAATCATTTCACCCTTATGCACTGCTAAAGCCAGTTTGGATAGGTATCCTGTAGCTTTTATGCTACTTCTTAGTTATGGTTTCCCATATTTGCTAAAGGTCTGTCAAACTACAAAATCATAGTCCTAAGTACTACAATACTCTCTAAGTACTCCCAATAACTCTCTTGGTTAGCAGGACCCAAGTTATGCTCCTTGCACATACATGGACACTGAAGGCTGGGATTAAGCTATGTCCAAGGTTGTCAACTAGTCAGCCACAGGGGCTGGAAACCCAGACCCGACTTCCACATGCACAAGGCTTTGCGATAAAGCCATATTTTCTTTAAACCCCAAAGTGCTGTGGGAAAGTAGAGGCACTCTAACATCATTCTCATTTCAATTATTCTGGCAACTAAATTATCCCAGTTTGAGTCCCTGTCATGCTTGGGTTGATAAGATATTCTCAGTGGCAACATTTCAGTAATAAGATGGCAGAATCACTCTAAAAATCTATAAGATCACCTAAAAATAAAATGTAAAGTTTTACAGTATCTCTTCATCTGACCAATTACTCTGATAAAATTTTAATCAAAACGCTTTACAAAAGCTGGTTTTCTTTTTTCTCTGCTCTCATAGAAGAATCAACTAATGAATATTAAGTATCTACTGGAAAAGAGCAAACCCTGAGTTGCTACAAACTACAATAGAAATTCTTAAGGTTGCCCCACTCTGCCAATGGGGTCTAAGCAACTGTGAAAACTTCCAGGAAGGCGGAATCAGAGAAGGTTCTAGTTGAAAATAAGAGGAAGGGGCTGGGGAGAGGATTCCGTGATTAAAGATCTTGCCTCTCAAGAAAAAGGAGCTGAGTTGGAGTCCCTATTTTCATAGATAAATAGTGATTGGGTGTGGCAGGCTGACTGTAATTCCAGCCCTGGAAAGTGGACCCCATGGAAATCCCTAGAACAAGCAAGCTGGGATCACAAGAATACTGTATAATGTGAAAGAGTGATCCTGAATAATTCCCTGTATCATCCCTGGGCCTCCACAGGCACACAGCCACTGAAGTGTACATACACCAGCATTCGCACATGCAAACACACACACAGACACTAGAATGAAGGAGAAAGGGAGGGAGGAAGGAAGGGGGGACCGAGGGGAAGGGGAGGAGGGAGGGAGGCGAGAAGGGGAGAGAGGGAGAGAAAAGAGGAGGAAGGGAAGATGTGGCCTCAGCGTTTCCAGGAAGTAACAGGATCTTTAGCTCCACACCTGTCACTACAGGGCAATATGTAAATTTCCCTGCTGCTCTTTCTACTTCCACCTAGATTCACAGGGACCCGGCTCCCTTAGGCTTCTGGCTGGCAGGAGGCTCTCTCTTGAGCGGTTTTACCCTGGCACCCAGTTCCTAGGTCTGCCTAGACACAGCTCCCACAAGGGTGGCTGTGACGGGGAGGGCAGAACGTGGTCAGTGGGCACCGTTGGGCACTTGCCCTATTCCACGCCACGAAGAAGCGCATTTCCATTTTAAATGACACAGTACTAACATGCTTATTCACTTTCCCCACAGTTAAAATCTGGGATTACAATCAGGCTCGCCCTGCGCGCGCCGCCCCTCGCCCTGCGCGCGCCGCCCCTCGCCCTGCGCGCGCCGCCCCTCGCCCTGCGCGCGCCGCCCCTCGCCCTGCGCGCGCCGCCCCTCGCGCTGCGCGCGCCGCCCCTCGCGCTGCGCGCGCCGCCCCTCGCCCTGCGCGCGCCGCCCCTCGCCCTGCGCGCGCCGCCCCTCGCCCTGCGCGCCGCCCCTCGCCCTGCGCGCGCCGCCGATCACCCCACCTCTCACCCCAGGACACCCGCGGCGCCCCCTTCCGCCCCGCCGCGCCCCCCTCCCGCCCCCTCCCGCCACGCCCCGCCGCGCCCCCTTTCCTTCCCCGCAGGCCTCACCCCGGGCGGCGCGCGGCACCAGCAGCGTCAGCAGCGCCAGCAAGGCTGCTCCGCGGCGGAAGGCGGCCGGAAACGGCGCGGGGACCCTCATGGCCTCACCGGGCTGGAGAAGCCGGTCGGGAAGCGCGGCGAGGACAGCGGCCGGCTGGGGCGCGGGCTTCCCGGCTCCTGGGTGTGGTCCCTGGTTACGCACGGCGGGGAGGAGGGGCGGAGCACAGCCGCCCCCACTCTCGGGGCGTGCAGGTGCCAGAAAGGCGGGGCATTGTGAGAGCTCGGCCTACACCCGCGCACCCTGCTGGGCTACACACACGCACACCCTGCAGGGCTACACACATACATACAACACACGCACACCCTGCTGGGCTACACACACACATACAACACACACGCCTGGCTCTTCTTTCCTTGTGGGTAGAGCCTTGTTTAAGGGCAGAGCTGAGTGTTTAAGGGACAGTTGCAGGCTGTGTACAGGGTACCGAGACAGGATCTCCTCCTTAGGCCATTGAAAGATACTTAAAAAGGGATCGGTGATCAAATTTACCCTGTATAAACACATTTTTGTACAAGGTATTGTGGGACCCTGAAACCCTCGCCCTAAAATTCACAACGCAGGCCGGCTCAGGCCCACAGTATAGCCCTTGCTTGTAGTCATTCAGGCATCCATTGCTTATAGCCATCCAAGCATATCCATTGCTAGCCATTGCTTAAAACTCTGTACAGCCTTGAGCTTTTTGCAGATATTTCCCCACCCCTAAGACCTCGAGCCCTTCAGTTCTGGAAAAGCAAGTTTGCACAAAGAGGAATTCCATCAATAATTGTCACCCAGAATGAACAGCCTGCAGTTAAGCAGGTGGACTGGACCCATCACCAAGAGCCAACTCCACCCGAACTCTTGCCAACCAATGACTATAAAGGTCATGGAAAATTCCTCAGCTAAACGACCACCCCACCCCAAGACTCCTTAAAAACCCTTTGCCGGAGCTGCTTGGGGCCGCTTCAGTCTCTCCTGCGTGAGAGGTTGCTGGAGCCGCCTGTCGCGTCGTTAAATAAAACCTCATGCTATTGCAGTGAGAAGGGTCTTGGTCTTTCTCTCGGTGGCCTCGTTCCTGACTGAAAGACCGGGGGACTTTCATTTTGGGGGCTCATCCGGGATTCGAGAACCCCCCCCCCCAGGAGATTGCCCCAACACCAGCCTCAGAGGTATGTGAGCGCTTCTGTCTGTGTTTACTTGTGCTTTGTCTAAGTCTGTGTCTGTCTGTGTTTGGAATAAGACTGTGTCTGTTTCCTCGTATGAGTATTAGATTTGGGGCTGTCAGAAACTGGGAGACAGACGTGTCATATCTCAGAGACCGCGAGAGTCCTGGAGGATGCTCTGGACTCTCAGTGGGAGGACCAGAGTGTCCTCAATCTATAGGGGAAAGGACAGAAGTGTCCGCTTCCCATCTGAGTTGTCTAATCTGCTGTCTGTAGTTTGTCTGAATCTGCTGCCTGTAGTTTGTCTGATCTGCAGTCTGCAGTATTTGTGTCTTGTCCATCTTGTCTTGAGTCACTGAAAGGATATTAGGAAAAGAACCCAAAATCTGAGTGTTGAGGTAGAAAAATTTTGCCTGTGATGATAAAGAGTTACTTAAAATGTTCTGACTTGTTTGGTTACCTGGATTTCTTATAATATGTGGGTTTTATGTTTCAAAATAACAAGCTATGGCCACTTCAAATATTATTGCGTGCTTATAATTACATTTTGGTTTTTGATTCTGTTTATTATGCTCGATTTAATGCATGTGCACATTTAGGAATAAATCATTTTGACAATGTTAAAAGGGTTGAGTACGTACTGACCAAAATATCTTGTTTTATCTTGAAGCTTCACAAAAGGTGGCATTGTGTTTTTACCTAGGATCTGGTAACACCACTTTTGTAGTTCCCATGAGTTATACCAACATATCTAGCAGCCAGAAAGGAAAACTGATTTCTGAGAAATTCACTGGAATTTCTTCATTCTCCTGGTGTATGAGTTCCCTTTCTTGGGGACAAATCTGCTTTCTAATTCCCTGTTCCCAGGTGTACTCCTGTGTTCTGCTACAATCTTGCAAACTTAATTCGGATATAATGATTTTAAGATGAGGTCTACTGCCTCTTTTAAAGGACATTTCTTACGGGATAACTAATGTGAAAACAGCAGGAAACCATCGAGTAGGAAAAAATATGTATGGTACTTAGATGTACAGAAGGTTTAAAAAAAGGTTTATGAAATGAGATATGTTACTTAGAAAGTTAAAGTATGCACAGGAGGTTTATAAGTTGGTTACTTAAAAAGAATGTTAAAGTATGTTGTGAAGGTTTGTGGGATGTTAGATTTATGAGAAAACTGAAAATTAGAGATGGATAGTTAAAGAAAGTATTGTATGTTGTGCTTCTACCATGTTAAAAGAAAAGACACTGAGCTTCAGAAATTAGAAACTATGAATTAAGCTTCATGTATTCAAATGTATTTCAGTTGTCTGTTTTAAGCAGAAATTTGGTTACTCCTAAAATCCCAACTTCTCAAGGACAGCAGGAAGCTTATCCATGGGGTCATAAGTGAAAACTAGGGAAGTCTGAGACCAGGGCCCTCCCTGCCCCCAGGGAGGTGGCCAGCAGGAGAAGCTGAGGCCCCACCTCAGCTGCAGCTTGGAACACACTCAAGGCCAGCTAGGGAGTTTCTCTAAATCTTAGACTTCACGGTAAAAGAGACTCTGCTAAATCAACCTCTGCTCACCTTTTGGAGCAGGCCTCTCCTCGAGGGGGAGGAAAAGGACACCTGTAAATGGGGCAGGGAATGTTTTAACCTCTGTATGAATGTGTGAGTGAGTATTGGCCTGAGGTGGGAAACCTGTAACACCTCTGGCTCGAGTTTGTAGTCCCACAGTGAGATCCCTAAGATCTCTTAAAGCCACGGGACTCGGGACTCTATTGGGCCAGTTCTGCGTTTCCATGGTTTCTAGGATGGGATCAGATTAGAATCTGATCACAAGTCACGAAACCGCTGAACCCACTATGGCCGTTATCACCCATGACTCTGCAAAGTGTGGCCAGACTGGTAACCAGTCTGACTCTGCAAAGAGTGTGGCCAGACTGGTACTTGAATGATCTCTCCTGGAGGGATTCCCATCTTTTGTCTGCGTCTCCTGGTGGGGATCAATGTGACTCTAGCTCTTGTTAGTCAATGGAAGGGAATTCCTAGAAATGTTTGCCCTGAAGGAAAGTGCTTCAAGTCTGAGATAATGACTATGCTGTTTAAATAGCATAGGGAATACAGGAAACTTCAGGCATGTGTGGACCATGGACTCTCCCCTTTTAGTGTCATCGGGTGGGGCTCTGGTGGCATCGGGTGGAGTGCTGGCCTCCCCCGACCACACCACGGTCAGTGTCAGTGGATGACTTTGCTGACAACACTGTGTATATAGTGATTATCAGAACTCTGCTAAGCCATGCGTCCTTTCCTCAAGTCCAGGTTCACTAATTGAAGCCAAAAGAGAGATTTCCCCTTCCTGTGTCCCTAGAAATTGTGAATGCTTAGTTCTACCAACCTAAAAGAGGGTCAAGTCGTAGCATATTCTCAGACATGCCCTGTATACATCTTAGACAAGAGATGATCCCAGGAAGATCTTTAAGTTATACTACCATCCAACTAGACAAACAAATGACAGAAAGTTAAGAGACTATAGAGCTGGACCAAAAGTACCAGCTAGTAACTCAGGAAAAGTTTTGCCTCCCAATGAATGCCCTCAAGACTAAGGTGAAACAGACAAGAATTTCATTTAGCTTCCATGTCAGCCAACTCCTATCTGGAGGACAGGGTCCTCATCTGTCAGGGGGAAGTAAACGCCCATGTGGAGGACAACAGAGTTCTCATCTGTTAGGGGGAAATAGGCCCCATCTGGATGATAGCATCCTCATCTGTAAGGGAGAGGTTGGCACCATCAGGAAGCTTTCATTTCTGTCTTGGAGGTAGAATCCTTTGTTTCTGTTTGTCCTAGGACTTTAAAATAGGACAGTTGACCTAGGACTTAGTATAGAAAAAGGAAAGAAAAAGAGAAAGAACCAGAAAGCAAAGAAATCAGAACTTGACATTTGCCTTAGGGGATAGATTAAACAGGCACCCCAAGCAGATCAACCCAGGACCCCTTCCGACAGGGGAAAGGTGGAAAAAGATGCTATGAATATGCCCAGACTGGGTGCTTTGAGATAGTTGTAAGCACAGGAAGCTTTCATGTGACCTATGTCCCAACTATGGGAATCTCCACTAAAGGAAGATTGCCCCCTGAACCGCAGGGCCCAGGGGTCGAGCGCTCTGCTGGGGACCAATGAAATGGCCTAAAGCTCCAAGCTTCCCTCCGATGGGAAAAGGAATTTGCTACTGATATCCAGGAAAGGAAAGCCCAAAAATGCCAGGTTGAGCATCTCATGAGAACCTTGGGTTTAACATGCAAATGGAAAGCCTCTTTTTCTATGTTAATGGACAAAGAAGCACAAAATTCTAGTGCTCAACTTCCTTCCCAGGCTTTTGTCAACTTTTGATTTTACTAAAATGTTTAAGATCAGGAAAATGACAGGTTCATTGCACTCACAAAGTAACTACTGAGAATGCTTTTTAGGCATTCCTTTGTTTACATGCCTGAATGCCCGAATATTCAAGGTTTAGGCTTAATAGAATAAAATATTTTAGCACTGTTATAAAGTCATCCACGTGGTTCTGGTTTTAGATGCACCAAAGATGTTAAAAGAGAAAATCATGAATTACAGAAAATGCCAGATAGCATGTAACAAAAGTCTGCAGTTTAAAGACCCTAAATGCTACATCCTTATTCAACCATTCTGGTGGATAAGATCCCAACCTGATAAGATATTATTTCAAGGAAACATTTTCTGGAGAAAAGACATGGCTTTATTTAGGAGAAATGAAAAAAAAATATAGAAATTGTCAGGTCTTGGTGTTTCTTCCCAGTTCAGGCCTAAAGCCTGCTCCCTGGGAAGGTCACAGTAACCCCATGGGCAAGTGCTAGGAATTTCTCAGTATGTCACAATAAAACCCATGGGCAGGTGCTAAGCATTCTTTCCTAGGTAATTTAAGTTTTGCCCCCGGCTGGCGTGAGCCCCCAGGCCGAGCCTGCCTGGACCCCCTCGGCCCCTGCCGCAC
The DNA here is from genome assembly GCA_023101885.1 of Typhlomys cinereus. Lineage (NCBI taxonomy): Eukaryota > Metazoa > Chordata > Mammalia > Rodentia > Platacanthomyidae > Typhlomys > Typhlomys cinereus. Next base: position 511,845 of record JALPQD010000638.1, read on the forward strand.
CCCCCTCCACCCCGGCCTCGCCCAGAAGCAGGGGTTCAGGCTCTGTGGTTGTTGACCTCCTCTACTAGAAAGATTAAGAAGACTGGAGTGGTGTTTGGCGCCAGCTTGTTCCTGCTGCTTTCCTTGACAGTATTCAGCATCGTGAGTGACGGCCTACATTGCCTTGGCCCTGCTCTCTGTGACTATCAGCTTTAGAGTATATAAGGGTGTGATCCAAGCCATCCAGAAATCAGATGAAGGCCACCCATTCAGGGCATATTTGGAATCTGATGTTGCTATATCCGAGGAATTGACTCAGAAGTACAGTAATTCTGCTCTCAGTCATGTGAACTGCACAATAAAAGAACTCAGGCACCTTTTCTTAGTTGATGATTTAGTTGATTCTCTGAAGTTTACAGTGTTAATGTGGGTATTTACTTATGTTGGTGCCTTGCTCAACGGTCTGACACCACTGATTTTAGCTGATTTCACTCATCAATATTCCTATTATTTATGAGCAACATCAGTCGCAGATAGATCATTACCTAGGACTTGCAAGCAAGAATGTTAAAGATGCTATGCCTAAAATCCAAGCAAAATTCCTGGATTGAAGTGCAAAGCAGAGAAATAAAAGGATGCTATCACAGGAAAAATTATACTTTTAATAATTATATTGCTTAAGCTTATGCTGGGACTTATAAAATGTTGAGCACACGTATAGTTAATTGTAAAATTAACTGAAATCAGAAGGAGCTCAATCCTTCTCTGTGTATAAAAAATGCAATCTCTGGTTCAAACATGTGGGCTCAGCCTCTTGGCTATCTGGTGGAGCATTATAGACTGGCTAGATTTGGAAATACTGAGAGAAATATTTCTGTTAAGTGCCATTATCCTCAAGCAATGGGGTAGGTTCTTGGAAAAAAATGTCCTTCCTAAAAGTAAAGCTGTCATAGAAGTTTCAGTAAACGGGCCCATATTCACTAAGTCAAGAGAGTTGTTTTTGTTCTCCATTCTCCTGACTCCTTGTCTCACCTGATCCAGGGGAGCCCTGGTCTCGAGGCTGTAGCTCTGGCCTGAGTCACCCAAGAAAGACAGTTTATGCTGTAGAGTTAAAACCAGAGACATAGGCTGGCGAAAAGTTTATAGTAAAGATTTGCCCTTGTCCTAAAAGGTTGCCTAAAGTTAAATTCAGTGCTTGACAGAGGAAAAAATACAATGACAAACTTAAGGAGTTAAATCAGAAAACAGAAAAACTCCAGGTGTTAGGGTAATGACTCCACTAGCAAGCCAAAGCTGGCTTTTCATTTAAATCAGAGGAAGGGGCCTAAGATAATAATGCTCAGGGATCTGTAGAACTTTCCATGTAAAGGCATATGTTCTTTTACACCCCTTTAGAACGTGACCTTGGAGTGTGCCTATAGAAAAGGGGGGTCTCCAGTATGTAGCTTGGCTTCTGGCTCTTACACCTTACAACATGATGAGCTTATTTGGTTTATCCCATGTGCCTTTCCAGTTACAATGGTTTATCTTGTAGGCTTAAGTTATCTGTTTTGTCTCTTTTAGACGATCTTGAAGTAATTAAAGTCATCTGTCAAAGACCTAGACTATCCCAGCATCACATAGATGAGGACTTAGATGAGGGCATCAGACCACTTCATCTTCACTGTCCCGACTCAGCAGGAAGCAGTCAGAAAGAGTCATCGACCCTTATCCCCAGAGTGGTCTGAGTCCTCAAATAGGTTTATGGGAAAATGAGGCAGGATTAGAGCAGCTATGCTGGGATGGGTCTCCCAAGGTCTTTGGAATTCTGAAGAGACATCCCCCACTGCTGAATCACCTGGAAGGAACACCCCTGCTGAAAAACTGACTCTAATCCTCCCAGAAATTTACCATGAGAACTGTGACTAACACTCCATGATTGGAGTGTGCCTATAGAAAAGGGGGGAATGTGGGACCCTGAGACCCTCGCCCTAAAATTCACAACGCAGGCCGGCTCAGGCCCACAGTATAGCCCTTGCTTGTAGTCATCAGTATCCATTGTTTATAGCCATCCAAGCATCCATTGCTAGCCATTGCTTAAAACTCTGTACAGCCTTGAGCTATTTGCAGATATTTCCCACCCCTAAGACCTCGAGCCCTTCAGTTCTGGAAAAGCAAGTTTGCACAAAGGGGAATTCCATCAATAATTGTCACCCAGAATGAACAGCCTGCGGTTAAGCAGGTGGATTGGACCGATCACCAAGAGCCAACTCCATCCGAACTCTTGCTGACCAATGACTGTAAAGGTCATGGAAAATTCCTCAGCTAAGCGACCCCCCCACCCCAAGACCCTTTAAAAACCCTTTGCCGGAGCTGCTTGGGGCCGCTTCAGTCTCTCCTGTGTGAGAGGTTGCTGGAGCCGCCCGGCACGTCCTTAAATAAAACCTCATGCTATTGCAGCGAGAAGGGTCTTGGTCTTTCTCTTGGTGGCCTCGTTCCTGACGAAAAGACCGGGGGTCTTTTAGTATGAGACCAGATTAAACGAGCACGGTGGTGGACGGAGCTCAGTCAGCAGGCCTTGCTGCACCCCAAGTGAGATGTAAGGGCAGGTGAGCAGTTAACAGGGCCCTGGAGATGGAATGACTGATCAGTGCACGTTCTGGCTCAGTTCGCTTCTTACTATTGATGTTGAAAAACAGAAAGCAATCAAGAGGCAGCCCCAAGACAACATGTGGTTGCATCACTTTTGGAAATGAGAGATGTAAAGGAGGAATGAGTGAACCATGTTCCTTCACAGATGTCCACATCTGGGTGTCCAGAACCTGTGCTATCTGCTCCAGCCAAATGTCCTTGGCAGGTGCTATTACACAAGGATACAGAGTGCAGAGGTTGCCCTGACTACCCAGTGGTGATAATACGAGGTTTGAGTTGGTTTTGTTGATAAATCCGAGGGATCTTTATAAGAAGATCAAAGATGGAGGAGGCAGTGGATTGGTAAGAGAATAATTCAGAGACGCTACCTCCAGCAGGCAAGTGCTGGCTGTGTCTAGAAGGTGGAGAGGCAAGAAATAGATTCACTGCAGAGCTTTCAGAAGGATCAAACTTGACAGTGGGATTTAGTTCTGTGAGACTTGTTTGGATTTCAACTCCAAAACTGCAGAAGAATAGATCTCTATTGTTTTAAGTCACAGGTAATTTGTTAGAGAGGAAATAGGAGAGTGTAAAAGAGAAAGATAGTTTCCATAAAATTTTTGCTAGTTCTTTTGTTCTCTTAAAGTACAACCCACCTACATAATGAATAAATGAGGACTAGTAAGGGGACAGGAGGTAGAGGAATGTTAAGAAAAGGGTCGGCGATGAAAATGCAAGTAATCTGTCGATTTTGAAGTTGAAGTTTCAAAAAGGCACAAGAGGATTTTTAAACAAGATTATAGAAATTGATGAAACAGCCATAGGAGAACATGTAGGATTAAAAACAAGTAAGAGAGCAATCAGAATGCAAACAAAGGGCTGTGCAGGACTCTTATCTTCTTCATGTGTCATCTGTGTCTCTGCCTGGCAAGTCTTAGAATTTTTGTTAGTTTGTTTTGCATAAAAGTAACTGCATACAGTTACTGAAAAAGTCATTGTGTTAAAGTGCAGGACCCTGGATTTTCTCACCGAGTAAAATCTCTCACTTGAGTTGGAGGGAGTTGTGTGGACCTGAGTGATTCCACATATTGGCGGACTGTGGAGACAGGTGCAGATGCGGCCGAGTAATATTGTAGCAAATGTTTCAGTAAACATATGACTCTGTGGACTAGAGTCCTGAGGTAGAGTCTTCTCAGGGCAGTTTCCCTGTGTGTAGAATACATGGTACGGCAAGCACACATCCACTGGGAGGTGTAGTTTACCCACAGATGCTCTGAAATTCTCATTTCATCTGACACTCTTTTCAAGTCCTAGTCCTCCCTTTATGAGCTGAGAAAGAATGTGACACTATCGATTCAGGGAGGTCCTGCCTGGGTTCCCGAATCCAGGACAAAGCCCGGACATGTCCCAATAGAGGAACCATGCAGGCGGAGGGATGAACAACCAATGGGAAGTGGCCATCTAACTGCCTCTGCAATGGACTAAACAGATAAATGATTGGTGGCTGTCCCCGGAGCGGAGGGATGGAAACACCTGATTGGACCCCTGGCCCTATATGAGCTCAAACACTTCCTTAAATAAATTGAGTCTGCAGCAAACTCGTCCACTGCCTGCTTCTCACCTGACTCCCCGGGTCTGTGGTGACTCCGCACTGCTCACCCCCCGGCCTCGAGCTCTGAGGCTCCAGCCACTTTCCCCCTCTTTTCCCTGCTGGCCTGGCGGGGATTCAGCAACAGAAGAATAGTGTTTCAAGACCAAGTGTTGCAGTCAGCCTGCATGGTTGCTGATAAATGACCATCAAATGGCTTAAGGGAACAAGGGGTTTATTTTCTCTTTCAATTCCTGGTTACAGTTCTTAGTCCAGCTTGACAGGAGAGTTCACACCAACACCAGGTCCAGGAAACTGGCCATACCATTTCTACACAACTGAGAGAGGGACGATCCTTACTTGCCAGACAAGCATGTCTGGCCAAGTGTACAGAAAGATGCCAACTGCCTCAACCAGCTCTCAGTATTTTATTCACCTGTTCAAGGCTTAGTTCTACCCACCATGGACTGGGCCTTCCTCATGAGCTAGACAATCTCCTGCAGGTTTGCTCTGGGCTTAACTCCACCACTAATTCTCTACAAATGTGCCCAGAGCTCAAACCTTCAACAGTCAAGTTGACACCTGGGCCCAACCAGAACACCAAGTGTATCTTGTTTCCTAGGCTTTCTCCCACACCCTATACAAAATATGCATGAATAGCAATCTTGCTATATTGCTCAAGTGGTCCTTGATGGCTCATGTTTCTGGTTCAGCCTCTCAAGTGTTAGGATTACAAGTGTGTACCACCTCATCCAGCTGTAAGAAATCACAGTTTCGTCATGTTGCTTGTCATACTTCCTTTATATACATCCAGTGCTCATTCTCAAAAGTATGGAAAAGGATGCCAGATTGAGTGGGATGAGGCTGTTGGAAAGGACTGGAAGGTTCAGCTCCCAGTTTCACGTGCTGTCAGAAAAGCTTGCTAATTTCCACCTTGTTTTACTTTATCTCTTAGCATTCACTCTCTCTCTATTCAGTCTTTGGTGGTTTTAGCTCCCGCATCACCCCACCTTTTGCAGTTTTCCTCTAACCGCAGTCCTCAGTGACTTTAAAAGTCACAGCAATGTTGTTTTTACTCTAACTTAACTCCTCTTTGCCTAAGATTTTGTCCTCCACACTACTCTGCCATCAATGTCAATGTCCTGGAAACTACCACTCTCCAAAACCTCAGCCATCCTCCTCCTCCTACCGGTTCTACCCTTCTTGTTCACTCTTCTTGTCCTGTCTCTCACAGTCCGCAACCTGGTGACCCTTCCATTCGTTCCTGTCTCTCCTGCAACCTTTGGTCTCCAATCTTACCAGGTGAGGTTTGTGGTATTGTGACAGTCACTATCTTGCATGCATCCACAGCTCCCCTGACTGTTCTACAGCATTCACTGGACGCGGCAATGATCCCGTTTACTTCACGTGTCCACTATTGTGTCTCCACGCCTCTGACGACAGGCTTATGTTAACAGCTCCTGCCAAGCAGATAGAGCATCGCGATTCTGCTCGCTGTTCCCACTGTTGTTGAATTTGTTTACCTATCCATTCTAAGTGATTCTCATATTTTTGTTTTGATATTGGCTTCTGATACCTCCTCTATCATTCTTAATCTGTTTGTAGCTTTGATTCTTTTTATCACTAAAATAATAAAAAACTAGCAGTTTTGCAGCTCTCAGCCTCCAAGATGTCTGCAGTGACGTAGCGTCCAGCTTTGGCCAGCCAGCCATGCCACCTCCACTTTGAAGAACTGTATCTCCCCTCTTGAACAGAAAGCTGAATAAATCTCCCTTTCTTCCTTAAATTGCTTGACTTTGGGTGTCTCTCACAGCAACAGTTAGGAGTAACTGTTACACTTGCCATCTGATAATCTACTTATCTTCTTTCTGTCCATCATCTGTCTTTCTCCTATCTGTCTCTCTCTCTGTCTCTGTCTTTCTGTCTCTCTCTTTCTTTCTGCATAAAAGGTGCATAAAGCAGGTTGGTTTTCCACTCCTATGTCCCATGACTTCAGTGATTCATCAAAGCATCCCATAATTACTTAATGAGTGAATTACTGAATTGATTAAGACGGTCAAGATCAGCTACGGTCTGAGTGTAGAGAGAATTTAGAAGAGTCACATGGCTAGTCCCAGAAGCACTGTTTTCCAGATGAGGATATGACGAAGCTGCTCTTTAATTTGTTCCTGTATTTGGAACTTGTCCCCACATTTTCCCCTTCTGAAACCTTTCTTCCTTTCTGGTTCCATGCAGAGTATGGCGTCTCAGATTCCATAGTATGTTTTGCACCACATGATTCTTGCTGTGGGTCTGTCTGCTGTGGCTTGTAAGGTGTTTAGCTGTAAGTTCACCTGCATCCACTAGGTGCCCAGTGCAGCCCCTCCTCCACGTGCACAACCGCAGTGGCTCCAAACGCTGCCAGGTGTTCCAGGGGGACAAAATTGCCCATTTGAGAACTACCCCAAACTCTAGAGCTGGGTAGTTAATGTAGGCCTTGCCACCTGCTCATTTCCCAGCCTGGTCCTGCTGAATGGCTTATTAGGAGGTATGTACCATTATAATATATTAATGTTCTATATATTGTATTGTATAATTATGTAAAGATAATCTGAATAAATCAAGCTAGCGAATGGACTTTTGAAGGTATTATTGGACAGAGAAGCTCTTTGTACTGGCATGCTCAACTAATGAGCTGTTTGGTATTGTCAGTAAATATCAATTTTAGGGAAAGTTTTCAGAGAAAGGGAGAGGACAATGGGAAGCAGGACAAATCCCAAAGATGTAATAGCAGCATTGAATCTGTTTTGACAGGAGTCATATCCATACTTATGTTTAGCCCTTTCTGTCACTATTTTAAGTTCTATTGTTGGACTGCAACTGAATGGGTCCTGTTATAAGGAATCCTGAACGTGAGAAGAGTGAGCACATGACTGTTCTAGAAGAAGCAGTAGATGAGAACAGTATAGTCCTTGGAAAGTTATGAATGAAGTGAAGATGAATTGAGTGATGTAGATAATAGTGGAGTTGGAGGAAGAGGAGCTGAAAGAATTTTCCTCTGTGTGTCTGTTGACTGATAAAGGTAAAGAAGGGATGGAGGTGGGATAATTTGAGGATATACACAATGTGAGGGGATGAAAACAGCACTAGCTGTAAATTAATGGAAGATGATGAACAGTACCCCACTTCCTGGAATATATTCAAAAGACTTCAAAGTAACATTTGAAGGAGTATTTGCACAACCATGTTAGTAGCATTACTATTCACAGTGCACAAGTAGAAGAAGCAACTCGGGCAATCGGGATTCATGGATAAACAAGGAATGTGTTGTATGCACGCTGATTGAAAGTGTTCCCTAAGACTCGTTTACCAGTCTATGGAGCTAGTGTAGAGAAGCGAGACATTGGCAGTGCTCCCTTAAAGAGGATATTGGGTCTCTCTCTCCCTCATTCTCTTTCTGACTATCATGAAGAGAACTAACCTCCTGTACTGGAGGCCCAACACCACAGAGCCCAGCGATCACAACCTGGAACCTCTGAAACTGTGAACCCAAATAACCTTCAACCTGGTTTATCTTGGGCATTTTGCCACAGCAACAGGAAGTCAACTAGCACAAGGTGCAATGGAATGTTCTCTGAAGAGGGACGGGAACACTGCCATATGCCGCCATGTGAATAAACCTGGGGACATAGTGCTAGATAAAATAAACAAGAAAGCAGACACAGAGTTCCAGCTATAAAAGGAAGCTAAAGAAATCACATTCATAGAAACAAAGCAGACCCGTGGTGGACAAAGGCTGGGAGAATGGGGAATGAATTTGTTGTCTTATGGATATAAGTTTTCATTTTGCAAGAAAAAAAGTTTTCGAAATTGGTTATGCAACAATGTGAAATGAACTGTGCACATAGAAATGGTTAAAAATGTGAATTCCATATCTGTTTGTTTAGCCATGACTGTAAAATCAACAGCAAAGATGTTAATAGCATACCTTCTCTAGGAGAAAGTAAGAGAACAAGCTATCATCAATGAGAAAGCTATTGTCTCCTCAGTAGTTTACTAGGTAAGCTGAAGTATTAGCAGGTAGATCTGAGGCCCACTAGGAGAGGATGGATGGGTTGGGGGATGATGTTGCCTAGACATCTTGTGAGTCAGAAAACGGAATTTATGGTTCAAGAATTTGGCTACAATGGGCCAGTGGCATGATCCAGAATGAATAACTCTGAAATTATGAGCTCTAAAGATCCTTGGATTATCTCTAACATTTCAGAGTTCAGTGACTCCACATTTTCAGATAGTTTATTTGAAGAGTGAATGTACATATAACTAAATGGCTTCATAAGCAACTGAAGTTTATTAGAAAAGAAGAAATATCCAAAGCTTGAATTTTACACTGAATTTTTAGAATTAAAATTTGACTCTTACAGATTCCAAAATCTTGCACAAATTTGAATTATCAAATGATTATGGAAAGGCAAAGAGTACACAGTATTATGAGAAAAGCCTTAAACCAATGGATGTGCCTCCTTTAGAAAAGAAGCTACAATAAAAATAAAGCCAGTGTTCCAAGCTAAGTGTGTCCATCACAACCACAAGAAATTTTCAGATTTTGGGGGTGTCCAACCTTTTGATTTCTCTGAGCTGCATTATCATCTACAAAGTTCATACTTGAGAACCATGCAATTAAGTTACCAAAAATTTTTTTAGATGTTTTTCAAAACACATTTACAAAACGTTTTATGTAAAGTTTTGAACTTCTGTTGGATTGCATTCTTAGTTATAGATTTCCTGAGTCCTGTGGTCTATGGGTTAGATACTCCTAGTAAATAAATGACAGCCTCTCATATATATATATATATATATATATATATATATAACTTGAAATACGGGTAACAGTAAGTATGCTGCTTCCAAAAAAAGGTGAGACTACATGCAAGGATGACTTTTTATAGATTCTTCTTTGAGACGCTGACACTTCCAAAACCATTTATTTCACAGCCTGGTTTTAGTTAGATCACAAGTGAGGCTTCAGAAAGTCCTGTGCTGCACCACCATGACCATGATCTGGACTCCATCTTCACCAGAAAATGTCCTCTTCTCTGCCCCAGAATAAAGGCCTAGAGGAAGTGAAAGCTTGTGAAACCATTTTATTAGTGTAGCCAGTGGTACTCAAATGATGTTTTTGCAATCACTGATCAGGTAGATTCCAAGCTGTGAGATGCACTGAAATAGACAATTTCTGGTTTGGGGGGCAGCATGAGTGTAACAGTGCAACTCCAGCTTACGTAACAACCAGAGCATTAACAGTCTTTCCACTTGCTAATTACCGCTGTTGTACAGTCCATTAGATGGCGCTGTTCTGTAAGGAGGAGCTTCAGAAAACATGATCTGCAACACATAGGTATTTTACAGTAAGTTACATATAGTACAGATGCAACATTAATCCAAAAATACATCATGGCTTTACTCTGGGCCCCGCATGGGAAGTAAGGTTGTTCTGGCAGATGCTCCCTGTTCTCTGTCCCTTTGCTTCAGCTCCCTAGCAACCAGTCACATTTTCTTCCTCTGTGCACAAGAGATTCTCTGTACTTTGCTTACAATACTATTCTTACACTATGATGTGTATAAGTAGGACTTGTTTATCCTGCTAAAATAAGTTTCAACAAAACAAAGATCAAAGGACTGTTGCAACATTTAGGAGAAAGCAGTTTGAAGTCATAATTGAACCTGAATTCTTAATTTTGGTCAAAAGAATGTTTCAGTCATAGTTTTTCCATGTAGAATACTAGTTTATCTTGGTATCATCTGGGAATAATAACCATTTTTCACAGTTGTAGTAAAGTCTGAGTGAGATCCGGCATCATAAACTCAGACACAAAAGTGTAAATCTTCAGGCATTCATTCCCGAGCTTTTTTTTGAACAGCAGGTAAACCATGCACAATGTATATTCATCTCTCTTCATTGTCTGTCATCAATTTTCACGTTCCAACTCAATACCCTCTCTTTTATCTTAATGTCCAGAATCTTCCTTAGTCTCGCTCTCAGTTAATCAGCCTTCTTTCTATTCCCTGGAAGCGGCACCAGCAGAAGAGACTTTTATGCGTACATGTGCCATGGCCCCGCCTCCTCTGTCTCCCCTGCCCCCGTGTCTTCTCCCTTGCCGACAAGCTCTGGCGCTGTCAAGGCCTCTCTGCTGCTAGTGCCCCAGCACTGCTTCCCCTTACTAGAGCAGTTACGTAAGCTTGTAGGAGAGATGTGTTCATTCCTTCCTTGAAGCTGACTTCTCCTTTCTCTTGCTGTCATTCTTTATCTGATCCTTGTCACAGAAGAACTGGAGGTGGCTAGCTAGATTCCGTATTTACATTTTTTCCTTTCATTTTCTCTTATACTCAATCCAACTTCTTTCTTATTTCTAACAAAATTTTTCTTGTCAAGTTCACCAATAAATTTTGTGATGCTAAAGCCAGTGGTCAGCTGTCATTGGTTGTGTCTTTGATCTGTCGAAAGCAACTTAAACAGAAGTGGCCACTCCCTTTTCGCTGAGCTCTTTGTACCTGACTTGTCGCACACTACACTCCAGGATTCTTCTGCATCAGAGGCTGCCTCTTTCGCTGGTCTTTCTTACCCAGTACTTGGGTTTTTTTCTTCCCTGGTTCTTTAATCCTCTAGATGGTCTGGTTCTGTCTCTCTTCTACATATGTATTTGTATGTCCAGCCTCACTTTCTCTTACAATGAATATGTTTGTCAGCTTCTTTCCTGATACTTTTACTTGGGTGTTTGTTAGGCCCCTCATATTTACCACCTCAGAGCAGACCTGATTTCTCACCCTCTCTTTCACATTCTTAATGACAGCTCTGTCTGTACAGTTAAATAGCCCCTAAATCTCTGGCATCATTATTCATGCCTTTCCTTCCTTCTTACATTTCAGTATTCATTGCAATCTAGTTTTCTTGTTAATTCCATAAAAATGCATGTAGAATACGGTTCCTCTCACCAGCTTGTTCTCAGTGACTCAGTTAGTTTCTTGCCTGGATTATTGCAGTAGCCTCCTTGCTGCTTCCTTTCTTCTACCCTTGACTTCTGCAGGCTCTTAACACAGCAGTCAAGGTGATCATGTGTGCAGCTCTTGAAACTGCTGTGGTGCTTCCAATCTCAGAACGGAAATCAGGGTTACCTAGCCTACTCTGTCTGCCCATCCTGCCCTTCTGCTTCTCTCAGATCTCATCCAATCTTGCCTTTGATCAGTCCACTGTGGACCACACCAGCCATCTTGTTGTACAAACACAGCCTTTATACTTTCTGGAATGTTCTTCCTCTCTGTGACCTACATAACTGCCTTCCTATCCCACCTTCTTGGTGAGGCCAAGCTAGGCTGTATAATACCATGTCACCCCCTCAAAAAAAAAATAAAAGAATAAAGAAATAATAAAAAGAAAATAAGGATTATCGAAGCCTAGCCTGGCCTCAAACCTGCTATGTAGCCAAGGCTTGAACTGCTGATACTCTTTGTTCCACCTTCCAATTGCTGGAATCATGGGCATGTACTGTCATGTTTGGCTTTACCTCATTCTTATCATTTTGATTTATTCTTAATCATTTCTATCCATAATCATATTTGTCAATGGACAAATAAATTCTTAAAGACAAATAGTTGGCAATATGAAGTAGATAAGTTAATAGTGCAGTGTATGGTGATTAAAAACTGAGCTAAAGCTATATACACTTAGAAAAATATTGTAGGAAATTTTGACCTACATATTAGCAAAATTATTCAATTTAATACTATACCAGTGTGTCCTCCAATCAGCTTGCTATGTCGTATGGACCGACAGAATATACTTCTCGTGTTTCTAAGTGAAGAGTTCCTTCTTTTGGTCTTGTGCTTGTATAATAGTTGCTAAATGAAAGAAATAAGAGAAAGTAGAACTGCTATTCATTGTCTGTTATCAGTGTGAGGATACATCTGCTATCTTTCAAAGGTGATTTCTTTTTATTGTCTTAAACATTTTAAGATATTTTAACATTATAACTGTGTTTTTAGAAGGGCATATACAAGTATATAAGTTGTTGACTTGGTAACTGTCCAAGTAAAAAAAAAAGCAGACAATAGAAAACATATTATTATTCTTATTTACAAAAATATTGAAAGTAGCTTAAATGTCTGTCAGTTATAAGAAAATAAGTTTAAGTGGGTTTGAAAATTGAAGTAAAATGAGTGACACTTAGAAACTAACTTTAATATGCTTGTTTGGCTCATATCAATTGAAACACTTGACTGCAGTGGCTCATGACATAACATGCTAATAAATGATAATAAGCAGCCTGGAATGTTATTTTTAAGACATTCAGAAATTTTGCAAATTTGTCTATACATGCAATGTTCTGATAGCAACCACATCAGAAGCCATATTTTCTATTTATTTAAAATTTCAATTACACTTGGCTAAAATTATCTTCTCATTTCCGTAAGGAAAACCATGCACAGATAACCTAATTTTTGTCTTTGAGACTTTTTTTGCATTTTGAATTCCTTAAACTTTTGCCTTCTAGTTTTCCTCCTACGACGGTTTCTTTTTCCTCCTCTCTTTAAGTATTACATCCTTTTAACTTCTTACTGAGGTCTTCTCTCTGTATCACAAGGCACTTTACTCCCTATGTCATACAGTTCATGTGAGTTGTTTAGAGGCTTCTGTGTTTAGAGGCAAGAAGCTAAAAGCTATTGGCCAAACATGCCAAGCATATGTATGTGAACTTACCGTTCTCTGCATTTTAATATCATATACAAGCTGATACCAATCAAAGCAATAAGAACTGCTGTGCCCGCAGAAATACCTAGAGGGCAAGAAAGCAAATGTCAAATTCCATAAAAATGTGCCTTGCGCTGCTATTAACTGGTGCTGGAGCCTACTCCTAGCAGTGGGGAAAGTGTTGTGTGACTTTTAGTAAATATTGTAAACTCCCAAATAATCATAATTAGGCTAAAGTTTTTTCTGATTAGATAAATATTTTGTAAGAAGCACTAAACACATGGCCACAAAGTTCTGGTCCACTTTTCATAATTTTTTCCTGTTCCTTAAAGTTTTATAGGTAACAATCTTGTCACTAGGTAAAATTAGGGACACGGGACACTGGAATCCTAGAATTTTGCATAACATTTGACTCTTAGTTGTCATAATTTGAATGTGAATTGTCCACACAGGCTCATGTGTACGGGTGACTGCTTGGAAACTTTAAGAGGCGAGGCACTGCTAGAGGAAAGATGCCACTGGGAGTCAGCCTGGAGGATGGAGGGCTCAGCCTGCCAGCAGCCCTGCTCTGCTTCCTGATAGCCGCAAGGTAGGAGCCAACCTCTTGCTTCACTGCCTTTTGCTGTCCGTGCCCCCTTCACAGAGAACCACAAGCCAAACAACAAACCCTCTTACCTCTAAGTTGTCAGAGTATTTTTCTCACAGCCACAGAAGCATTACTACAACAGTTGTCAAGCGTACTTTGCTACAGCAAAGTAAGGCTACTTAATTCATTGGTGCTAAACACCAAGAGCAAATAAAAAGAGACCTTCAGTTTAAAAACCAGGAATAAATCTATCCAAATTCAGCTCCCAAAAGGGACATTTGTAATGTGACACAGACATTAAAATGTCCTGAAAACATTAAAGAAGATCAGAGCCAATGAATTAATAGAAAAAAATAGTAATATGTAGAAGGTGGTACATCTAATTTTATATATATGTGTGTATATATATATATACCCATTATGTGCATAAAACATTGTAAGAACTTTCCTTCGAGTAATTAAAAAACTTACCACAAGCAAGAGGAATAGATGAACCTAAGGAGAATAAAAAAGTCATAAAGATATCAGTCTTGCCAAGGAGTCTAACTGTCCAAGTATCATTACTTCAGCAGAAGCCAACACCCAGCCCCCCACAAGTCCCCATGTGGCCACTCTTATTATGTCACAACTCACTAGCTTATTTCTGCTTTAACTTGGTAGGTTGAGAAGCTCAGCAATACACTAACTTTCTAATCAGCAATTTTTCAGTATTAGATGTAAATATGAACTGTTAAAATTGGTGAGTCAACATATTTTTGGTGCACCTGTCAAGTTCGTAAGTACTTGTAAATTTGCAAGGAGGAAAATCTCCCAGCAGATCCTTTCAGAGTAAATGGTTGGTAGTTCTACATTTTTATTCCCTCCCCCCACCCCCCCAAAAAGTTGTGTTTTTGCTTGGACTAGCTGCCGCTTCCTAGCTCATGTGTTATCATGCCTCTGGTCAGTCTGTCAAACCCCAGGAGTCGCCAACGCTGATAGATGCCCATTCTCCTCCCTCATTGGCCAGAAGCAAACAGCGAGGATGAGTTTGCACTTACGGTATTTACAGACAGCCAGGGGAGGGCTCCACTGGTGGTCACCCTGGCACTGGCTCTGGGGACTACCCTCCAGGATGTACCCGTCCTCACATTCCAAAGTCACAGTCGCTCCGTACTGATAGATCTTTCCAGGTTGCAGCGTCTTCTGGATTCCATTTATATCCTCAGGGAAGCTACAGTTTGCCTCTGCAATTAAAGAAACCTAACTTACTCAGAGTCATCATTCGTCCATTTAACAAAGAGATACCACACTCAACAAAAAGATTATGAAACCAACTTAGCTCATTTTCAGTAGGCAAAGCTTCATTGGAATAGCATCAGACAAGGCATAGCCTTTCAGGTAACCATATTTCAACATCACCTGGTAATTTAAGTCAGGTGTTTTTATTTCTTCCTACTTCAGTGTCTGTGCTAACAGTATTTGAATAAACTTAATGACTTCCTTATTGGCGTCTAGTCTCACTCTGTAATGCTTCTTACAGTCCTTCTCATTTTTTTTCTTTCACCTGTCCAGTGGAAGTCAGCAATATCCAGCCTACCACCCATGGGTCATATATGGTTATATTCTGCAAGCATAGCTGTAAATGTAGCATAACACAATATAATATACTTATTTAGTGCATTACCATCGATTGAACAGATCTTGAGTATGAACTTTGTTTATTATAGCATCATTTTGCAAAATGATGCAGTTTGTCAAAAGATTGAAACAACTGATAAAACCTTGAATCCGAATCCTGACTACTATTTCTTAGTCATGTGATTCTGAGTAAGTCACAAATGTCTCCTAGTCATTGTAACCTGACCAATAAAGCAGGAAGAATGATGACACCACTCTCCTGTGGATCTAATGATTAAATGAGATTTATGCAATGTGTGAATCTGACACATGGCAGAATCTTCAACAATATTAGAAACTAACTACTTCTATTTTATATTGTTGGTAATGATGACTTTGGAAATGTTTACAGAACTTTTAGATATCATCCTGTTATCAATCAAGGAAACAGATTTAAAAGGCTACCTCACTTTTTATTGGTATTTTGTCAAATGCTCTCTGTTGTTATAACTAGCCACAGTGTGAATATAACCCATGCTTAGTTGTTTAACTTACCAAAATATTTCAACCTTCTAAATGTAATACATGAGTGGTTTTAACCTTATAGCTAGAGCCATGCTTCTTATTTAGAGCTTGCCAAGGTAGGAGTGTTAACCTGACAGTTGAGGGTTAAGTCGAGAATTAGTAGTTGAGTGAGACACAGAGCAAACCTGCAGGAGATTGTCTAGTGGATGGGGAAGGCCCAGCCATGGTGGGTGGGACTAGTCCCGGGGGAAGTAAATAAAATGGAACTGTTTGAGAAAGAAAGCATCTTTGTGTACACTTTGCCAGACATGCCGGTCTGGGCAAGTAAGGATCATCCCTCTCTCAGCTGTTATGTGGTGATGGTACAGCCAGTTCCCTCAGCACTGGTATTGGTGTGAGTTCTCCATCAAACTGCACCAAGCACTGTAACCAGACTACTGTAAGAGAATAAACCCCTTGTTTTCTTAAGCTGTTTGGTGGTAATTTATCCGCAACTATGCAGTTGAACTGCAATAGGGCTTTTTAGATTGATTAAACATATTTAATTAAGTATTACGATTTGAATTTAGTTAGAAATTTAAGCTGAAATATATCTATTTATCTGGGCTAAGTTGCTCTACTGGAAAGAACAAATAAAAGTACCTTTGCAGTAAGGGGCAGACGGGCTCCAGGTTCCCTCATCAGTGCAGAGAATTAGTGCCTCCCCCACCAGCAGGTGGCCATGGTTACAGTTGTACAGGACTGACATTCCAGGGGAAAACTGAGGTATATTCCCACCGGTATGATTTCCATTGAGGATTATGGGCGGAGACCGACACCCTAAGAAAGCTTGCAGATCAATAAGAAAGAACCTTTAGCTGAGCACAGAAGAGCACCTAGTCACAGTTGCTAGGTAACAACAGCACAAAAAGGCAATGGGAAACAGGACAATTCATTCATTCTAACTAGAATAAGCAACCTTTCTCCATGAAAATGCCTTACCCGTTCTGATACAAGTTGGTACACCTGGTATCCATGTGTTATCAATATGACATGTTATCCATTGACTCCCATTCATAATGAAGCCAGGACTGCAGGCAACATAAAGTGTGTCATTATGGGAATATGCAGAATGAGTTTTATTGAGCTTATATCCATGTTTGATTTCTGGGTCAGGGCAATGAGATATAGAAGACCGTAAGCATTGTGGGGGAGGTACACTCCAAGATCCAAGTCCTTTAGAACCATTCACGCACTGCAAACTTTTATCTCCCACAAGAGAGAACCCTGGATCACACTCGTAAGAGACTTTGCTTCCATAGAGGAAGTGTTCTGCCATCATGCCGGTGTGCCTTCCATTGGAAATCCTTGGTGGAGATGGACAATGAATAGCTGTAGAAAAGATTTAGGAATTTAACTTTAAGCATTGCATCCAAATGGAGAGTCTCCGTCCTGATACAAGAGACACTATACAGCTGTCTCATGTTTCACATAACTAGAAATTGTCTAAAGTTTGGAACTTGAGCTATGCTTTCGGTTAAATAACTTAATTAAATGTTGTGCTTATATAGTAATACATACTTGTGTTCTTATATCCTACGAGTTTGTGCTGTACTTTTAAAGCAATATGTTAGAAACTCATTCCTACTTGATAATTTGTTTCTGAAGTTATGTGTTAACTAAACTCTAAACTCATTTTCCGTGTCTTATATACCATCAAAGATGCTGCGAACTAGCTCTTGACGGACTGATGTGACCTCTCTAACTCCCTGTATCCATGGCTTCTCCTGTCCCACTGCTCATTTACCTCTACAAACTGGAATCTTTTGGATCCAAACCCCTCTGTCAGCATCTTGGCACTTCTCATAATCATGTCCAATCACCTGGTGCCTAGAAACATACATTATATATATTTCCTCTTAATATCTCAGCTCTGCAACTTAGACCCTACAAATAAACAGAGACACTTCTAAATAAGAATTTCGACTAAAACTCTTGTTTCTACAAATCAGAAAACTATACTTTAAGAAAGCGGGAGATAACTAGTTAACTGGTGGAGCCTGATGTTCTCTGAGAGCAGGACAATGAGGAAGCCCCCAAGGAATTTTCTAAGACAATCTGTAGGAATAATTAATACACAATACTAAGTAAAGACTCTTTTTCAGAATGGGCAATTGCACACTCACCCATCTTGGCAGGCCCTATTCACTAGTTTCACATGTGAATCATCTGGGAACTCTTGAAGTTCTCTCATGGGCTCACATCCTTCTGGAGGGACAAAGTTGAGATAATCTAAAGATACTTCATACTAATAAGAAAGATGTATCAGGACCAGACAGACCATCCACACAATGGGCAGAATTCCACTACCCTGAAGGCAGATGGTGGATGAATTTGTTTTCCACAGCAGGCAGCAGGGTCACAAGTATCACCCCTTTTCCCAGAGACAGAGGGTCCTGTTCCTGCCTGGTAGCCAGCAGTGGAGAGGACCAATAGGCCGGCGGTTCGGAGAGCAACCCCTCTCCCAGAGACGCCAGAATAAGTAGTTCTGTTCTAGATGTGTCGCTGCACAACAGCTGAGAAGCCACAGTTCCCTAGGTTCTCATCCAGCATGGAGTGCTTCCTGCTGATGGGACTGAAGATGTTTGCTCAGTACTTGTCCTGAATATATCCCAGGTCACAGCTGCACTCACAGAAGGAACACACACACAACACATGTAAAACAGTCCACTCTGCATTGGAAGAAGCATGAATGTGACTCGGGCCCCATCGCCCTTTGTCAGAGCTCTTGTGAATGGGAGATAATAAACAAGAATAAGCAAGTGGAATGGAAATTTAACTCAGTGGTGCATTACTTACCTACTTTGTGCAAGACCCTGTGTTTAAATAAAGAAACAAGGAAATAAATGCCTTTTAATTCTCACCAAACTTAGCTTTTTACCTTTTTCACAAACTGGTATTTTGGGATCCCAGGTGTTATTGGATTTGCAACGAATCCGACTACTACCATTCAGAATATATCCATTATCACACGTGACTGTTACACTGTCATTGTAGGAATATGGGGCCTTCTTTGTGGATAGCTTGTGTCCATTTGGAACATCGACATCTGAGCACTGCACGGCAGGGAGGGAAAGTTTACAGAAAGGAGCAGGTCCACTCCAGACACCTCTCTCTCCAGTGCCGTATGTACATCGGATGGTGGGCTCCCCGATGAGGGTGAGCTGAACGCCTTCCTCTGAACCAGGATAGCACGTGTAGGTGACCTCTGTTCCATATGGAGCATCTTCTGAGGAACTCCCTGTGTGTGTCCCACTGTGGATGGCAGGAGGTGGTGGGCAGGTGATTTCTAGAGACACAAAAAGATACTGTAGACATCTATCTGTCCCAGGGTTAAAAGTATGGCATTAATGGGGCTGGAGAGGTGGCTCAGGGGTTAAGCCTCTGCCTTGCAGGCAGAAGGTCCTGAGTTCGGATCCCAGATCCCACGTATAGACGCCAGTTGGAAGCGGGGGCGGCCTGCGCTTCTGGTCCTGGTAGGGCGGAGCCTGTGAATCCCCGGGCAGAAGGAGGTGGAGGCGTCCATGATGGTTCCCGATTCGTCCGTGGTTCTACACACACACATACACACATGCGTGCACACATACATACGCACACACGCACAATTGAATAAATAATAATAAAAAAGTATTAGACCCTATTGCCTTCTGGAAGGGATAGACAAATTTCCATACCATGATTTATGTTAAAGTTCAGTATGAATGTAAAAGTCATAAAGAATGAATTCATAGAAAAGAAAATTCTTATTGAAAGTGAACATTTGAGGAAGCAAAATCCAGTATTTACTTGAAAGTGGAGAAATAATTCTTTTATCAGAACCCATTGGATAGTAAAAGGCTGGGGGGACCGATAGAATCATGATCTTTTGAGTCTTGTCTTTATGCTACAATAGCTGTAGGTTGATTAAAGACAGTTATTGTGGATTAAACACCTATTCTGCAACAGGATTTCACTGTTCAGAAAGTGAAGGTTTTAACATTTAGTACTTTGAAACCCGTAGTTTCGTGCCATCTTTATAGATGAGTCTGAAGTTTCAGAGAAGTTATGGAAGTTGCCGAAGGTCATACAGCTATCAGGCAGAGGAACAGACTCTGAGTACACCTTTGAACCCAGTTCCACGATCGTTTCCCTGAACTGGTTCATCTCAAAGGGATAGTGGCTCAGATAACTATTTCTCTATTCTGATAATCCTAAATCACAACAGAAAACCAGTAATTTAATACATTTAATTTGACTGATTAAAGTAGAAGGAGGTGACAACG
Source organism: Typhlomys cinereus (assembly GCA_023101885.1). Lineage (NCBI taxonomy): Eukaryota > Metazoa > Chordata > Mammalia > Rodentia > Platacanthomyidae > Typhlomys > Typhlomys cinereus. The sequence goes on from JALPQD010000638.1 coordinate 531,755, forward strand.
GAAACACATGATGAAATGTATAATCTAACTGTTGGTAAAGTGTTACACACTTTGTCCATAGGACAGCTTAAAAAAGGAAACTCACCAATGTTACATCATTTTCCCTCTCTGACTTCTTGTTTACTCACCTTTACAAAGACGAATCTCTATAAACCAGGGAGTTGTGCCTTGACACAATTGATAAGCACTCTCACTTAAGTGGGACCTGTGAAAAAGAATCACTTCATTTGGCCATGTGATCACCAGGAAGCTAAGCAAGAACTATGGACTGCAAAGCACATCGATTCCTTTTAAGACAAGACAACAGGAACGAACATAGAGGAAACTTGAGCTCCATCCATTCAGTGCATGGAAAAACAGCATGGCAAAAATTATCAATGGGAAAGACCTTTAGGGTGAACGTTTGCAGCCATCTTGCAGTGGGCACTAAGACAGAGCTCATTCTGGCTGAGGCAACTTTCACTCACCCTTCATCACATGAAGCATTGAGAGCTGGTCTAACGAACTGAGCCTGAGGTTTTTTAAAGATATGTGGTCCTACTGGCTTACACTCTGCCACTAAGGAAAGAGAGATGGGTGAGAAGTCAGTACAAAAGCACTCTGAGACAAGCAAAAAGTAGTCGTGTCCTAGTACCTTTACACTGGGGGGCCGGAGATGACCACTTCCCCTCAGCAGTGCAACGAATGGTCTCTTCTCCCACTAGCACATATCCAGGGTCACAGCTATATTTTATGGATGTCCCAGGATCAAAGTTGACTAGATGTCTATCTTCTTTTTGGCCATTGAGGATTTTAGGAGGAGCCCTACATTCTGAAGCAAAGACAAAAGTAACGGACCAAGGTTGTTTTGCTTTGTTTTGTTTTTAGTGAAAAAAAAAGATAGAAACTGGCCCAAAGAAGCTGATATTAATGTGATGACTTTGTTTTTGTGGTAACTGTATGGCATATGGTGTATCTCATAATCAAGATTTGGCCAATTTTAGATTATGATGTTTGCTTTCTTTTCTGTACTTAGGCTGTTACTGATTTGTGCAGCTCCTGCTTGGCATAGCCCCTTGATATAACCGTCTCCTGTCACTTTCTTTTGCTTCCTTCCTTCCCTCTCTCCCTTCCTCCCTCCCTCTTTTTTCTCACCCTTTCTCTCACTTTCTTTCTCTCAAACGCTTTTTCTCTCTCTTCAGTCTCGACAGGCTTTCCCCACACAGTCCATGCTGTCCTCAGACTCAGACTCCTCTGTCTCACCAGGATTACAGGTGTGTGTGGCCACACCCAACATTTTCTTGCCTAAGAATTTATCTCAGGCAGTTTTGTGAGTGATTCTTGTGTAACCTCGTGGTAACTTCCCCTTAAGAAACCAGTACTACGGCGCATGTTTTGCTCCTATATTTCCTAAAGAAATGGATAACTTAGTTATTTCCAACATATTTCTCTCAAGCATATTTTCACAAAGTGAAACAGTTAGCATGTGTGTATTGAGAAAGTCTTTTTAGAATTTATATCTGCAGTAGTGAGACTGAAGATACAGGAGCTGGAAAGAGCCTTTTTAAACCCGTAGACCCTTTCCCTGGCTTTGCGACGAGGCTGCAGGAACGTGTGAGAGCAGGTACCCACCTTTTTCACACCCTGGTGCTGGTGGCTCCCATCTGCCCTGCGCATTGCAGCGGACTCTGCTGCTGCCCTTCAAGGTGAAACCAGGGTCACAAGAAAATGCCACAGTGTCATTGTAGGAATATCTCTCCTTTTGAATGGATAACACTGTCCCTCTGAGGATCTGAGGGTGAGGACACCAAATCGCAGAAGTTGAAAGTTCGCAGCGTGGAGGAGGGCCGCTCCAGACCCCAGCCTTCTGGCTGTCGCTGGTACAAGAGATAGTCTTCTCCCCAATAAGGATGAAGTCCACGCCTTTTTCTGGGCCTGGGTCACAAGTGTATGTGACTGTGCTGCCATAAGAAGCATTCGTTGAAGAGCTGCCTGTGTGTCTTCCATTGAGAACAGCTGAGGGTGGTGGGCAGAGAATTTCTAGAGAAATTGCAAAGAGATGGAATCTCACAGGTGACCTGCAAACAAGAATGCTCCAGTGCTACTTTAAATTCTTTCGCTCTGTGCCGAGGGCCGTCTGAATCTGCAAGGAGTCCACTGAGCAACTAAGACAATTTGAAAATATGACCTCCAAAACTTCATTTCTGAATGTATTTCCTCTACCTATTTTCAGTTCATATCAATAAATACATAATTTCCTTTTTGTTCATAGCCTAAGTGCTTTTACCAAGATCATGTAGTTTTAAGAGAAAGAAAAGGCTAGAAGTGTCTCCTGACTTGAAGAAGTGTAGCAAAGAGAACTAAAAGGTGCTTCAGTGTACACTAAGACCCCTTAAGGTTCTTCTGGGTTCTTTGCCATGAGCATGTATGCTAACATACAAAGCAAACACTTGCAGGAAAACCCAGCGTGTGTAAATTGCTCTGGTTCCTTTCAGACTACCGTTGCCTCACTTACCGTCACATACTGGCTTCTTGGTCCAAACAGCTTTCTGTTCTGCAATTACACACCGACTAAAAGGTTGGCCTCGTAATCGGTACCTGTCAGTAGAGATTTGGCATTCAGAACTCTCAGGTGGCTAGCGTTTAAGAACAGCTGCCTCAACTTGTAATTCAAGCAAGTACACTTGCATATGCAGCTACTCTTTTTTAGTACTCTGTCTCTCTCTTGCCGCCTCACCCCCGGCTGTCTATAGATCACATCCAGGTTCCCTTTACAGTTCATGACAGACACATACAATCCAAGTGAATTAAATGCTACAGACCCTCCTGACACTCACCCTTCGTCACAGGAGAAGTTCACAGTTGCGCCAACCCGCAGACTAGGAGCCTCTTTTACCTGCCCATTGGGGAACTGTCCTGGAGGTTTACACTCAGCCTCTGGAAGAAAACTGGCAAAAATAAGAACGAAGGCATGGCAAACACAAACACAGTGCAAAGTAGATGTAATTTAAGATACCTTTGCATGTTGGGGCGTTGAAATTCCAGGCTCCAGAGGATAAGCACTCGATGATCTTTGGTCCATTAAGCAAATAACCAGGCTCACAGCTGTACATCACAGATGATCCTGGAGCAAACCGGCCAACATGTTGCCCTGTATGCTGTCCATTAGATATACTCGGAAGTGTTGGACACTCTAAAGGAAAAACTTTACACACACACATAGAGGAAAAAGCTGTCAGAAGATACATCCCTCTCAATGTACATGCCAGCTTAGGACACAGATCCAAATAAACCATATGATTTCTGTGGTAACCAGTCACCATTAACTTCTAGTTCAGACTCCTATTTAAGATCAAACCAGCATGACTGAATTATATCCATTTCATGCCAAGACTATTGCATTGTTTTCATTTTTAGTGACACTGCAAGAATGACTTTTGCCAAGAGAAAGGTTGTCGTTTTCAGAAAGGTGCATTTTACTCACCCTGAAGCCTGCTCTCTGCTCCAAAAGCAGCACATTATTATTTAGAGAATTATCCTGCTAGACATTACTTACAGTTGGTTGTCATCCTATATGTAACAAACATATACATTATGTGTGTGTGTGCCGTATTATCCTGGCCTTCTTTCACTTCATAGCATGCTGGCAGTATCTCTCCATGTCAATGCCTGTAGGCCTACCTCAGCCTTTAAGGCTTTTGCCCATAGCTAATTCATTCTGAAACTATCTGAATAACACTTTCTTCTGTGACTTCTATCCATCTACCTTCTGATGACCAACTTATTGATACGTAAATGGAATAAAAATAATCTGTGGGACTGTTTATTGAACCCAGAGCCTTACACAAAATAGGCAAGCACTGTGCTACTAAGCTATGTTCCTAGTCCTTTTATTTTTATTGACTTTTAAATTACCTCAAGACAAGTTCTGACTAAATTGCCCGGGCTGGTTTTGAGCTCACTCTTGTAGCTCCGGCAGGTCCTGAATTTACAATCCTCCTACCTCTGCCTCCCAAGTGCCACCAGGCCATACTGAATCATGTATTTAAACAGTGTAATAGTTTCTTAGCTCCCTGATTTATTTAGAATATATGAATATTGATCTTTATTAAGACAATGAATACCCAGTTTTGATGTCCCAAATTTTGTCAAATATTACCGATCTCTGTACCTGCAGAATTAAAACTTGTGTTTAGATTTTGTAAACAATATGAACCAACTGAAAAGAGAATGGAATTCTCTATAGTACTCCCTGTTTTCAAAGTCAGTTGATATGTAACATGACAGTTCAGGAGACTGCTTGGAAAAGGAGCAGGCACTTCCGAATACAAGTCTTCAGAGAGAGTCAGACCTCAAGAGCCCTTGTTACCCGGCTGCGCGTTTCAAAGTCACTCGGTTCTCAGTGACCTCATTACTTCCTGTGCTTGGGAAACTTCCTTTCCCGGAATTATTTTAAACCCTTACACTCAATTTGTTTTGTCAAACTTGTTTTGTTTATTATTAGTGTGTGGGGGGTTGGGGGACGACTCTGAGGAGTCAGTTCTCTCCTCCCACCTTTGGGAGGGTTTCCGGGATTGAGTTCACATAGGCAGGCTTGAGCGGCCTGCCTTTACCTGCTCAGTCATCTTGCTGACTCTGAACTGATACTTTTCAAAGGGATAGTTACCTTCCTCACGACTGAGAAAAGCAAGAAACCATGGTTTTCTCTTTCCGTTGCTGCCTCCTGCCACGCAGGTATCCGCACGATTCGTTCAGGGGCATGAAAATTGTGACCTGCCTAGGGGTGAAGCCCTCAGCTCTTCAGCTAGACTGGACATCATACTCACCACTCTCACAGGTTGGCAGAAGCGTTGGACCCCACGTTGCATTTGCTCGGCACCACACGGTTTTGTTTCCTTTCATGGTGAAGTTGGCTTTACAGGTGAATGTGACAGAGTCACCGTGTTTGAATGGTGGTCTAGATTCTCTGTTTCTGAATCCCCCTGGTACTCTGGGCTCAGAGCATGTAGAGTGTCTGTTGAAATATTCACATACAGGAGGAGCTTTATCCCAGATGCCAGTCACGTTGTCTTTACTCGTACAAAAAATAAGGTTTTCTCCAATGATGCGGTAACCAGATGAACACCTGTACTTCACAACAGTCTTAACTGTTATGGGTTGGACAAAGCTAAGAGCCCGACCATGTTCGATATGAGGAGGAGGGTCACAAACAATCCCTGAAAATCAGAAAAGGTAGACATCTTGAGCATGACAATAAAAATTTAAATAATAGAATCAATATAGATCACATGATTTTTTTCCAGAAACATACCCAGAAATCTGTGTGATTTATTCTCACACATAGTCTGTATTTATACCCAAACTCACAAGTTCCCACCTCTTTTATTTATTTATTTATTTATTTATTTATTTATTTATTTATTTATTTATTTATTTATTTTCCCACCATACAAACTTAATAGGTACCCTGTTCCCCTCCCTCGCTCCACCTCTCCCAGGACTCCCTTGCTCCCTCCCCCCTTTTCCCCTTCTTTTCCCTCCCTTCCCTCTCTTTCTCCCAGTGCCCCCTCCCCCCCATCCCTGGAGCAAACTTCCCTCTGCCCCCCTCTTTCTTGATCAGCAAACAAAACAAGATAAACCATCTTAAACAAATGATAACAGGGAAACATTCCATCCAATAGTTCTGACAATTTCGGGAAACCAAAGGCAATCTAGCACATGAAAACAGTGTTAATGACATGCCGATTGCCTGTGGAGAGTCATCATGGACTGAGGCCCCTGGCGCTCAGTGCCCCGACCTCAAAACTCCATTGCCATTCAACAGCTGTATGACCTTGGGCAAGTCGCAGCTTCTCGCAGCCTCAGTTTCTCGCAGAGCTCAAGCTACTTCACAAGGCACAAGCAGAATCCAGTGAGACAAAAGCATGCGAAAAGCTCAAGCACACTGCTGCCTGGCGCACACTAGCGACACCGTGTCTGCTTCACACACTCAGCAGTCTGCAGGGGGCGGGACCTCATTGAGCCCTGGCATCAGAGACACTGCAGCCTCATCGCAGGGCCTTCGGGACCCATCAGTGCCACATTCCTCTGAGAAAACCATGGGAAGTGAAGTCCTGAAGAATGGTGTCATATTCCGTACACGTGTATGAAGGGTAGTAGCTGTCAGTAGCGACCTTAGTACACGTGCACTTTTCCTGGGAGTTTCAGAGTAAAGACAAAGTGGACAATCTTCATACCTTCTAGTAATTTCCATTTGGCCCCAGGGGATTTGGGCACCTCAGAGCTATGCTTGGTTTTGGTAGAGGTAACTTTCCAGAACCTCCATTGCTACATGTATGGAAGAATCACAACATAGTATGCAATCAACTGAAAAAGTTTGTGATGTGTATTCTAAAGCAGAGGAAAGCAGATCATGTCAAATTACCCACTTGGATGACATGTTATACTTCATAAATGTGTGGAGACATACGCAGATCAAGAAGTAATATCCAAATGGGATCATTTTGTTCTCTACTCACGTTCACAGACAGGAACCTTATTATTCCACATTACTCTCACTCCTTCTGGGACACACTGACTAGAAGACGAGCCGTTTAACCGGAACCTTAAACAACAAGGAGCGGTAGTCATCTCTAGAACAGCAGTTCTCAGCTGAGCAGTGTGAATCACTCAAGTGAATGCACAGGGTCTACATTCCAAAGCATTTCTGGCTTGAGGACAAAGCCCAAGGTTACTTGTGAGTCTGCTTATATACATAATGAATACACACTATATACAAGCTTAGAGAAAATATATTGTAAGAATTGGATTCTTTTGAATTCTCCCTGTCCTCTGACATTTTGAAGAAAATAGCCTGAATTCTTAGAGAAGAAATATCAAAGACCCAATTTTTCAAGTTCAGCCCAAGCATTCTCACTGAACTCAAATCATGATTCATTCTCTATAACACGAGTATTAACTTTGCTTTTCCAAATAATGAAATGGCAGTTCCCCCTTTGACAATATATATACTTGAAGAAAAAGAAAAGAATTTGGTCAATGACAGATTTGTGAGTCCTAAGGGGTCAAGAAAAGGAAATAAAATTAATCAGAAAAAAGTAACTCTCTTCAGAACTCATACTTTGCAATGATTAGCTATGGGTAGGAGTCAATTCAGGACCTATCATATCACACTCACCCTTGATCACAAACAAAGGAAACCTCTGCCCCAAGCTGAAGATTAGAAGGAGGAAACACGCGGCCATTGAGAAGTCTGTCTGGAATGGCATCGCACGACTTCGCTAGGAAAGAAGAAAGCAAACTTGCACATCGAGAGGCAGGAACCATTGAGCTTCTGTTGGAGGAACCAGAGCTCTAGGCACCTTCACATGTGGGGGGTGCGTGACTCCACTTTTCCAGAGATATACACTGCACAGTGCTAGTTCCAGTGAGAGTGTAGCCAGGCTCACAGCTGTAGGATGCTTCCTGTCCAATTGAAAAGAATTCCTTATCCTTTTTGTTATAATTACCATGGTTAATATCTGGTGGTGGTAGACATCCTAAGGAAAGAACAGCACCAGAAAGCCTTATTATTTCTGAAATAAGAACTCCATTCTCTATAACTTAGAGACAACTGGGGTTTAGTGGGGTAAGATGAAAGTGCTCACAGCGCACGTTAAGAAGGTGTTTCTCTAGGTGTGGTAGAGTGGTACTGATGTGTTTTGTTCTGTCCAGATATGACAAGTCATGTAACAATCTGGTCTTCATATCTTGATCTATGCCAGGAAACATTACTCTAACTCATTTTTCATCATATTCAATTAAAGGTTTAAGATTCAGTTTTTCCAACAAGCAGGCAAGGAGCCAAACTTTTGTAACACTTTTAACACCATCCAAATCTACCTCCTTTCTGATCTCTAAAGAAGGTGGATGAGGTTCCAAATTTTGTGAAAAGAGTTTCCACTGCTGCCAAACTTTTAGAAAAGCAGATACACCACAATAAAGGTAGAAAGGACAATGAGCAGCACACAGCTGCAAGCTTTCTTCCATGCACTCTATACTTTCAATATGAAAGTGGACATGTTAACAATATTTCCAGTGAAATCTTACCTAGCCAGTTTCCCTTCTGATAGGGCCATGAAGGCATAGAGGTCATCTGATCCTCGTTTAAATAAATCAGATCATAGGGTATAGTTCCAGTTATTGGCTTTTGCACCAGTACTGTTTTTTATAAAACTAACTTTTGAATTGTACAATAATAATAATGTAAAATGAAGGTAAATATATCTATCTTCTTAAGTTTGTCAAAAGTAAGAACTTTCAAAATCCACTCTACTAGTTTTTTATAGAATATGCAACACATTATGATAATATATAGTCCTTCCATTGTTTGATAGGACATCAGAACGTATTTCTCCTACCTAGCCTGACTTTCCTCTGCATTCAACACCATTTGCTGTATTTTGTGTACACATGAGGGCTTGCATCTGGAGGACAGAGATCAACCTCAAATGCTCCACTAGTTTGCTGTTACCTTGTTTCTGAGACTGGGCTCTTCCCTGGAACTTATGGCTGTGAACTTGTTCACTGAGACAAGCAGGCTGCCCAGCTGGCTGGCGAGCCTCTGGTGTTTGCCAGCTCAGCCAACAAGCACAAACTGCCACACCGGACTCTCACCTTGGGGTCCGGGGCTTCAACTCATACTTCCCAACCACTTTATGAACTGAATCATCTTCCCAGCACTATATTTTGTATTTTTGTATAAATAATCATTTTAACAAGTCAGATGATACCTCTTTGAAGTTTCAGTTTGCTTTTCTGCACTGATACCTAGTGATACTGAACATTTTTTCATATGCTTGTCCATTTGCATTGTTTGAAAAATGTCTGACGCCATTGTTAGATTATATTTTTTTGCTATTCAGTTTGATTCTTCGTGTATTCCAGGCATCAATCCTTGTCAGATGTAGTTTGCAAATATTTTCTCTCACTCTGCATGTTGTTTCCTCACACTGTCACTTCCTGTGTTGAGTAGAAGCTTTTTAGTCTGATGTGATATCATTTGCCTGTTTTTGCCTTTGTTTTCCATGCTTTTGAAGGCCTTATCCAAACCACAATTGCCTATCCCAGCATGCTGATACGTTATAACTATTTTCTTCTAGCAGTTTCATGTCTTATATTTTTGTCCTTCATCTACTTTGAAAACATTAAAGTGTCCTGCAATTTTTACTTACATTAATACAGATACAGTAATGTCTCAGAATATAATGAGATTCCTATTCTTTAACACTTAGATATTATTTCTAGAGATTACTCTCAAATTCTTTAACTTGGAAATCCAGCCCGCTACTTTATACTTTTCCTATAGGTTCTGCCTATATGTTCTACCAAAAAAACTAATTTTATTTACAGATACTCAAAGTTTCAGTCAGACTTACCCCTGAAACATGTTGGCAGTGGAGGGTTCCATTTGCTGTTTGACTGGCACCACACCATACTGTTCCCTTTCATAATAAAGCCAGGCTGACACTTAAATGTCACCGCATCATTTAGGAAGAAAGGGCGTTTAAATCCAGACACCCTCATTCCATTCTCAATTTCTGGAGCTGGGCAGGTAACTGCATCAACACACTGAGGAGGTGGGTTGCTCCAGACACCAGTTTGGTTGTCCTTGGTGGTGCAATAAATTGACTCCTCACCCACCAGATCAAACCGTTTCTCCCCATTCCGTCCAACATGGCAACGATAAGTTACTACCATTCCATAGGAAAAGCTGTCTCTATTGCTGTTGTGGGCGTTCCCGTTGGAGATAGCTGGGGGTGGCGCACAAAGAATAGCTTTTGTGGGGAGATAGTTAGAAAAGAGAGAAGTTCATTGGGATGCGTGTTTTCTAAGAACTGTCCTTCACTTTTATAAGCCAAACTTCAGTTCTGTCTATAACTTACAGATACTGCTAAAAGTATTTATCTCTCCTGATCTCATAGAAAGAACCAGACAGGCATACACATGAAATGGATGTTTAAAAGCCTCAAAAAAGCCCAGAGTATCAATAAATTGCTACTTGAGGCATTTAAAGTGGACTGCTATTTGCATGGAATAAATTTGTCAAAGTATAATCTCTTGACATATTTTATATATAAGAATTTATTCACTGTAAAATAATATCATTAAAGAATGTTGGGAGAAGATAAATCACAGCTGTATTTATATTACTCAAACTTTATGTACAGATATCCAGTTTCCCTCTAGAAAGGGATGAGAGGAATTCAGTAGGAAACCACAGAGAGATGATTTTACTCACATTCACATAAAGGCGTTTCATTATCCCAATTTACAGCATTGTCTGAGACAATACATGTAGCAGATGAATCACCAATGAGTCGATATCTGGAGGTAAAGAGGTGAGGGATCATCTCCCAGCTACTCTTACCTTTTAGGAAAGTCTAGTTCCTTCTTCACTTCAAGAGTGAGGAAAAAGTAGACTATCCCACGGGGCAAGTGGCAACAATATACTAAGGCCTCACACAACAGATCCAATAATCTATATGGAAATGAAATCTGATCGCCTAGTCAATAGTAATAATAGAGACTTAAATTTGAAGAATGGTGACCTCTCTTTTTCCTCGCTAAGTAATCCGCTGTACTTGGTAACCCTGAGGTATTGCATCTGATTGAGACCACAAATTTTCAGCATGTTAAACATCAGATGAAATGACTCTTTTGGAAAACAAAGAGGTTTTGGTTATAACTATTGTTTTGGTATCCATGCATCTAATGGAGGCCTCCCGCCTACTCACCCTTTATTACAAGAATAGGTAATTGTTGAACCAAACATGATATCCTTGGGTATATTCACAAAGCCATTATGGAGCTCTTTAGGACTCATACATGATTTTCCTACAAGGGAAAACAAATAGGATTTGGGGCTGGATTTGAGATGTTCTGCCTTTTATATTAAATTCTAGTCTAGCTGAACTTGCTATGAGCCTGTTTATTTGTATGCAAAACAATATTTAGCATTTATAAAATGTGTACTTTCCCAAGGGTGAGTCAACATATCTGCATTTCTGTACATGACAGCAAACTTTATTTGTATTCAATTATAACTTAAACCTTCCCATATTTTACTGTCACATGATATCATCTACCAAGTCATGAATTTAATAAAAAAAAAACTAACAGTCATCATGTCCTTTGCTCTTCATTCAATTCAGTCACGAAATTTTAATGACTGGATTCAGAAATCTCTCTCCAAACACTTATTTTGACACTTTGTAGTTTCCCTGGATTGACATGGTTTCCCTTTCTGACTCTAGCCTGCCTTGGTCTAGTAGCTTTTCCATAGCATGGCACATTATTTCCTCTTTACAATACAAATACGGTCATGTCACATCACCACTTAAAATTTCCCTCTGCCCAAAAGGCCTCAATTTCCCTAATTCTCACAGCTACTTTCTATTTAATTTTTATGATCACATAGCAGTTTAGTTATACTACTGAATGAGGCCATAAGGGCTAGGAGGTATAAAATCAGTGATACAGCATTCAGTTAACATGGCAAGTCCTTAAGTTCAATTTTACAATATATACAACATTAAAGTAAAACCAGGTTTACACTTAAACATCACTATATCATTTAGGAAAATGATTCCTTATTCCATTTCAGTTTTAGAATTGGGCTAATTAGTAATATGTATACCTTCTTTTCCTTTCTTATTTTTTTGTGTGTGTTGAGAGAGAGAGAGAGAGAGAGAGAGAGAGAGAGGGAGAGTCTGTCAGAGGGCACTGTGTGTGTTTGTGAAGGCCAAGGGTGACTTCAGGAATCACTCTGCATCGCTTCCATCTCCTATTTGCTTTGCTCTGGAGTTTCCCAGGTTCTGCCTTCCAGGACCAGAAGTGCAGACCACGCTATTTCTTCCTGGGACCTGAACTCAGGACCTTCTGCTTCCAAGACAGAGGCTTAATCTCTGGGCCATCTCTCTGGCCTGATATACACCTCTTCCTGTCTCTAGTCTATGTCTATGTCTAGTTTGTAAAAATTGTCTAGTCTATGTCTATTCGTTAATCAAAAATATTTCTTGAAGTCAATGGAGTATAAACTAGTCTTGTAGACTTCTAGCCTCCCTAATGTAGAGCCATTGCTCTCAGAAGAAAAAGGAAGCATGAAGGCCCTGCAACGCCTTTTGCTTTACATGACATAGAAACTTTCTGGTCTCTGGCTGGAAAATAACATACCAACATGTACACAGAAAGTGAAAGGATCAAACATGCCTGACAGCGATACTCACGCTTACAGAACTGCTGCGCATCTGACCACTTGGAAGTCCCTAGACAGGTGATAACGAATGACTTCTTGAAAAACCCAGGGAGGCATTCGTATTTCCACCGTGTCCCAACAGCAAACTCAGACTGTTCACTCCGAGTATTAGGCTTAGCAAAAGGATATCTTGGAAGCAACTTACACTGACCTAGAGACAAAGATCACAGAAATATCAAAGCTAAGAGATTGACTAAAACTTCTCTGATTCTCTTGTTACTCATTATTCTAACAATTTTAATCTTTAGAAGTCAACTGAAGCAGTAGATCTAAGACAGTGAGTGCAGAGTGGATGGACATGCAGAGGTGTCCATCGTGTCAGGATGTCATAGATTCAAAGGATGACTACGATGCACCTCAGCAGATGACATGGAGAGGAATGCCATTACTTTACAAAATTCAATTTTTTCTTTTTTTTTTTAAATTTATTCAATTGTGCGTGTGTGCGTGTGTGCGTGCGTGTGTGTGTGTGTGTGTGTGTGTGTGTGTGTGTGTGTGTAGAACCACGGGCGAATTCGGGAAGCACCATGGACCACCTCCACCTCCTCCTTGTTTACTCTGCCCTGACCTGGGATTCACAGGCTCCACCCTACCAGGACCAGAAAGGCAAGCTGCTGCCCCCCCCACTTCCATCCGGCGTCGTCTATACGTAGGGTCTAGGATCCAAACTCAGGACCTTCTGCCTGCAAGGCAGAGGCTTAACCCCTGAGCCACCTCTCCAGCCCCACAAAATTCAATTTTTACAAACATAAAATGGTAGCGTTTTTGCTTTTGTTTTCGTTTTATATAGTGAAATCAAGAGAAAATAAGAATGATGTAGAAAGGGGCTTCAAGAATGAGTACACAGAACTTGATGAAAGACCACAAAACTTAGAACTATAGAGGAAAATGTAGAGCACAAAAGATATTGGCACAGCTGAGCACTTTCCGAACAGGATTCTAATTGTAAGGAAATAGCACCAACAACTGACGACAGGAATTGTGGTGGCACTCTTCTTTTCTGCAGTGAGAAACACTCATAAATGACTTAAGGGGAGAAAGGGAGATTTATTTGGCTTGTGGCTCCAGAAAGGTATTCAACCCATACAATGAACAAGCGCGGTGGGCGGTGGAAGCTGGAAGGCAGCGCAGGCCACAGCAGTAACCGAGGAGGCGGAGAGAGCAAGCAGCAAGCTGCAAGGGCGGCCAGCGAGCAGGAGCGGGGCGGACTAAGTGAACTCAAGGCCCACCTCTGGGACAGGCCTTCCTCAGCAAGGGCCTACCTCCTAAAGTTGCCACTCCTTTCCAAACATCATCAACTAAGAATGCAAACACATGAGCCTGTGAGAAACAGCTCACATTCAAACCATGACAGGGACTTCATGAAATTAAGAAGCTTCTGGGGCTGCAGAGGTGGCTCAGGGGTTGAGCCTCTGCCTTGCAGGCGGAAGGTCCTGAGTTCGGATCCTAGACCACATATAGACGCCGGGCGGAAGCGGGGGCGGCCTGCGCTTCTGGTCCTGGTAGGGCGGAGCCTGTGAATCCCGGGGCAGAAGGAGGTGGAGGCGTCCATGGTGGTTCCCGATTCGTCCGTGGTTCTACACATACACAGACACACACACATACATACACAGACACACACACACACGGGCACATACATACGCACACACGCACAATTGAATAAATAATAGTAAAATTTAAAAAATATTAAAAAAAAAAGAAATTAAGAAGCTTCTGTGCAGCCAAGGAAAGCTAATGGTTTCAAGTGCAGAGATGGCCTACAGAACGGGAGAAAACCTTTGCTAGCTATACACTTCTATATATCAAGAATATAAAAGCATTCAAAAAACTAAACACCAGAAAACATTAAGTGGACAAGGTCTCAAATGATGAAGTATAAATGCCCAATAAACATGAAAAAAAAGCTCAACATCACTATCGATCAGAGAAACGCAAAGAAAACTATATTGAGATGCTATGTTATTCCAGTCAGAATAGCAGTAATCAAGAAAACAAATGATGAATAACAGTGATGATGCGGACAAAATGGAATCCATATATATTGATTGCAGGAATATAATTATTCTAACTACTATGAAAATTGGTATGGTGATTCCTCAAAAAACTAAAAAATAGACTTATCACTTGCCCCAAACATACAATTCCTCAGTATTTACCAGAGATACTTACAAGTAAGCATTTATCACAGCACTATGAACAATAGTTGTTATAGAACCAAACTGGCTGTCTAACAACAGAAGGAAAAAAATAAAGAAAATGTTTATATACACAATGGGAATGTTTCAGCCACCAAGAAGAACCCAACTCTAACGTCAAGGTGAACACAACGGTAGAAGCACATCAGCCACATTAGTTGAGTACAGGAAAAGCAAATATCATGTTTTCTCTCATTTTCAGGGCCTAAGTTTATAGATATATAAAACTGTATATGTACCAATGACATGAAAGAAGAAGCAAACCTATCTGGGGAGCAAAGAAGAGTAACAAGAGGGTGCAAGGAGGAGTTACCATGAGAGGTGCGGGTGGAGCATGCTCCAAGAACATGACATGCTTGAATGAAGATGGCTTTATGCAAGCGTGTGTAAAAATAATGCAAGAAAAAGTTCATTCATTTCAGTTTGGGGGTGGGTGGGAAGAGAGGTCGCATTAGTTATTTTCTTGGTCATTTTGACCAAATACTTGATAGAAGCAACTTAAGGAAGGCTGTTGATTTGGACTTACAGTTCAGGGGACAGCAGCCATCATGTGAGAAGGCGTGTGGCTAGAGCAGCTTGATCTGTGGAGGCAAAAGCTGGCAGCAGCTGCTGGTTACCTGACATTAACCAAGAACAATGTTTGGCTGGAGCAGGGCTGACTACAGCCTTCAGGCCTGTCCACTTTCTCCAGCTGGACCCTTCCTTTGACAAAAACAAGCTCTGCTCTTTATGCTTAGAAACTAAAACTGTACAAATAAAAATCTTGTAAGTAAAAACTTTTAGGGATTAGCACAAGCAATTATACCAGCGATCTTGCAAAAGCTTGCTATATGATACTTGACATCACTATCTATCAGAGAAATGCAAAGAAAACTATATTGAGATGCTATGTTATTCCAGTCAGAATAGCAGTAATCAAGAAAACAAATGATAAATAACAGTGATGATGTGGACAAAATGGAATCCATATATATTGAAAATGACTTTTTTAAAGATAATTAACCATAAAATTTTGGGTAAAATACATATTTACTTGTTCATTTGTTGTTTTGGGACAAGGTTTCACTACATAATGCAGTTGATCTTAAATTTGTAATACTTCTTCAGCCTCCAGAGTACTTTACTTTTTACTGTTCTTTGTCATCTTATTTTAACAAAATGAAGTAATAAAACCATAGAGAGAGTTTAGTAAATAGTTGCTGAGAGGTGCCAGAAAAGGAAATAGTCATTGTGAAATAGTTTCCAATGCTTTAAGATGATGCAGTCAACTAATAAATGTTCTTCTAGGAGATGGATAAGAAAGTATAATAACCATACACTTGAGGATGTCCCTAGAAAAGTCATTTTTCAAGATATGACTAGTGGGTTAAAAGACATGGCTCAGGAGTTAAGACTCTGTCTTGCAAACAGGAGGTCCTGAGTCCCGATCCCAGGTCCCATGTAAAAACGCCAGGCAGAAATGGTGGAGGCCTGCACATCTGGCTCTGGTGGGCGGAGCCTGGGAAAGCCCAGAGGGAAGCAAGAAGTAGGTAAGAGCAATGCAGGATGATTCCTGAAGTCATCTTTGGTCCCACACAGGGATATACAGTGCCTTCTGACACTGTTATGCCCAGATCGCAAAGTCCAAAGAAACCCACTGAAGTCGTCCACCGATGCAAAAACAAAGGAGTCTTTATTAAAAAACAAGCCTAGGCCTGGGACACCCACCTCTCATCGCAGTGAGAGTGAGCGGCTCCAAAATAAGAGGTGTTAGGGTTTTTATAGAACTATTTACAAGCTGGGACTGAGGGATCTGCACATATCCCTGTCAACCCCCTGCCCTCTGGTGGCCGCATTTGGTGGACTGATGCCGAGGGGTCTGAGGCTCTAAGGACATGTCCTCTCAACCCCCTGCCCTCTGGTGACCATATTTGGTGGACTGGCGCCGAGGGGTCTGAGGGTCTGCGGTTGCTTCAAGGATTGGCCATAAGTGATCTGACTTCCCAGCCATCTGGTTGCCCCCCTGGAGGAGGATGTTTGAGCTCCCAGGTGCCTGATTCTGCTCAGGCTTATCTGGGATTCCTAGGTAAATTGTAGATTCTTAAAAGCACTAAAGGAGAGGGGCTTGTAACTTTAACTTTTTCACATAGGGTCTCACATTACACACACACACACAAATATATTTTTAAAAGATATGTGTAATGACTCAAGTTCTAATTATAAATTTTATATCAGATATAACATTTATAGATCTTCATTTTTTCAAACAAGCTTGAAACAGGTACAGTTGAAAATTTAACAATGAATATTGGTTGACCACCCCAGACATTCTCAGAACCCCCATAGCTGCAGACAGACTGTACCTGCATGCTTCTGGGGAATCTAAAAGTAGACTCACCATTGAGAGCCAGATATCAGTATAGGAGACTATTTAGATTATTTCCTTAATTCTTTGGTTTCTTCCATCAATACCTATAATTATCCCAAAGTTCATACTCTGTCCAAGACAGCAAGATAAATGAAGATTTAATTTCAATGAACAGACTTCACAACTCGACACTGCTTCTAGCAGCTACTCTAATCACGTGGTTTAATCTGGGATAATCAAAGGTACCTAAGAACAACATCACATTATCTATCATAAGCTGGTGTAAGGGGCTGTAAAATCCACTTGAAGTGGATGAAGAATATACAGATAATTTAATGAAGCTGAAAAGGAGATCAGAATGCAGAAAGAATATTAATCATCATACCTAATAAGAATTGTAACCAAAAGTGTTAATACTGGGTTTCTTGCTATTTGATGATTTTTGAATGAGAAAGAGTCGTGTGTGTTAACCAAGGTATCTAAGCACGGGACACTCAGCACTGAACACGAAAGAGGCTCTACCCCACCCTCAGAATTTACATCATCATAGAAGTAAATTGTAATAGAGTCAATGCATCGTATTTCAGGTCTCAACAACTGCGAGTGATGAGTTAAATGCTGGATCCTCAAATTACGCTGGATTCTCCTAATCGCTGATACTTAATAACTTTCAACATACAAATGCCATTGGCCTGACATCTACCACTGATGCTCACCAGCTCCGTGGTACGGCAGCAATTCATTGAGAAGCAGGGCTCCAAACGACTTGCCAAAAGTCATGCAATTACTGACGTTTGAATAGGAGTTCACCAGACCCGCGGTATCATTAGAAAGTCGAGTCAAAAGACTAATCAGAATGATTTATACTTCTTTAAAAACAAACCAATGTGGGAAACAAACAAACCAAAAAAAAAAAAAAAAAAAAAAAAAAAAAAAAACTTTCCCAAACATGTTGAAGGAGCGTTACAGTTTTAATTCATTTCTCAACTTGAAAAATAATTCCAGAGATTTACCAGTATCCTCTCAAACAAAACAGACCCTTGGGAACCAAATGTTATTCTCCAGGGAGGGGTTCAGATTCCCTTACTGGACAGCAGAGGATTTCTACAGCATGCCCAGACGCAGCGAATGCTCTTCCCATCCTTACCTTAACCCTGGGGAGATGTGGGCTTTGGGGAGGGGGCGCTGCTGAGAACTAGGACCAAGCAGGGGGGAGCAGGAGCGGGCGGGTAAAGGAGCCGCGCGCTCCGCGGGGAACCCGGGGTGGGGCGAGCAGACCAACCACACCGGGCTCGGCGCTCCAGCTCCCCCAAGATGCGCGGGCATTCTGGATCAGGAAAGGTCGGGGTCCCCAAAGCCGACGGGAACCAGCAAACAACGCCTGGCACAGCCCTCGCGTCCCTGCTTTGGATTCCGCAGCCCCTCGCGGCCCAGACTTCCCACATCTTTGCTCGCGCGCTCAGCTCACCGGAGACGCCAGGGGCGACGAGAGTCAAGAGAAGCCAGAGCGAGTCCGCGGGGCCCATGCCACCGCGGTGGTCGTGCGCTGCGTGCTCAGAGCCCGGAGCCTCCAGCAGCGCCGCGACACCGGCGAGGCGGGCACAGGTGGCTGCCGCTGGGGGAAACGCGCCCTTATGTAGCGCCTGCCGGGCAGGGGGCTGAAGGTCTGCGCGCACACGTGCGAGTGGCGTGGGCGGGCCCGGGGGAGGGCTGGATGGCTAGAGGTTGGCAGAAGAGGGGGAGAGAGCCCCATAGCCCTTGCTCAGCGCCTGGCTTTCCAAATATTTATGGACTAAACAACCCATTACCCTTACTTTTTCTTTCTAGCTCGCAAATGAAAATTTACAGAATAATACTCGTCCTTACTACAATGTGTTAGTCTATCCTACTGCATTTAAATTTTTTGTCCCTATCTATTAAACTCATTTTGAACCTCTATCAAGGGAAGAGGAGATCAACCCTCACTGTGAGAAAATTAACTTTACTTAGAGTGGAAATTCAGTAGTAGCAACCCTGGTATTGCAAGGTAGCTTCTGCAGAGAAGTTTCAGAAATAGTATAAATTTAATTCCCCATATATCTCTCATCTGAGTTTTCTAAATGTTAACTTTTTACTATATTTTATTTGCCATTCTCTCTGTCCAGATATAAATATATGTACACATGGGTATCTTTGACTATGACTATGCAACCGTGCTACATAATTGTTAGATTGACTCATCTGGGAATCAACTATAGGACTCTATCTATCCTTTAACTATTTCATTGTGAATTACCTAAAAATAAATATACTGTTCCCATAACTGTAACACGATGGCCAATACCATGGATATAGTGCTGCTGCATAAGTTTTTTTTTTTACTGTATTCAATTTCGGCCGTCATCTCAATAGTTTATTTAGCAAAATAACAGTGACGAAACCAATTCCTTCCAGGATTATACCTTACGTGTGACTTTCAGGTCTCTTTTTCTTTAATTTGTAAAAGGTCCGTGTCCGTGTGTGTGCGCGCGCGCGTGTGTGTACACATTGTTTGTATGTGTTTACATGTGTGCTGTGCGTGCGTGCATGCTGATGCGTGTAGATATCAGAGGTTGATGCTGGTTGTCTTTCTCAATCATGCTCCACTTTATTTTTGAGGCAGGGCTCCTCAATGGACCTGACGTGTGCGCATCCAGCAAGCTCCCGAGATCTACACGTCTGGCTTTACAGAGCTGAGCGTACAGGGGTGCCAGGCGAGGTCTCTTATACGGGTGCTGGGGATGAAATTCAGGCTCTCCTGCTTCCACAGCAAGCACTTTCCAAACTGAACACTCTCCCGAGCCCTGGGTGTGAGGTTTCCATTGCTTGTCTTTCAGATGCTGGCATCTTCGAAGCACACATACTAGAACGACTCTAGAGTGACTTAAGTTATTTGCCTAGTGCATGGTAACAATTATGGATAACACTATTTTCCAGTTCTGAAGTAAGGAATGGGGGACGATTATCTGGGCTGGAGATCTCTCCCCAGACTGCAGTCCGGATACCAGGTGGAACCGTGGTTACCTGGTGGACCGGGGCGAAGCAGCGGGCCACACGGTGCTTGCTCAGCGCCCGGCTGCTTCATGTCTTCCCAGGCTGCCCAGACAGACCCAGACAGACCCAGAAAGCATAGCCAGATTGTCTTTTGCTGTCTGTCCTCCATCCTCAACGGCCACATAATTGTTGTGGTTGTTTAAGAGATCCTAGTGATTAAGTAAACCATCTCTTCTCGGGGTGTCAGGGTGGTTCTGTGAATGGACGAGGATGCCGCGGTGAAGGACACATGGGGACCGGCTGGAGACTGGCTACTGACATTGTTCAGTAGAGTTTACCAAGTGTTTCGTCTCAAGTAGATTCAAGTTGTGCACTTTGGGCAGGGCTGTCAGAGGAGGGATACTGTGCCCTTGTCAGGAGACACATGCAGTCCCTGGTAGTGCTGACTCTGATCACATAGGCTGCTTTCTGCCAGGTTTATTTAGTGAAGATATTATTCCCTCTGTGATTAACAAATATTTAGGAGTCAACCCTCACTTTGTGACTTCAAACTATGTAATACCTCATTTGAAAATCATATTTTCACTTACTAATTATAGTATCACTAATGATTCTTTTCTGAATCATTAACACTATGGTTCCAAAATGTTATTTTTTCCAATCCAATCATTGCTTTATATTCATTTTCTGGCATTCCACTATAAGACAAAGTTTCCCTTATTCTATTTTTTCATCAATAAGAATATATAATATAATAATAATAATAATCACCATGAAATCAATGTCTATATTTGCATGAATTTATTCAACGTATCACAATTTGTTAGTAGCATTATTTATTTTATCTCATTTTTTTCTGATTTGGCTGTTGGAAGATTTCAAAGTAGTTTCTCTGTCCTTACTGATTTGCTCGTGTCATTTTACTTGAGCGCATCCCTGCTTTCGAAACAAGGTGCCAGACTCACTTGTGCTTTCCTAGACCCAGTGCAGGACTTTGCTCTTCCTCTAAGGAACGCTGGTTTGTGTTTGGTTAAGGTACTTGTTTAGTTTGCTTTTCTCAGTGTACTTAGAAACCAAGCTGTGAGTGCCGTGTTCATTGTTATTGGAGTGCCACTGCTTCGTGACCCTCTCAGCAGGGAGAACAAGGGAAAGTTATGTACGCATGCAGTCTATTCTTATGTCCCTGCAAACACATTTCTATTTTTATATCTGTCAAAGTCATAGGGTAGCTACCAGTTCATCCATTACCATAATTTGGCTTCATCTTTTTTTCTATCTGTATCTGTAGTTCATTTCTTCAACAGTGAGCTACTTAGTTCCAAAATATATCTACTTATTTTCTTTATTCTGAAATACAGAGAAAGAAGATTTGTACCAAGGCAAAAATCAAAACAGTACTTTTTGAGGTTTTACCTTAGTATATTTGAAAGTATAGAAACGTAAAGCTACTTAGGTTAAATATACTCCTCTCTTCAATGTGGTTATTTTAATCATCTGATGCATTTAATTCATTTCCTTTCTGCACAGCAAAAGTGCAACAGAAGTCCACATGTCAGAACTACATAAAAGTATATGACTAGAAAAGCATCTCCTCTTCTCATTCTACTCCTACCTCTCTCCACAGGCATTGTATTTCAGTAGTTGCCTGCTAATTTGTCATATTTTTGTCCAAATGACCAAATGCAATACGTAGCATGAATTCTGCAAGTGCTCCTTTTGCATTTTTCTTCTCTTCACTTAACAAACATTGGAATTCACTCTACATTCATTGAAAGATATTCCTGGTTCTCTATATTGCTACATGGTGTTTCACTGTAGGAACACAGTATGTTAAGTTCACCACTCCCCATATGACTTCATTTAGGTTGTTTTCAATGCTGTAAATAATAACTTAGTTCATATATATTTTCTATTGTTAGAAGTGGTAAACACATATGTGGTTTTGTTAATTAACACCAAATTCCCTCAGAAAGAGCTGTGATCATTTTAATTCAGCTGTGGGACTCTGTTCTCTGGACATGACAGGTGTGGTTGATTTGAAATTGAATCAACTGCAATTGCCAACATAAGCTCGAGAGTTACACCACAGCACACCCCTTTCTGAGAATAAGTGTCTGACAACTGATGGGCAGGGGGATTTATTTCTTTATGAATGTAGCCACCCATAAGTCACTTATGTTCCTGTAAGTAACCCCCATTAAATTCATTGGTTCACCTAGTTAGACTTCAGTGGAATAGTTTCTTTGGTCTGTCATTGGTGCCCCATCTATGGTGAGCAGATGTTTGCTCATGTATTCCAGTGAAATGTTAACACGATAGGTGGCATATAAATCGGATTTGTAAAGTGATAAAGCAGTCAAAAGGGGACAAAGAGGCAGAAAAGTGTGTTCCTTTATTTTGTTAGTTTGGGAATACTAAAACCAATCTGCATTCAGTAGGAATGGATCTGTTCACGCACAGGGTAATTCCCAAGATTATCTTTAAGTACACAGTCATTGCATGAGAGTCAGAGACAGTGCTTTGTCATCCTGCAAACCCTCTGTAAAAGGTTTCATTAGATATAATGTTATGCTTTGAGTGTCTTGTAGATTTAGATAAGTATTTGGAAGATACGAAGCTGAGCTTCCAGGAATGAGGATGCACCTAAGGTTTAAGGGCAGGACCAAGTGTGAAATGCTTGGGAGTTTGATCGTCAGATAAGATGTGTTTGATATCTGACAAGCTTACTGAGAAAACCCTACGACAGCCTGTCCCCACACATGCAAAACAATTGCAGGTGTTTGGAGTCCTGCTTGGTGCCATTTACAGTGTCAGTCCTCATCCTTCTTAAGTTTCCCATTCTTTGTATAACTTAATCGAAGAGGCTTCCATATGAAATTAGGACAGGAAAGATCAAGAGACTTTGAGCAAGTTATGCTCCTTGTAGCACAAACTAAGCAGCTATGTGCCTTAATATTCCTGGTGCCTCTTTGGGTTGGACTGTAGCAGAAACTGTAGCAGAATAGACAATCCCAATGGGGTTTTGGTACCAGTCAGGGAAAAAAGGGTAAAAATCAGCATATAGTATCAGAACAGTGATTGTCGGCTGCATGCAAAGTATTTCAGTAGATGGAATCCATCGTAGGTTTAACATCAGTAACAGTAAAAACAGCATATCCAGTTATGGGTTGGACTGAAGGTCTCTAGACAAGCTGATTTCTGTGTGGCACAAAATCAAGCTGCATATTTACAGCAGTGCAGTTTCATGTTCACAAGCCCTGTCACCAATGCCATGCAGGGGGACATGCAGGGATCAATGCTGCTACAGTGTTTTTTGAAGCCACTGAACCCTTATGATTCAGTGGAACCAAGATTCAAAGCAGACAAGTACTGAAAAGGATGATGCTCATTTCCATAACTGCATGGTACACGGACGGAACAGCAAGAACATATAGAAATGGTGGTTATGTCAATACAAACGAGTGCAGGCATCACATAGCGGGAAAGAGGAAAAGGAAAGAGTTCCAGTTTTAGGAACAAGGTGAAATGTAGAATTCATGACACTTGGCCTGTGATTATCTGTGATGATTGGTCTCCACTCAACGACCTGACTTTGTGGAGGGGCAAGAGAGAAAGAGAATTAACAGATAATGGGGACAACAGAAGTGGAAGGAAAGGTAAATAAGAGTCCAGCAGGAATCAGACCCTGACAGTTTTCATGTGGCAGCCAATAGCCTATCTAGTTATTTCAGAAACCAAGAAGCAGATGCTGTTACCAAAATGTGGACCGTCTGGAGGCTGTTCATTGGAGGCCTGGCAGCGGGAGAGACAGAAATGGCTGAAAATAGCTGCGGTCACTGGAATCCCACGGAATACGCTAATATGTTGTGTAGTGTCCAATCGTGTGAAGCCTGTTTTGATCAGGCCTAGTCAATTAGATGCTACGGAGGGACAAACAAATAAATCTACCTGTCTTGTATGGGATTGGCAAGTAGATTACATGGGACCGATGCCTGTCAAGTTGTGCGAACACTGCCAGAGGCTTCTTACGAGCATTTTCATCACGTGAGTATCAAGGGCCTCATGCAACTCAATGCTCTGTATGGGTAACTAGGAGAATTATCAATGACAAGGACACTCATCTCACAGGTACTGATGTGCAGAACTGGATTGAGGACAACCAAATCCAGGGGCACATCCATCTGCTTTGCAACTGGGGAGGCATGGGATAATTGAAAGGGAAAAAAATGGCTGCTAAAACAGTAGTTAAACAGTGTGAAGAAAGATTCCCTGAGTTGATGGGAAAAGACACTCCAAGAAACCATAAGGTTATTGGACAAAAATTCCAGTGTCAGGTATGGGCTATTTCTCTATGGGTTGTTGATCAAGGAAACCCCTATGCCCTAAGCTGACTTAGGACAATCAGTTCAAGTGGCTCCCAATTTCTTTTTAGGAGTTTTT
The DNA here is from genome assembly GCA_023101885.1 of Typhlomys cinereus. Classification (NCBI taxonomy): domain Eukaryota; kingdom Metazoa; phylum Chordata; class Mammalia; order Rodentia; family Platacanthomyidae; genus Typhlomys; species Typhlomys cinereus. The sequence goes on from JALPQD010000638.1 coordinate 556,023, forward strand.
ATAGTCTCCAGTGTAACATTAAGGTTTTTGATTCATTTGCAGTTCAGTTTCATTCTTCTGCATGTAGATATCCAATTTTACTAGCACCATTTGTTGAAGAGGTGTTTCCTCTTGAGACAGTGAAAATGCTCTAAAATTTACTTTAGTGGTTGTTATACACATTCAGAAAGTATTAGAAGTCTTTAAATTCTAAACTGTTGTGAAGAACTATATAGTATTTGCATTATACTTCTTTTTTTCTGATTATATGTAAATTTTATTTTTTTATTCTTTGTTAGTTTTACAAGCATATTGAGTATGTATCCCTGCTTCTTTCCATCCTCTTTCCCTCCCATCCCTTCACCAATCTATCCCATTCCCTCCCACCCTTCTGACTGTCTGTTTCTACGGACTCCAGGGTTTTCTCTGGATTGTCTACTCTTATGGGGGTTCAGGCCTCTACGGCATACTGAGCTGCCTTTCTTTGGGGCACCCCACTGATAGGGGCATTTCCCTTCACTCATCCACTTTAGTCCTAAAGTTTCCACTATGCGTTTGTATCTCTCTTGAGTTCCTGGATTGTCTATGGGGGCATGTTGGTGTGTCAGTCATTATACTTCTATAAAGCTAAGCTTTAAATGTAAAGTCTATAAAATTTGAAAATTAATAATGTAAAAAAATGAGCCTAGTAAAAGAAACAGTGTAAATAAACCAGTTTCTGAAAAAAACAGGATTTAAGACAGAAAAAGTATTACTGGACATAACTAGATATATTACTAGATGTATTACTAGTTAATTAACGATAAAAGAAGAATTTTCTCAGGTGACATAACATTTGAAATTATTTACACATAGTACATATTTAAAATACTTGGTGTGTGTGTTGCATGTACTCTGTGTGTGTGTGTGTATGATACACATGAATGTGAGTGAAGAAGTATGTACACCAATGCACATGCATGTGGAAACCAGGGTAGCTTCAAAGTTTTTTAAAATAGATTTGTTAGAACTATGGGAAAAGAAAAACCATCAAAATTCAGTTTCAAACTCACAGATAATTTATGTCAGTAATGGATAGAATGAATAGATAGAAGATTAGTAAACAAGTTAAAATTTTTCACAACTTGATTAACATTCAAGGAATGCTACACTTATGGGATACCACACCATTCGTGTGGAAAACAGATATGCAAAAGACTACTTGTTAAGTTGACATAGAGCAAGAGTCAAAAACTTCAAAGGTTGGAAACACGAAGAAGATGTTCTTTGATCTTGATGTCATTAACCTAGAAATTAGTAGCAAAAAGGTAAATTTTGGGGGTGGAGAGGTGGCTCAGGGGTTAAGCCTCTGCCTTGCAGGCAGAAGGTCCTGAGTTCAGATCCTAGACCCCACGTATAGACGCCAGGCGGAAGCGGGGCAGCCTGCATTTCTGGTCCTGGTAGGGCGGAGCCTGTGAATCCCGGGGCGGAGTAAACAAGGAGGAGGTGGAGATGGTACATGGTGGTTTCCGAATTCGTCTGTGGTTCTACACATACACACACATACATACACAGGCGGGCACACATACACGCACAATTGAATACATAATAAATAATAATAATAAAAAATTTTTAGAAAAGGTAAATTTTAAAAAGCTGAGCTAGGTAGAAGGATTAAGTGGGTTAAGAGAGCTTGCTGTATGAGGACATGAATTCAGACCCCAGTGCCCCTATAACAAGGTGGTCTCTCACACATGCATGTAATATCCGGGCTGTGGTGGGTGAAGACAGAAAGATGTCTGGGATTTGCTGACTTCCAACCTAGGGGAAATTTTGAGTTCCACGTTCAGGTGAGACCCTGCTTCAAAGGAATAGGCTAAGAATGATAGAGGAAGAAATCTGATGCCCTTCTTTAGCCTCCGTTCCTGTACACACACACACACACACACACACACACACACACACACACACAAAGTGAGAGAGAGAGAGAGAGAGAGAGAGAGAGAGAAAGAGGAAAAAATTAAAAGAATCCATGTATTTGAAAGTGTAGATGAGCAACTATGAGAAACTCATGGGCAAAAGGAATGAACCATGATAGAAGGAAACACATATTCACATGTATTTCAAACCTAGCTATAAGAAGAATGCTACATACTAAATTTGTGGAGATAACTGATGCTGTTTTGAGGAGATCCAAAATCTTATATGGAGATGTTGAAAGTATGAAAGTCTGAAAAGCACTTTCCTAAAGTAATTAGAAGAAACCTGAAGGAAATAGGAGGAAATACTACTGTGGACAAGACAAACATCAGTCAAGCAAACAAGAGCAATGGGGGTTCTTTAACAGTCTAATTAACTCACGAGGATTAGTGAAAATAGCCAAAAAAGATTTGCTGTCCTGTGGCATAAACCTGCAACTCTATCTACTGGGGAGAATGAGGCAGGTAGAAGCAGGATTCCCAAATTCGAGGCCCACTTGTACTACAAAGTGTGTTCAGATCAACTTGAGCAACTTAACAAGATCCTATGTTAAAATAAAATAGGGTCTTGGGCTATAGTTAGGTGGTAAAATGCTTGTTTAGACAGAAGAGAGAGAGAGAAAGAGAGGGAGAATTAATATTAGAATGTACAGAAACCTATTACTCCAGATAGATCAAGAAGACCCATAACTTCATCAAATAAATCCATCCATGGTTTCTAGCCATGCCCAAATACCTCCTTGCATATTTGTCTGTGATTTGCTTAAAGATACATTCCAGCACTATAACTAACTTAGGGTCTTTTCAGTTTCTGTTCTGCCTAAAGAGGAAAATTCATATCTACATTTTTAAAAATTTATTTATTTATCGTGTGTGTGTGTGTGTGTGTGTGTGTGTGTGTGTGTGTGTGTGTGTCAGAGGACACTGTGTGTCCCTGTGGAGAATCAAGGGTAACTTTGGGAATCATTTTAGATTGCTTCTACCTCCTTTTTGTTTTGTTCTGGGGTTTCCCAGGCTCCACCTACCAGGGCCAAAAGTCCAGGTTGCTGCCATTTCTGCCTGGTGTTTTTACATGGGACCTGGGATCTGAACCCACAACCTTCTGCCTGTGAGGCAAAGTTTTAACCCCTGTGCCATCTCTCCAGCCCCATATCTACTTTGTAGGCTCTCTCTGTCTCTGTCTCTCTTTATCTCTCTCTCAGTCAAATTAATTCATGTCCAGGATTCCCGTAGATCATGTTAAGGTTGGGATTCTTACTTTAGTCCAGATCATTTGCCATTGAAACAATGGGCAGACACTCCTGCAAGTTGTGGGCCAGGGTCTAAACCTGCCAGTTGTTGCCCAGGACACATGTGGCGGATGGGCAAACATTTGCCCAGCAGCACACAGATGGCTTCAGAGAAACAAACCATTCCCTTCAATACTTTGTCTTTCCTGGTCAATGTTTTGAAATGCAGCTGAGCATCCCGTCATGACCACCAGGAACCGTTGCAGTATTTCATAATCTAGTGAAGCACATGACTTGGAATATGGGTATATTGCATATAGAATAAAGGTTATATGTAAAAAATAAGCACCTTTTAGAGGCTTCCTGAAAGTCAGTTAAAGAGCAGAAGAGGAACTGCTCCTTTCAGGGAGTTTCCATCTTGGCTCTGTGGGAGCTAGAGAATGTTTATCCCATAATAGTGAAAGAGTTACATAAAAACGTGTTTTCCTTCTTGGAAAATAGAATTAACATAGTGCCAGAATGAGTAGGCTCAGTGTTCAGATAGCAACTAAAATTATTCCTTTCCTCTCTCAAATCCATCTCATTATTAGTGGGTAGTTGACTTAAACCAGCACTCCCTAAAACAAGTTACCTCAGAATATTTCTGTCTGGATTGTCCATGAAAATGGTCCAACATTTACTGTAGTCTTGCGATCAGGGGGTGACAATTGGGGTGGGGGTGATCTGGAGAAAGGGGGGAGGGACTTCTCTATGGGCTTTCCTGAACGCTGACACTATAAATGTTGAATGTTGCATTGCCATTTCTGTTTTTATTCCTTTGAAGTGAAGGCAGGAGATTTTCCTGCCATTTGGATTTACTTTCTTGCAAAACTCATGGATATTTTCATATCATATTTCATCATATTTAACCTGTTTCAGATTGAATGTTATGAAATGCTGAAACAAAGACTTGGCCACCCAGCTTTCCCAGGTATACAGGATATCCAAATGGATAAAAAGTCAAGCTTTTTATTTTTAACAATTTTTCACTAAAGAGTTAAATATTGGTAAATCAATGACAAAGTGTACATATTTTGATGGCTAATTGAAACATTTATGCATATATATGATTACAAGAAAGAATAAAATGAAATTTTAAAAGCCTTTGTATTTCTAATTGGGAGAAAAATTATTTTCATAAGTTAGAGTTCAGTCTGTATGGTAAAAGAAATTAAGAAAGTATACATTAAAATTGTTTCTAAGTTCTGGAAATAAATCAAAGAGTAATAGAGTGAGCTACTCTGAGTTTCATCCACAAAACTATAAGCGGCTGCAGCAGCGCTGTTGTTACTGCCTAGCCTGATGCTGCTTGCAATGTACACATTTTCCTTCTAAAAGCTATTATATCAGTAAGTAATAGAAGAAAAGTATAATCAACTAGCGAAAGTTACCTAACAACACTATATTAAAAAGTTGATTAACTTATGAAAGTAATTTTCTGTAAGAGCACATTTGAGTTTAGAAGAGTGAACCATCAAAATGAAGCTCTTTTCGGTGAACCAAAAACCAATAAAACAGCAGAACCCATAAAATAGTTTATAAACAGCCTGAAAGATTCCTTTTTAAACTCTTATATCTTTAAGCAACACAAAACAATTTGAGATACATTACTTTCACTTACATTTATGAAATGTATGTGCATATATATGTATATAAGGTAGAAGTGGACTTATCAGTAGCTATTTCCAGCTGTATCATTAGCAAACCAAAGCAAGGAAGATCTTCCTTTAAAAATTTTAGAAACAGTTTACACATTACAATTAAATAACATATGAGAATAGTAATGAATTGGGCTGGAGAGGTGGCTCAGGGGTTAAGCCTCCGCCTTGCAGGCGGAAGGTCCCGAGTTCGGATCCCAGATCCCACGTATAGACGCCAGACGGAAGCGGGGGCGGCTGCGCTTCTGGTCCTGGTAGGGCGGAGCCTGTGAATCCCGGGGCAGAGGGAGGTGGAGGCGTCCATGGTGGTTCGCGAATTCGTCCGTGGTTCTACACACACATACACACACACACAGACACGCGCGCACACATACATACAGTTGAATAAATAATAATAATAAAAAAAGAATATTTAAAAAAAATAGTAATGAATTACTGTATCTAAGCACACTTCCTATTTCCACTAATAACCATTTGCCTTTTATCTTTTCAGGTAATGATGTTCAAGGCATTAATCCCATAATGTAAGAGTTTCGTTTCAAAACACTGAAGTAGTGTCCACTTGCTCAAAGAGCTTTCAGCTTTTCTAAGGGCCCTTTGTTACACAATCCAGCATGTAGCCGCAATCCTGGAGTTTGGTTGACAGTCTTGCAGCACTTTGCCAACAGCTTCTAGGTAGGGACACCTCCAGAAGAAAGCCCTGTATTGGGAAGCCCAGTTGCAACTGCCTTCATCTTCTACTTTAGCTTTTCAGTAAAGCAACACCGTCCAAACTCAGAGACACTGCTCTAGGCCACAGAGAACAGTTTGATTATGCTGGTATTTTTTTCTTCTCCTACATCTATTTTTTAATGGCCTTCATATGCATCACTCCTTTTCAATCCGCCATTCCTCTGGATGTTAGAAATCCATTCATGTCATCTAAGGTTGATTTCTGCACCTTACTGAGGTCTGTTTGGAAAGATACAGATGTTTCCAATGAACTAACTAGAAGTCCACTTAAGCATATGATATCACACAGTGCCTTCCCAGTATGATATTTTTTACATGGCTATTTCACTTTCACTCCTTTTCCTTGTCTCAGCAATCTGTATTTGTATTTACTGATTTGTAAAGAAATTACACAACATTGACATTATTATGGATTGGAAAGTCTTATACAAGTTTGCATAATCACCCAGGAGTGTGATGAACAGTAACAAGGATATCTGCAGCATTTGCCATTCCAAGGTATAAAATCAAACTGTCTCATCCAGGTTGCCAGTTTCTTTGAAGCTATACCAGCTACCATAGCCCTAGAGCGACCCTTCCCTAAGGGACTTTTTTTGGTTATACTCACACTTGGTTTTCTGGACGTCAACATGACTTCTCAGAGGTTTAAGTTCCGGTGCTTCAAGAGCACTAGCACACCCCAGCCATTTGCTGGTTCCTTCTCTTGCTATGTCACACCCATTTCCCCATGGGTTTTGGCATGGACAGGATTTATTTTTGGAAAAAAATCACTGACAAGGGCAATGATATCTTTACCTTGGTATCAATTTGTTTTCTCATTTATTCATTCATTCTCTCATCCAAGAGATATTCACTGATCACCTGATGTGGCCCCAAGGACTGTTTTTACTGTTGGGTGGAAAAAGTCTCATTTTAATGTATCATGTCATTCTAAGTAAACAGAAGAATGCAATGTGTGCAAATCAGAGCATGATTCCAGATGTAAGCCAGCTCCCTGCAGTTTTCGGAACGAAAAACTTGTCCTTTCTGACAGGTGCCTATGGAGCAGTAGGAGAATGGTGGAAGTCAGCCCTGTAGTAATCCAGCCCACCAAAGCAGGATTCTCCCTGATCAGTGGAACACAATGCGAGTCACACTGGTTTGCTGTTGTTGAGATAGAGGAGCTCTAAATACTTTCCACTGCTTTATCCCAATCTTTTTCTTTTTTAAAGTGTTCAATAACATTACTGCTCCACTTTCTCTTTTTGGGCAACAATTATCTTAGAAAATTTTCCTTTGGTAATTCTAAATAACTTGTAATATAATTCATCCAATGGATATTTAGTTTTACATTTTCATCACTGTACCTCATTTTTGAATATTATCTTCTGGGAATATCATCAAGTAATCTCTGCTGTCTAAGCAATTTGATGTTAGCTAAAAAAATGTTTCATGACTCTTGTTTCCTATCAGAGAAAACCTGCAATTATTTTGTGAACAGCTGATCAATTTCATCAGCAGTCAAGAAATGTAACTTATATCAATATTATTTACTACTCATGGACAAAAATTTAAAGTCTGGGAATATCAAACATGGATGCCCTTTAATGTTTACCTGAAGGAGATCTTTGCATCTTCCAAGTGGGAAACAAAATTCAAGGCTATTTTGTAAAGCAATTTGCCATATCTAGTAAACTTCAAAGTGTGTGTGTGTAGTCAAGAGAGGGTAGAGATAGTGGACATGATCAACACATCACATGTATACATATGGAAATGTCATAGTAAAACCCGTTAAGTTATAAAACTACCTGGTAATTATAATAATCAAAATATGTATGTCACTTCTAGGTGTGCATCTAGGGGAAACTCTGGCATGGAAACCACACCTATAAAATTTTATATTATTGATATATCAATGAAAATAGGGGATTGAGGCAATAAGTATTCAAAAAAGCAATTTCTTATAAGTATACTGGAGCAAAGATGGAAAACTATAAGACATATAGCCATTTACATAAAAATTACAACCATGTGAAACATCACTATTAGGTAAAAATATAAAAATAGGCATAGAAAGTGTGAAAGTTATCTTCAAGAAAATGTTGATTTGCAAGCAGAAGAAAGAAATTCTACCAGAAAAGAAAATCCTTCTATCTATTATTTTGCAAAGAAAAGAAAATCTGAAGCATAATAAGTTGTAAAATATGGCTAAATTTAGTGTTGGTTTGGCAATTGTTCATTATTTTATTTTTCTGTATCTTTGAAACATTTTTAAAAAATTTAAAAGATTTTTGTTCTTTGATAGTTTTATTCATGAATACGAGAACTCATGTCGTTTTTCACCCCTTATTTCCTGATCCCATCCTTCTCCTTTCCCCAGTGTAAACCTTTCCAACCAGTGTCCCTCTTACTTTCAAGTCTGCTTTCATTTGCAGGCCACTGAGTTTCATCTGGAATACCTTAACTGGAATGTTCTTGAGCACTTATTGGAACATGGATGATACATCATTGAATACATCATTGAGAAATATTAGTGGATATCCCACTGAGGAATGAAACTCTTCTTCCATCCAGAATTAAACCTCAACAGTCCAGGAAGGTGTGGCATGTTTTGAGATTGTCCCCCATAGATGATGACAAAATTAATGGGCTAAATCTTGTGCAAGTATTGTGGAAACCAGTAAAGCTGCAATGAATTCATAGATGCAACAGTCCTGTCATGTCCAGAAGATAATGTCTGACAGCAACTCTTCTCACTCTCTGGCTCTTACATTGTTGCTTCCATTTCTTTTATAGTCCCTGAACCTTGGTGTGTGTGTGTGTGTGTGTAATGTGTGTGTGATCTAGATGTTTTCTTTCCAAACACAACTCTCATCTATTTTCATCTTTATTTGAAATTTTTTTCCCTCATCCATGTATTTGACAGACATTACTTTGTAACTCACTGTGCTTTAGGACTTTCACTAAGTCTGAGGAAAATAGCCCCAGGATTACTAATTTTGGTTCACTACTGTGATTTCATTCTAGGCCTCATTTCACCCATGAAAATCTTTGACTTCGCACACAGCTCTTCTCTGCCGTCCACAGTACTCTGGGCTACACACTTCCTAGGCATTTTACCCTGAAATCATTTGCTTATATCCCCATAATTATCTTCACAGTTTAAGCTGTGCAAAGGTAATTCTATTTATTTATTGGTTTATTCCCATTATCTAGTAAATGCCTGGTACTATAGTTAGGATTCAGCAAATATTGGTTGAAAAATGAAATTTTACTGTAATAGTGAGAAAGGATTTGGAATTTTGAAGGTAGACATTGACATATCTAAATTAATCCTGTTATAAAAAGCCAGAAATGTGTAAAAGGTATTTAAAGAGGACAGAATGTGAATGCAGACTGTCGTAGTTAGGCACAGGTGTCAACTTGACAGTTGAGGGTTTCAGCTTTGGGCACATTTATGGAGAATTAGTAGTTGTGTTAAGCCCAGAGTAAACCTGAAGGAGATTGTCTAGCTAATGGGGAAGGTCTAGCCCATGGTAGGTGGGATTAGGCCGTGGAATAAATAACGAAGAGCTGGTTGAGAAAGTTGGCATCCTTGTGTACACTTGGCTAGACATGCTGGTCTGGCAAGAAAGGATCACCCCTCTCTCAGCTATTACATAGAGATGGTGTGGCCAGTTCCCTCAGCCCTGGTGTTGGTGTATGCTTTTCCATCAAGCTGGACTGAGAACTGTAACCAGTAATCATAAGAGAATAAATCCCTTGTTCCCTTAAGCCATCTGATGGTCATTTATCAGCAACCATGCAGGAGAACTGCAACAGAATTTGGTACCTGGGAAGTGGGGTGTTGCTGATAAATCTGACTATGTGGATTTTTGTGGCTTTTGGACGGTTTTGCTGGACAAAGTTTGAAATGTTTGAAGATTTTGACTTTGTGGATTACAAATACCATTCTGCAGAGTTTGGTGGGCCATTTGGAAAATAGTAGGTGCTGAGAGAGTTATGGATTGTTTGGGCTCAATTTGTGATGAGGGGAACAAGTACTTTTGGTAAAGCTGAATTTAAAGATAATGGACTGGTTTGTTTGAAAAAGGAGAGACTCTCTGAAGCTGTGCTTTTCCCTCCCATGGCCCAATCCTCCAAGTCTTCAATGTGACTAGAGACTCTTTAGGAATCCTCCAGCCTTCAGTCGTCATCTTTGGACCTACTGGGCTGAGCAGGTACTGGCAGCCATCGATGGACTACCTCGGCTATATTTTATAAGCCAACGTAATACATTCCCTTTATATATATTGTGTGTGTGTGTGTGTGTGTGTGTGTGTGTGTGTGTGTGTGTGTGTGTATAGAGAACCCTGACTAACATACAGACTAAAATATTGGGAAAGATAAATGAAGTGCCTAGTAACAAGCTGGCTTATCCTGGCAAAAGTATATAAAGAGAAGGAAAAAGTACAAATGGTCTAAGGTGCTATTCTTTTGTCTGCACGAAAGACCTATCAGAAGCTGTGTGCTTCATCTGCATATACCCCAGGACTTTGACAGCAAATACCTGGAACTTCTGCCTGAGGAAGTTCTTACTATGGAAAATATTGGACCCTATAGAGTAAGTCAGAACTTTACCCAGGACCACTTCTTAGCTAATGACAAGTGAGGACTTGGTAGGTGAGCACTCCTACTTCCCTAATCCTCTTTTGAGATCAATTGTGAGTGATTTCTTCACTGTCTTTCAGAGTTCCCCGGTGGCTCCTAATGCTAGTTACATTCAGAGGCGACTAGTAGGATAATACACTCTGTACTAGTTCTCTTCTAAGTAAAGGACACTACTACACGTGGGGCAATAAAAGTATCTGTGACTCAGAGAAACATTTAGAAAGAGAAAATGTTCTTTTTAGAAAATTAACAGTTAGTTAAGCCTGCAGATGACTGTGTAATTAACAGGGAAGAATCAGCCCATGGTGGGTCGAACTAGTCCCTGGACAGGTAAATAAAACAGAGGGAGTCGGTTAGGGAAGTTGTCACCCTTAGTGCACTTGACCAGACCTGTTGTCTGACAAGCAGGGTGGTCTTCCTCCCTCTCAGTAGCTCTGTGGATTCATGACATGGTATCGCCAGTTCCCTTGGCTCCTGGTGAGGCACAGACACGTCTAAGCTGGACACGAAGCTGTAGCCAAGAATCGTAAGAGGGAACAAAATTCTCTTTTCCCTCTAAGCCACTAGTTGTGAATTTATCGGCAATAAACAGGCAAACTGCACCATAGATACTAGTTTATTTGAGGACCATTCCAAATTTTATTCTAGCTGTAAGTCATTTTAGTGCTAATAGTGTGATTCCTCTGTGGTAGTAGGGGAGAAACCAGTTCTTTCTATCTAGATGCATCTCAGTATTATAGATTCTATGCATGTAAGTCTCTCTCTTTATATTATTGTTCTTTTTGTGTGCATCTGATTTTTATTACTCCATTTTCTTATGTTTATGTACAATGTTAAAATTATCACAGCAAATACTAATCCAGCAATGTCATATTGTATCTCCATCCCAATGATCTGGATTTAACCACCAGTTCTTTTTTTTTTTTTTTTAACCCTTGAACCACACACCTACTGGCCTGTAATACTTTTGCTCTCAAACCACACAGTTGCTGGCCTGTAATACTTTTGCCCTCAAACCACACAGTTGCTGATCTATAACACGCCATCCTATGTGCATGTGGAGAGGATCAGCAACCTCATTCTCATTGTGTTCAACACAAGCTAAATCCCCTGTCACCAATGCACATCTCCACTTACATGAGTCTATTTATCCTGAGAGTGGTGTCTAAGGTTGATGCTCTTGGATTTTGTTCTATGACCCTTATGGTCTGAACATGAAGTATGCCTTCATGACTCAGGTGTCGAACATTGTTCCCCAACTGTGGAGACTGGAACTTTTGGAAGGTGAAGTCTAACTGGAGGAAGGTTTCTAGGGATGGGCCATGGAAGGTCATTGGCCAGGTGTGTGGTACAAATCTACTACTTCTTGATGTGTTGTGTTTTGAACAACCTCTACCACAAGCTCCCACTGCCATGAACCTAGCTGCTCCATAGTGCTTTCCTTACAATGATGAGTTGAAACTCTCTGAAACTGTGAACTACCATAAATCTTTTCTCAAATTGTTTCTTGTAAGGTATTGTGGTCATGGTACCACAAAAGCCAATACAGTGGTTGTGAATAGAGGCTCAGATTCCATTGTTAGTATCTAATAATAAACCTTGGTCATGTCATCATGAACCTTAGCTATCTCATTTATAGAAGAGACCTGGACTTTACGGTCCTTAAGAATTTTTTCTGTTCTTGTATTTTGTGAGCTTTAAGTCTTTAGCATTTTCAAGACTGATAAATTGAAAATGGGCTCATCTGTAGAAACTCTTCTACTTTTTCAATTCAGCAATCTTTACTTAAGGAAGCAGAGCATTTATCTAAAGCCTTGTGTACATGTGAACACACAGAAGTTGGAAACGATAGTGAAGACATAATTCCTGCATTCTGCTGGCTTATGTTCATGCAGACTAAATGACATCTGTGCTTTGTGAAACTTTTAATCATCAGCAACTTTTTCATAATATGTTTTTTAATGAAGACTCTTCAGAATTGTTGAACAAAGGTTCTCTCTTTGTCTCTTGGAAAATCCCTGCGTAAGACCAGGAAACACTGGTGCTTTTTGCAAGAAGGCTAAGGGTACTATATTCCACCCTGGGACTTCCACGATCCCTGGTCTCATATAATACAATTAATAATGAGATAATAAGCAAACTAATATTTGTCTTAGTTTATTTGCTTCTTTCTTCCCACCTCCCATATTCTAGCCTGGCCTGTAACTCAGGCTAGCTCAAACTTATTATCTTCCTACCTTTATTTGCCCAAGTAGGAAAAAGTAATAAATATTAATCAAACCATTCTGTCATTTAATATTTTAGTAATCTGACCAATAGAAACTTTTATATTGTGAGTGCAGTGTGTGTGTGTGTGTGTGTGTGTGTGTGTGTGTGTGTGTGTAGGCCAGAAGACAACCTTGAGTGATGTTTCTCAAGAACTATCCATCCTGGGTTTTTTCTCTTTTTTCTTAGACAGTGTCTTCACAAGTTGATATGGGGCTAGTTGATTTGCCTAGGCTGATTGGTCAACAAGTCCCAGGGATCTGCCTGTCTTTGCCTCCCCAACACTAGGACATGCACTACCACATGCAAGTGCCTGCCTACAGGCATGGGTTCTGAGGGTCAAACACAGATACTCACACTTGCACATTTTTAAGCACTTTAATAACTAAGCCATTTCCCTATCTCCAATAACATAATGTTATAGTGTTTGAAAGTATAGCTTTGGATAGAATTTTAGGAATAATGTGATTTCATGATGATTTCCAAGCATGGAGAGAATCCCAATAAGTGGTCAGCATCTTGATGACATATCCTTGCCCCTGCACCCAGCAGATTAACACATCAGTACACAACAGATTCCCATACTTGAACCTAGACCAAACCGCTCAGAAGCCCCTGTTAAATTGCATTTAATTATTTGACATAGACTGAGATAGACTGGCACAAATATTTTTAAATTGCCTGGTAGTTTAATTAAAGACACTCTGTTTTGTTATGATCTGCAAAGAGCTTTATTAGTTCTTTAAAATATTATGCTATTCAAAATATACTCTTAACTACCTTTTTATTTTCTTCTTATTCCTAATTAGTTAATATTACTCATTCATTTATGTACTTATTGGTGCTAGGGATTGAACCAGGTCCTCTTGTATGCTAAGGACACTGAATTATATTTCCTGCCATCACTACACATCTACTGTTATCAGTCAATGACCTTATTAAAAAATACATTTGGAACTACAAAGAAATAGTATAGTTGATAAAAGTTACTCTGTCCTGATAGACCAAGTTTCTAGCTCTTTAATTTTATAATGGATGCAAGTTCTTGCATGATGAAACCCACTTCAGTGCCTCTAGAATGTGCCAAGTTGGCTTTATCATTGTGTCATGCTTCTTCAAACATTAGACTTGTGCTCATGTGGCCTAGGATAGCATAAGTGAAGTAGACTATTTCATCACCGTTTTGACTCATGATGAGCTAATGACACCATTAATTTCTTTCACATACATACATTGCTCTTAAACAGTGCTAATCGGTACAGTGAGCTTAGGCATTTCAGTATTTGAAGATGAAAAATTTGAAATACTAGTATCTTTCAGTTATATTTATAATACTCTTCAAGTTAGAGTTGACCTAAAGTTTCCAAGAACGATACTATTTTGGATCTTCATCTCCTAACCAGCTTTGCTATTTTGATCCTTGCTTTGTACCCATTATAAAATTCATACAGATGTTACAAAACTGGAAGACAGTTAGACCTCTATTTGTAGTGAGCATCAGTTACTATGGATAATTATTGGAGAAGAATTAAAGAGATGCCACTTCTGGTGGTGCATGCCTGTCACCCCAAAACTCTGAGACAGAGACAAGATGATCATAAATTTGAGGCTAGCTGGGATTATGGAGCAAGAACTGATCTCAAAAAATAAACAAAAACCACAACATTAAACCAAACTAATAAGAAAAAATTGGTAAAGTTTAGTTAGACACAAAATCATAATTGTTTCAAAGTAGTATTTTATAGTTAAAATTATATGTGTAAATGTGTCTTAAAAAGACTTAATTTCCTCCACTAAGAGTTGGTAAGTCTTATTGCTATTTTCACCTAGTTGACATGACTTACATAATTAAATTCACTTCCTCCCTCCTCCCATGGGCTTCACTTTAGACACTCACAAGAGTTCCCGTAGGAAATAGGAACCAAGGCTCATTGCACTTGCTTTTCACTTCTTCTTTTTCTGGTCCCTTCCTAGGTGAGAAAGTGTGACAATAGTGTATCTGCAATTTGGTTTTAAGTCTCTGCTTTGTGTTTTAAAGATAAGTTAATGTCAGGAATAACCATGTACTCTAGTGTCAAACTCAGGACTTCCTATCAGCCATTAGGATTTCTTTTGCAATTTTTGTAGCTTTTATAATAGGCTTTACACCAGTTTCTAAAATTCTTCTCAATTTCTAAAACTCATATATGAAAGAATACAAGATAATAAACTTTATAATCAATGTCACAGATAATTGCATCCTTTCAGTGAAGTTAATCATGAAAGTCTATTAATGTTAAAATGAAATTGTGACTGCTACTCTTAGAGAAACTATGAAATATGTATTTGTTAGATGACAAGATGTTAAAATAATGGAGCTGTTTAATGTTCTAAAATTACTCAAATTTCCTAAATTAGCTCTATATAATGTAAATTTAGAGTCCATTTGATTGAAGGTTGTGACCTCTTTTCCATCTTTCAAGCTGACTCCTATGAGTTGTTAGCTTCACAAATTTGTGTTCAGGAATTGAGGCATCAGACACAAATCAAGTGGAAGACATTACCCCATCTCTCAAGTAGTGATTGCTATTTTTGGCAGATTGTCAGTTTCTTGGGAAGATTTTTTTAATTGATATAACGGTTCCCGTACTCTACTTGAAAACTACTCAATTAGGTAAGCCACGGGCAGATCGAAATGTTATGTAATGTCTCCAGACTATTCTGATATTCAACCGAGTCTGTCAACCGTGGTGTTAGGAAACTGAAAATCAGTTGAGAGAAATTTGAATGCCATTGACAGGAAGGAACTATGCAATCTTAAACATGACGTTCCATGGTTGCTACCAAATGACGACATGTAAATGAAGTCAAGGAGAATGGATTCAGAGTCAACATGTGAATCTAACCTTACTGGACTTATTTTTAAAATAGCATATACTCCAATGTCACAGTTAGAAATTGCAATTGAAGTTGCACTGGCTTTAAAGAGGGCAGTTCAGACTTGGCATTTCAAAAGGTGCCACAGCAAAAACTTGGCTGATAACACCTGGTTGTGTCCTGCTTTTGCATCTCTTCCAAAACCATTATTTCAAAGACCCTACTCTGTCTACAATCTCTCTATATTCTGCTTCCTTGATCAAAGATTAAAACACTTAATACCTGTTCAGCCTCAATAGAACCTTCAGCTCCTCTCTCCCCCATTTTCTTCCTCTATCTTCCCATGCTCCTCAGCTCTTAAAACAATGTAGGCACTATACAATAACACTCCTCCCAATTCTTTGCTAAACCAAGGGAGACTGTGCTACTCTTTTTTCACCTGAGCCCTAAGCAAGATGGGTGTGGCGATGCCTGTAAGTTCCATGCTCAGGAAATCGGGAAGCTGACAGAGGCAGAGGAGGTCGATTGTTGGTTCTAGGCCAGCTGGGCTTTGTAGAAAGATCCTGTCTCCAAATTAAAATAAAATAAAATAAAATAAAATAAAATAAAATAAAATAAAATAAAATAAAATAAATAAATAAAAATAAAAAATAAAATATAAAATAAAATAAAAAGCAAACAAACAAATTTAACAACCCAAAAACAGAAAACAAAATAGGAAATACAAAGGAATGAAGAAGAAAAGTCATAAAACAGTTTCTACTGTGGGTAAAATCTGGGAAACCACTTTCAAAAAATCTTGCAACATAATGGCAGCTGCAGAGCTGCTTTCCTTTGTCATTCCTCACTCACTCTTTCCCCTCTGTCTTGCCTCTCACTTGCCTCCCTTCAAAGTCTCAGAAATTTATTCTGCCAGCAACCCTTCATCCTTTCATTTCCCTTTTAAAATCTCCTGGCAAAGGGTAATTCTTTCACGAGTCTTTGATTCTGCTCTTCCTTGATTCTTTTAAAAAATTTTTACTCCAAAATACTTCCTTTCCCATGTCTGAATATGCTTCCTGTCATAGTCGGGCACAGGTGTCAACTTGACAATTGAAGGTTTGAGCTCTGGGCACATTTGTAGAGAATTAATTGTTGAGCTAAGCCCACAGCAAACCTGCAAGAGATTGTCTAGCTGATGGGGAAGGCCCAGGCCTTGATGGGTGGGAATAGGCCTGAAATAAAACATTGCTGGTTGAGAGAGTTGGCATCCTTCTGTTCACTTGGCCAGACATGCTGGTCTGGCAAGTAAGGATCGTCCCTCTCTCATCCATTACGCAGAGATGGTGTGGCCAGTTCCCTCGGCCCTAGTGTTGATGCATGTTCTTCCGTCAAGCTGGACTGAAAACTGTAACTGGACTGTGGTAAGGAAATAAACCCGTTGTCCCCTTAAGCCGTCTGATGGTCATTTATCAGCAACCATGCAGCGAACTGCAACACCTCCTAATATCTCTTGGGAGGATCCCATGTTTTGATTTCTATGTGGGTGTCATTAGGTGGCAGATGAGTAGCTGGAAAACAGGGCCCAGAGTCCAATCATCTCCTAGTATTTGAATGCTAAAAAAATCTTAGTTACCATATTTAGTGCTCCTCATTGCTTTGTATGGATCAATGCTTCCACTTAGCATTTTCTTTTCCAAAAAAACACTTTAGCTTTTATCTTATTATGTAAGTCTGTTGTTGATTAGTTTAATTTCTGTGTATCTGAAGTATTCCAAAGGTATTTTCTCTGGAAATCTAAATTGACCTTTCTTTTTTCTTTTCAGGATTTGTAATATATTTCTGTGCTATCTTCTTTCTTGTATTGTTTCATAATAAATCTTTTACCCATATTGTTCACTGTGTAACGGAGACTGTTGTCCAAATGAGATCCTTCAGCCTCTGCTTCGCACCACAACCAGGTAAGACTTTCCTTTTACGAGTAATTTGACTATGATATGCCCTGGAGTAGTTCTTTTGTGTCTTTTGTGCCTGTGATTTATTGAGGGTTTTTAAAAATTCACTCACATTACTATTAAAATGTGGGGCCATTGTTGTTCTCAGATATCTTTTCTGAACTCCCACCTTTCTTCTCATTTTTTAGACTCAAATTATATCCATGTTGGTTTTAGTAGGTTTCAACTGATTGATATCTTTAGCATGGGCTACATTTCCTTGTTTCTTTACCTGGCTAGTAATTTTTTTTATTTCTGGTTTACAGGCATACTGAGTAATTAATTATCCCTGCTCTCTTCCCTTCTCCTTTCCCCCTCTCCCCCTCCCTTTTTCATTCCCTCTCCTTCGTTCATCAGTCTATTCCACTCTCTCCCACCCTCTCGCCTAGAGTTTCTTCTGGATTGTTTGCTCCAGTGGGGTTTCAGGTCTCTGTGGTAGACCAATTGGCTCCTCCTTGGGCAGACCCACTGATAGAGGCACTCCCCTTCACCTATCTTAGCACCAGCCCCTAAGGGTTCCACTGCATTTAATTATTTCTCTTGAGAACCTTGCTAGTTTATGGAGATATGTTGGTGTGTCGGTCACTATAAGGGTCTGGTAAGGACAGGGCTCACTGCAGTGAGTTCTCGGTTTTAGCAGCCCTGTCTTGAGGGGAATGTCTTGTCCAGTGGTGGATCATCCCAATTCCTCAGCTCTTACAATCTTATTGTCCCTCCTCCCTAAGATGCCCTCCTTAGCCTTGGGATGGGGAGAGACTTGGTTGGCTCAATTCTAGGTGAGCATTACAGGGTCTTTGATACTTTACATTCTAGTTGGCTGTTGGCTGTAAGTTTTACAGTCTTTTTAGTGTCTCTTGCCTAGGATTGAAAAGCCAATTGAAAAGTCAAATTCCACTAGATTTTGGATTACATGTTAGGACCTTGAATTATAATAATTTATGTTATGTTCGTTTAGATTTGTTAGTTTGTATACATAAAGCTTAAGTCATTGTAAATGTTTTCAGTATTTGAGTTTACCAGAGAGAATAAGTTCTATCTAGGGCCCATAACTCAAGAACACTTTCTTTTTTTTTAAATGTTTTTTATTTCATTTTTGTTCAATTATGCGTGTGTGCGCGTATGTATGTGTGTCAAGAACACTTTGAAAGTGAAAAATCTTAATAAAGAAAGTACCTTACTTAACTATCAGCACAGGAATAATATAATCACTTGTCTTAAAATTAGGTGCCTTATCAACCAGCATTTTTTTATTAGCATTCATGTTTCTGTAGGTTGACTTTAGTTTGTCCTATTTAGGGTGGGTTTGTCTGATTGGCTTCGTCTTAGAAACCAGCTGGGAGTGAGTTTATTGCAGGGTTTTTATGTCCAGGTTCTTGTGTTCAAGAGTTGAAGATTGAAACCAAAACATGTGTACAAGATTGAGTCAGAGTTTAGGTCCATAGTGGAAGGGAGCTAAAAGGAAATCACAGACTCCAGATGTGGAATCTAGGAGGGGCAAGGGATTGGATGGAGTTTGTGAGAGGCAAGGGAGCCAAAGATGGCTGGCAGGGGCAGGGGTATTTATAGGGCTAGGCAGGGCTGGGAAAAGTGGTTTTCCCTTATTGGTTAGCTCCAGTTTCTGCAAACCTGATTGTAGCTTTTTGTCCTTATCTCTTTGGTCTGTCCTATCAGACCTGTTCAGTCAACCACAAGGCCAACTTCCAGGTACAGTGGTTTCTTTTGGGGAATTAATTTATCTGCAATGGAGAGCTCATCCATATCCTTTCATAAAGGTTGGGGAAGAGGCTGGGGAAGTTGATGATTTTGTCTCTGTGGGGGATTAGAACCAGATTGTTAGGGTGTGTTCCTTCATGATAATCTCCGCAGTGGGGGATGACCTTAAAAGATCTTCAAAGACTTTCCCAGCATGGCTACTCAGTTCTAAAACTGCCGAAGATTCGGGTTATTGATAGGATACAAGTCTGTGCTACAGGACTTTTTAAGGTCACTAGGCTAGAAGTCAGTTGTTATCCACGGTGTGCTCTTTCAAAGCAGCTTTCAAAGTGAAGAGAACAAACTGAATTTACACAATCACCTCTAAGTTTTCTGATTTTACTAAACATGCTAAAACTTGACCAAAAATCAGTTACTTGACCAAGGCCAAATCCAGTAGAGGAAGTGAAGAAATGAATAAAGAACTGACAGGGGCAGGGGTATTTACAGGGTTCGGTAGGCCCGGGGAAAGTGGCTTTTCCTCACTGATTAGCTCTAGTTTCGGTGAGCCTGACTGGGGCTTTTAGTTCCCGACATTGCTGACGTATCTGATTGACTCACCTACAGTGGGAATATGATGGATATTTGCAAAATTATTCAGAATCAAGTAATTCTAGCTATAGGATACTGTCCTAAAAACCTAATCAAAATTGTTTTCACAAGTTACTAACCTCTGCATTTGCAGTAAGAGAAAAAAAAAAAAAAAGAAGAAATCATATATCCAGCAGTAATGGATAATTAAATGAACTAAGAAATATCTATGGAATATCACTTGAAGAAAATGAAGACGATATTATGAAGTGTTGCTATAGGAAAAAAGCAGCAGGAAACAGGAAGGAATAGTATTTATTTATTAATGCAAATCTCCCAGAAGCTATTTATTAGAGAATGACAGATGGCAAAAATGTTCCTAAGGAAAAGCTACTGTTTTGTTTAAAAATAAACTGGCTAAAGAAGACTCTTTGAATCTGGTAGTGAAATTCAAAGGTCTGTGCAGACAGAGAATTAGAAAATCTGGAACCAAGTCATTTAGTATGATAACGCAACAGCAGCCTAAAGAGAGAGTTGGAGTGTTTAACTAGCACAAGATGGTTGCCAAAAGATGGCCAATAAATGACTTCAGCCATAGACTTAGGAAAGGCTTTTTCCTGTGGTGAAAATGACTATCTTTTATGCATGAGAACACGTGATCTTATTTTCCTCTTTTATACTGCTTATATCATGTGATGACTTCAGGTTTAAAAAGATAGCATGATAGATAGTATGGATAACATTTGAGTGAGTAAATACCATTGCTCTCTCAGTTACAGAATTATGTCCAAACTGGTTAACCAGTCTGGTTTTATACAGTTTCAGCTGTCAACTCTCTACTTGGTTGGTGGGCCTCTGACACACCTGCGAGGAATTATTGAGTTAGGCCCCTAAATGAGTAGGAGATTGTCTTGAGTGCATGATCGCTGTAAGAAGACCCAGCTCTTGGTGGGTGGAGCCATTCTCCAGGAAGACGGAGAGATTTAGCATTTTGGAAGATTAGCAAGCTCCAAAGAAGATATGCAACGCTGGCTCCTGCACTCTGTTTTTGTGGATGTGATGTGGTCACTTCCCTTGGTTCTGCTCGAATTTCTTTGGCCATGATGGACTGTAACCTGGAATCATAAACCAATAAAAGTTCTTGTTTCCTTAAATTGTTGGGTATCTGCAAGATTTCTGCTCTTCTATTTAAAGGGTAAAGATTTGCAAAAGAATTTTAGAGAAATTTGGAGCTTGAAAGACAAAAATAGGGCCAGAAGTCTTTACCCAGAGAATACATTGACTCTTTGTGGCTGAGAGATGTTTGCATGTTCAGGCAATAGCCATTTATCTGGGTATGGTTTCTAGGACCCTGAGGATCCCAAATCCTCAAATGCTCAGTCTGCTACAGAAGATGATATTTGCATAGAATCTACATACATACTCCCATATCCTTTTTAATAACACTAGATAATTAGTAATAACTAATGCAATGTGTTATATAAATAGTTGGGATATTTATTATTTAAGGGATAATAACAAAAGTTTATATATGTTCTATACAAACACAGTGTTTACTATGGATATTTTTTATTTGAGCTTGTTAAAAATAAATAGATGTGGAACCCACAGATATGAGGCATCGGTTGTCTGATAGTTTTTTCTCTCATGACATCAGAGGTAAATGGTGGTATGCATAATTTACACATGGGTTCCCTGCTTTACAAGATCCATTAAAGTCTCATGTTATGTGGAAGTCATAGAGAACCGCCAACCCTGAAGGTGTGAGACAGCAGTGAAGCTGGTGTTAAGAATTTGAACTTTGATTCAACCTTGGTGTGACTATGGTGGGTAAAAGAGGGAAAGCAGTGCAGGAAGGCTTGAAAAAATGGGAGGATTACTTCTACATCACTGCTGGCGGAAACAGAAATGGTGCAGCTGCCAGTAAATCAGTTTGGTAGGTTTTCATAAATTTTAACACAACTGAAAAGTGATATAGGAATTATACTTGTAGATATACATATGCTCAAATGATTGGAAAGAAGTACTGCAATAGATCTTTTACTCACTAATGCATGCATCAGCACTATTTATAATAGCCAGCATGTGTAAACAATTCTGATGTCCATAAACAAACAATGGATTTAAAACATTTAGCATTAAAAGAGGAATGATTACCTGATACATGCCTGCTATGGTTTGAAACTGAAATGTGCCCCTCAGATTCCTACTGTAAATTCTTGTTCCTCAAGTGGTAGCATTATTTTGTGAGGTAGTGGACCTTTAAAAGTCACCAGAGGGGGCCTCGTCAGGATTATGCCCACCCCCACTTTTGTTCTCATTCTTTTCTTTCTGACTTGATACATGCTCATTGCCATGAGCTCTGTCATGCTGTCTCCATAACGATGTGCTAAAAGAACCTCCCAAACTGTGAACCAAAATAAAATCACTGCTGTCTTGTTTCTGGCAAGTATTGCGATGATAGCAGTGCAAAGGTGACGAATAAGACACCACAGCACTGCTGAGCCTGGAAGTATGCCCAGTGAAACAAGCCAGGTTCTACAGGACAAGGATTTCAGGAATCTACCTACACCACACAGCTGAAGTAAGCAACTTCATAGAGACAAAAGTAGAGCTTACCAGGAGTTGGAGGAAAGGAAGAATGAGAGTTATTGCTTAAAAACTGACTGGAAATGTATAACATGATGAAAGTACTTCATGGCACAGAAAAGTACATTGAAAAATGATTAAAATGTTACAATTCATTATATATACATATATGTATATGTACATCTGTATTAGCACAATAAAGAAAAATCTTAACAAAGAAGTGTAAGATTTCTTTTTCTATCTTTAAATTTTATTGAGGGTTCAGAACAATCTCAGTTTAGAGATAATTTGGTCTCGTTACTATGCCACATAAACCCCTTTTAGGTTCTGCCTATAGCCAGACAGTTGAATCTCAAGAATTTCGTGCTCATGTATTTCTGGTGCTTGCTTCTCTGCACTTAGATAGCGTCATATACATGTGTATATGGCACTTAGCCCAAGACTGCAGAGCATTCCTCTTGCTCCCGGCTTCCACTTTCCTCTCTGCTATTCAGCCAGTTTCAGCTACCTGATGGACACTGGCTCCTGACCTCATCTCTGACTCTGATAGTCTCTGGGTTTCTAGGTCGTCACCTGGTCACTGTCCCCAGTGCTACACTGTTGCTATGGTGAAGCTTCTCTTTGCCCTTTTTCCTGAGTGTCGCAGTGCTATGCTGCCTCTTATGTGATGTCTGACATAAGGTGAGCTGCCTACAGACTTGTGAACCTTTTCAGTTTATAGCTCTGTCTGCTGTAGGACTCAGAAATGCCTACCCCCTTAGGTTCCCCAATGTCTGTCTTAAAACCCACCGTGCTTTGCTTAGGGATTCCTCTGCAGAAATCCACAGTGTGTCCCCAAGCAGTCAGCAGGGCAACTGTGGGGCTCAGTTGATGTATGGTTCCTTAGAACCATAACTATGCTTGGAATGCTATTTAACATCTGAAATGATTGTTTCATATATTTTACCTATGTTATTGATGTTTATGAGATCAGGACAAGTCTGGTACTAGTATTCTGTCTGGGTGGATGTGAAAGTATGAATTACCATATTTTATGTTTAGAATTTCAATTTTTAAAAAATAAAATCTGATCTTTTTACCATTTCTTCTTATTGAATAATGTATTTCTCTTTTTGAAAATATCCTTATGGATTTATCATTTTGTATTATCTATGTTTCTGTGGACATCATTTCTCTAGTCCATTGCATCCTATACCTCCCTATGTTTCTAATTATTTGTGTCTTTTTGGGAATCCATTATTCCATGGAGTCATCTCCATGGAGCGGGATGTGCGAGGCTTTTCTGTGAAACAGCTGCAGGCTTAGCTCTGTCATAGTCCTGAGATCTTCAGCAAACTAGTTTACAAAACGGGGATTTTTTTTCATAGACCAGTTAATGCAAATCACCTAACACCCTCAGCAAGGTGCAGAGGTGAGTTCTCTATTTCTTTTTTCTTTCCCAACATGTAGTCATTGGTCTGCTTCTTAAGATCATCAGCGGCTTAGTGAGTAAGATATTCTAGTTACTATGGAAATGACTGCCTGTCAGATTAATTAAAGGTCCCATTTTTAAGTGCAGTGTTTCCTGGGACTTCAGGCTGAAAGTCAGAATCTGCTACATGCTGAAACTATGGGAGGATTTGCCTCATTATGGTTCCTTCATAGATCACTGGGTTTAGCTCTTGCTCATTGTACCTACTTTGAATATTTTATTCATTTTTGTGATTGGGGGTTTCCTTTCCTTAATTTCTATCTCAATTATGTGGGTGAAAATTAATATGAGGGCTGGAGAGATGACTCAAAGCTTAAAGCCTTTCTCTCACAAGCAAAAGGACCTGAATTTGGATTCCAGATCCCGCATAAAAAAGCTGGGCAAAATTGGCAGTGACCTTTCCTTCCATGTCTGTAAGCAGACCCTGGGAAGCCTCAAAGCAAAGCAGTAAGAAGGTAGCGCAATCTAGGGCGAGTCCCGAAGTCTGCCTGGGCACACACGTTCAAGTACCTTCTTGCACCCATACCCACACACGAAAAATTAATATGAATGTATCATATGCAATTTTCTAATTACTTTTTGTGGATGGGGAAGCTTCAATAGTCAGACAGTATTCTGTATGTCCTTGACATGCATCATCAGAGAACTCTTATCTGCCTCTCTGTCAAACATTTCTCTGGATCACAGCAATTTTTAAAATTTTTTGAAGATGTGTTATTTGTCCCATGTTTTCATCCCCAAAGAAGTTTAAGTGCTACAATTCAAATTTACCATTTTATGTAGTTCTCAGTGGCATCAATCACATTATTTTAATTTGTACCATGTAGGACTTCAAGTGGAACACCAGTCTAGCACAGGGTTGGAAAAGTACCTATTGAGAGTAAAAGGATGTTTCTGAATTTTGATTAGGAAATTATTATGTTCAATTTTCTGTATATAAAATTCACTTTTTAATTTAACTGTTAGAAAGTCTATACATGAACCCACCACAGCTATCACTTTGATGAGACTATACATTATTAGGAAAAATATCACTCGGGATGGAGGAGATGGTAAAGTGTCTGGTGTGCAAGTATGAGAAGCAGAATTTGATTTTGTAGCACCCATGTAAAAAGTAGTGTGCACACTAGTGCTGGAAGGCAGAGACAGGCAGGTGCCCGGAGCTTCCTGGCCAGCAGTTTACTCGATTCAGTGAGAGACTGACTCCAAACATATCAATAGAGGAAGATCTCCTGACATTCACATCTGCATATCATGTCGTGCATGCACACCTGCATATGAGCACACACGAGTAGTTCACACACACCACACACACACACACACACACACACACACACACCCCTAAAAAGAGTCCTCCCAAAGAAGCATTGCTTCCATCAGCTAGAGTGGAAAGTGACAAAATGAATTCAATTCTTTTATTGTTGTAACCAAGTAATTCAGAAAAAATATGTGGAGAACGATGCAGTTAACATTGGGTGGAGGACTGGGAGACATGGGAGTGGTGTTCCCCGCATGTTGCGCCTATACCACCAGAGACGGCATCAGATTCTGAATTACAGCAGGTAAAATGCTGGAGGCGGGAGTTGACAGATGTCCTGGCGCTTACACTTGCAGGCCCAGAAGGAAACTCTCTCTCAGAGAAGTTCGACAGTGCCAGGAAGGAAAAGATTTCCAGTTAACCTCCCAGCTGGAGGCTTGGAGTGGCATATTTCCTCACTTTAAGAAAATCCCTGGATATCCCTAGGTGGAAATTTATGCTGATGAATTGCCCCAGATTTCCCTGAAGATGATGGGACCTCTGGCTTTCTGCAAAGAAATGAATCATTTGGAAACATGAGACTCTGGAGTGTTTTGGAGAGTTTTTATAAGAGAGGGTCACTGAGAAGAGGGGAGTTGGGGGTGGGAAAACACACTGAGTAATTTGTGGAGTGCATCAGAAAAATAACTGAATTTCATGCCAGGTTCTCTTATGGGTTCTTAAAGAGACTCAGGGTTCCTGGAAGGGCAGATAGATAATAAGGGAAGAGAATAGGCTTTAGAAACAAGGTGTCCTCGGTGTGGATGGGACCTCTGTGATCAGCTGCCTCAAGAGAACAGAGAGCCACATTCGAAGTGACAATTCACCCTTCATCGAAGGCCCAGAGGAAGACCTTAAAGAAAAGCCAAACTGGACATTGAAAAAAGTACCCCCAAAACTCTAGTCTGAAAATCTAATGAACTTTCACTAAGTTAAAACAGAAGACCAGCAATAATGATGGTTAAAAATGGCAGTGGTGGGGCTGGAGAGGTGGCTCAGGGGTTAAGCCTCTGCCTTGCAGGCAGAAGGTCCTGAGTTCGGATCCCAGATCCCACGTATAGACGCCAGGCGGAAGTGGGGGGGCGGCCTGCGCTTCTGGTCCTGGTAGGGCGGAGCCTGTGAATCCCGGGGCAGAAGGAGGTGGAGGCGTCCATGGTGGTTCCCGATTCGTCCATGGTTCTACACACACACATACACACATGCGTGCGCACATACATACACACACACACAATTGAATAAATAATAATAAAAAAAATGGCAGTGGTAAGGGCAATCATCTCTTTGGCAGAGGCATTCAATGGTTGACCGACAGACAACTTACAGTTAAAGGGAGTAGGTGTGGACGACGCGAGCGTGGCAGGGCTCCTCCAGGAAGAGCACATTCGAAGCTCCAGCTATGTTCACAGCACTCTTGCTCATAGAACTGATTTATTTTATTCCCATGAACTTATTTAAATGTAAAAACACTAACTGGAGTAAAAATAACTTGGATAAATTTCAACTTTGACATTTGCTAGTTTTTAAAGTTCGGGTAACTTATAAAATCTCTTTGAGCCATATTTTATCTTCAGTAAAGCTGGCAAAAATTCGATGCTACTATAGAATTTTGCTTATATTAATATAAAATGAGTCATGATCAGCAGAGATGACTTTTCCTCCCTATACAAGGGCAAGATGAATGTGATGACATCAATGAGTCATACTGATGTCAACCCTGGCCATTCGCACATGGGCCACATTTCAGGTGTTTCCCATGTGAAAATTATTGTGCAAATATTTACATGTTTCTGCCACCACATAGATCATTGATCATAGTCAACTAGGTGTTTAAAGTAGAAAAACAGAGCAAAATCCCTGCCTTAAAATAGCTGTGTGTAGCAATACAAACAACACTGAATGCTGGAGAAGATGTGGAGAGAAGGGAACTCTCATATATTGCTGGTGGGAATGCACTTATACAACCACTCTGGCGATCAGTATGGCGATTTTTTAAAAAGTGAAAGATTGAAAAGCCATATGACCCCACTATACCAATACTGAATAATCCCCCCAAATGCATCAGTTCACTACAGTAACGCGTGTACAAACACGTTCATTGCGGCACTATTTACAATAGCAATGCCATGGAATCAACCCAAATACCCAACAATTGATGAAAGGATAATGAAAATGTGGTAAATTTATACATTTATATATTCAGCCATCAAAAAAGATGAATTAATGAAATTTGCTGGGAAATGGATGGAATAGAAGAAATTATATTGAGTGAAGAATCCCAGATACAGAAAGTTAGGTGCTGTATGTACTCCGTAACAAGTTGATCTTAGTTCCAAACTCACTTAATGACATATTCAAAGGAGATGACCTTTAATACCATTGGGGATGCAGCCAAGGGCAGTCCAGGAACAGCAAAACTGAAAACAACAAACTATAATTCAGAACACCAAAGACCAACGATAGGCGGGATACTCCACACAAGCCAGGGCTGCAGCAATAAGGATATAGTCACAATGTGATTGGACTTTGCCTGACCTGCACAATGGCTGACATGTCACCCACCAAAGTCTAGCACAGAACACAGGGGAGAAAGCTTCAGGCACTAGGATCCTTAGAGGCAAGGGGTAAAACAGTCAGAATAGAGTTCCCATACAAGCAGGCAGCCCAAAAAGGGGCCCCAAGTTATGCTACTGAGTCTTTAACTCTAACTAGGGCAGAGGACTCATAGGGAGGTTCGGAGCCCACATAAGTGGAGGCTCTGCGGGAGGAAGGGCGCAAGCTGTAGACCCCAGGAGCCGGGGAGGGAGTGAAGGGAGTAAAAGTGAGAGGGGAAAAGGGGGTGAGAGGACGGGAGTACTTTTTGAGCATGTATGATTAGGCAAAAAATAAATGTGTAATAAAAATAGCTGTGTGGGAAGAGAGTTTCTCTTTAGCAACTCAATATAGCTATTTGGATACTTGCTCAAATTTAGCATTTTTCAAAAATGAAATCTTTTCATGTATGGAATTTTCTGACATTTTCTAAATACTGTACCCACATCCACGATCTCTGGAATTATCATGAAGAGACTTGCAAAATTGAAATAAAGAAAAACAGTGTATTTAAAACTTAAAAAAAAGCCCAGGGTTTCATCATGTACCCAGACTAACCTTGAGCCCTCAGAAATCCTCCTGTCTCAACTTGCTGAGCGCTGTGACTATAGGAACACAAAGCCGACACAGTTCTTTTACGAGGAATGGGACCTTCCTTCGTCCAGATGGGCGCGACCCAGAGATTTAATGCTTCAGACACTTCATCGTTTTCAAGGTCCAATTTGAGACAGTTGACATCCAGCTTATGGTGTCATGCAGACGATGACCGAAGACTCGGCATCATATGGGGAAGCAAAGAAAAAGCAAGTTATCTTTAGGAAAATTGAAGAGAAGTAAGATGCTGAGGAGCGGTGCAAGGAGTTCTCCAGTGGGGGAGTCCAAAGGAAAGACCATTGAATTAGTGTCTTAGGGTTTTTTTTTAAAAAACATTTTAAAAAATTATTTTTATTATTTATTCATTTGTGTGTGTATGTGCATGTGTGTGTGTGTGTGTGTGTGTGTGTAGAACCACGGGTGAATTCGGGAACCACCATGGACCACCTCCACCTCCTCCTTGTTTACTCTGCCCAGGGATTCACAGGCTCCACCCTACCAGGACCAGAAACGCAGCCCCCCCCCCCCCCCCCCCCCCGGCTTCCATCTAGCGTGGTTTATACGTGGGGTGTAGGATCCGAACTCAGGACCTTCCGCCTGCAAAGCAGAGGCTTAACCCCTGAGCCACCTCTCCAGCCCCAGGGGCTTTTTATAGTACTTACAGCAGAAATGGATAAACACAGGTTATTTCTGGTGATTGGTTGATTCTTTGGACATATCATGGGCTGAGTCAATTGTACAGCCCCACACTGTGCATGGCTCTTTGGTCCAACCATTGCCTTCAGAAAGCTAGTTCTTGCTTCACCACCATACTTGATAACAAATTTAAAGTTTATTTATTTATTAAGGAATATTAAAGATCTAATATATGGAACAGCAGTAACTTTTAAATAGCATCATTTTATTTTTCAAAAGTCATAGATTGATTTTTGTAATAAGTTTGGAAGTATGTATTTAACATTAAGAACTTTATTAAACAATTCTACCAAAACTGAAAGTTACCTTCAAACTAGAACTTACAAAAAACACTATGTCTATGCCTACAGTGGAAACATTTTGTGTGCATGGTTGCTTATAAATACAACACATTTGTTTCAATGCTTTTACTGGATAGGCATTATATAATTCAGACTTCTGGATAAAACATATGTTTTCATGTCATCAGACCTTTCCTATATTCGAAATTCACACTCTGTCACTTGGGCATACAGGAAAATAAAAGTGTTGGCAGTTTGACAAGTGACACTTGTTAATGTCTTTAATTTTTATTGCACATCTCTGAATACCTGTGAATTTGGGATTCTTTATCTTTATTACTTATATGTAAAAATTTCCCCTTAATAGTTTACTTGAATAGTTAACCCAGTTTTTAAATTAAATGATCATTGTTTTTGTCAATTTACAGAATTCATTGTACATTAGATATTACTAACTTGCTGATTTTTAAAAAAATTTTTTATTCAATTGTGCATGTGTGTGTATGTATGTGCGTGCGTGTGTGTGTGTGTGTGTGTGTGTGTGTGTGTGTGTGTGTAGAACCACGGGCGAATTCGGGAACCACCATGGACGCCTCCATCTCCTCCTTGTTTACTCTGCCCCGGGATTCACAGGCTCCACCCTACCAGGACCAGAAGCGCAGGCCGCCCCCGCTTCAACCTGGCGTCTATACATGGGATCTGGGATCTGAACTCGGGACCTTCCGCCTGCAAGGCAGAGGCTTAACCCCTGAGCCACCTCTCCAGCCCCCTGATTTTTATTTTTTAAAATATATTTTTGTCTTCCTTCCTCCCTCCCTCCCTCCCTCTCCCTCCCTCCCTCCCTCTCTCCCTCCCTCCTTTTTCCTCCCTCCCTCTCTCTCTTTCCCTCCTCCCTCTCTCCCTTCCCTCCTTCCTTTCTTCCTTCCTCCCTCCCTCCTTCCTTTCTTCCTTCCTCCCTCCCTCCTTCCTTCCCTCCTTCCTTCCTTCCTTCCTTCCTTCCTTCCTTCCTTCCTTCCTTCCTTCCTTCCTCTCTCTGTCCTTTCCTCTCTCCCTCCTTCTCTCCCTCCTTCCCTCCCTCCCTCTCTCCTTCCCTCTCTCCCTCCCTTCCTCCTTCCCTCTCTCTCTCTTTCCCTCCTTCCCTCTCTCCCTCCTTCCCTCCCTCCCTTCCTTTCTTCTTTCCTGCTTTCTTGTTGATACAATGTCTCACTATGTATCTCTGACTGGCTTGGAACTCAGTGCATAGACCATACTTTCCTGAAACTTGAAGAGTGCCTCCTATCTTTGTTCCAAAGGCTGAGATTATAGGTATGTGCTCCCACACCAGGTTGATGTAAATTTTTTAATGAAATAAACTCTTTTCTTTGGAGTTTGTACATTTCCGTTTTTGTTCAAGTTTATTAAGTTGTTTTGTCAATTTTTGTGTTCAAATTTATTCCTATTTTCCTAAGTTTAGTAATGTATATATGCACAGAGCAGAGAAGAATCTATGTGTCCTTTTAACTTGTATTTTTTAACCACTTGCATTTCTCTTGTACAATATTTTACTCTTTATGATGATTTTATGGCTTTACCAGCCTTATTTTTAATAATAAAGATATGAAACTATGAATATTGTGAACATTTATAGCAGATTCTGAAATGCAATGTAAATTCTCACTTCAGAAGGACAATTTCTCTTGCTCTTTCTGAGCTCACAAAAATTAGAAATCACGTTTCCTATTTTCCCAAAACTTAAACACAACATAATATCTTCTGTTGTAATTGTTTTTGTACAATGAATACTTACATTGTCTGAATTTAAGGTTTTTTCCCAGCTTAAATAATTGTTTTCTTGGCAGTAGCATGGCTTATTATTCCATTATAAAGTACCTAAGGTTAGTTGAAAGATCTTTTCTTTGAGTGAGAATTTGAGGGAAGTCCTCTTGGCTTCTTAACCTTGTGGCAGTCTGGATGGTATGCCAAACTCCTCAGAACCTCAGAGACAGTTGCAGCTCCAGAAAGTATGTTTTCAATTGTCTGTCTTAATAATTTCACCTCAGGGCATAATTAAACTATATATCTATTTTATCAAAGGTATAAATCTTTCCATGAAGAGTTTTGAAGGGATTTTTCCTTTCCCATTTATTCAAACTCTAAAATAAAGCCCTGAATGTGTCCCACTTGGTTGTATTTCTTTCAGACAGAGAGTGTAAACTAACAATCAGAGACTTCTGTGGCTTAGAAAACTCAGAACAACCTCAAGGAGAAGGACTTAATCCTGTCTTTACTGAAGGTCCTGAGGTGGGTGTCTTTCCTTGCTGAGGTCTTGGGCCACATTCCCTATCTACATATTGGCTATTGTGGTCACTGGTCTGTGCTGCTTCTATGTGACCTGCAGGGATAGCCTTGAATGAGTGAGCTCAGCCTCTGCTGCACAGGGCAGGGACAAGCTCTGTCTGTAACCCAAGAATTGGGTCTCACTAGTGCTGAGCCTGTGTATGCCCAGAATATAGCAGGCTATTTATTCATCAACATCTGTTCGGAAAACTGTCACCAAGGAGCATCTAAAACAACTTGAAGAAAAGAAGACATACATGACTTGACTTAATAGATTAATATGTAGAACATTGCATCGAGTGTATCTATTCTCTCCAAGTAGAAAAGTTGATTTTTAACCAATTAACTGCTGTGATGTGAATGTTAGTGCTCAACCATTCATAGGTTGGACCCTGATCACCAATGTGTCAGAAAGTGGGACATTTGGAAGGTGATTGTGGTGCTCTTATGAGTGCAATTAGTACCCCAATAAAAGATGTTACAAGAGCTGCTTGAGCCTTTGACCATGCAAGGGCCAGAAGTCATGACCTGTGAACTCAGTCAGCTGGATCTCCAAAAATCCTACGCCATCTTGAGTGAAAATACATGAAAGCTGCCCTTGTGCAGCTCCTCCATACGAGCAGCCAGCTGGCTGGCTTGGGACTCTCACTATCAACAACACCTGCTTACATAATGTTGAGGAGAGACTTTGTGATCCTTGTAAGTTTCAGGAGCCCAGTGAGATCTGAGAGGTTTGTGTGTTTCCTAAGTCTTCTCAGTTTCATTATTCTCAGTGGACTTCCTTCCTCCCACCCTTCCTCCTTCCCCCCTGTCCCTTTCTCTTTCCCCTTCCATTCTCCTCTCCATAAGGGAATGTTTCAATGTAGTGGAAATAGTAATGCAACACTCATCCTTTTTTTGGCTCTTACATTCTTTCTTCCCCCTCTTCTGTAATGTTTTCTAAATCTTTGAAGGTTGATATAGATATTTGATTACTTTTCTCCCTCTATGACTGAGTATTGGTCCTGTGTAGCAATAGCAGCAGTCAGTCTTAGGAGCTTGACTGATTGTGAATCAGTGCAGTGACTTTCCTTTCCTTCCCAAAAGAATGAAAGCAACAGTAATATATGGCCACAAACACAAATACTCAGTAGACAAATTAGCAAGCAGTTACAAATTAGCATCTGTTTAACATAGCAGTAGTGGCCTCACAGCACCAGCCATGAGCTCCTTCCTGTGAGGCGAGCCTTAAAAACAATAAAAGCAGCGTGCTATCCGTATAATAGTTACGCCATCTTACCTGTCATGTTGGTACTATAGGATGCATATTATATAGCTAAACAGGACTGCTGCTGACTATTCTCTGTCAGTAGCCTACATGGAACCTTCAGCCTGCGAAGCTTCCACTTCAGACCTAGACCGATTTCTTCACGTTCTTTGGTGAAAGAGTATATGTCTTCAGCAATAGAGATTTACCATCTACTTCTAGCAGTGACAACAGTTTTATGTCGTCGTGGGGTCTCGAGAGCCAGCAACTCGTAAAGAAGGAATTTTCTCGTGGCATTGGGAGTTCTATTCAAGGCACAGCTTCACCCATTATAGGGTATTTTCCTTAAACTTCATCATTGCTCTCTTGCCCTTCCCCCAGATGATTTACAAATGTAATGAAACCTTTTTACAGATAGCGTGTAGGACCTCTGAAAGTCTCCACTGTCTGCTAATGGGCCTTGGAGAGTTAAGAGAAATATCAACAAGAGCGAATACAGTACACAAATTTCTTATTATTGCATCAATTGTCTTTCCGTGAAAGTAATGTTGGGTCAGCCATACTTCCCACATAGCCCCCCCCATAACCCACAGTTATTTTATGCAAGACATCCGGCTTTCTTATCCTGGGGTGATGCTGCCCCCATGGGGTCATTGTTCATCTCCTCACCCCAATGGGCTTGGCTTTTCATTGGCTATTCCTGGCTGTTTGAAGAGGAAGCGATCTACTCCCAATATACCTGATGTTGCATATTCTGGGAGAATTATTGTCTATCCCTGGATCAAGCTTAACCTTTTGTGCCACATTGTTTTAACATTTACATCTTCTCGAACTTCTGCTCAGGCTTTAAAGTCTTCCAGAAGCTTGCTGGAATAGTATTTGATTTTCTGTTAATCTTTTCCCTAGGATTTCTCTAGCGAAAATATAAAAACTAATAGGATATAGTTAGAACATCCTTTATGCTTGGAAATAAAGAAATATACTACCAATAATTTGAGAGATACTCAAATTGGAAATCAGATGACACTGTAGATCAAAGAATTACAAAGCCACCACATATAATACCAACTCTCAGTTTTATTTATGGAGATGGGGTCACTTTCCACTTTCATGAAGGAAACTTCACCTTGGTCATTATGATTTCAAATACTAAGAAATTTCTTACAGGGCACAGGAACTGCCAGAAGGTAGTGATCTCAAAGTGATATTGAGTACCTCAGTTAGGTCTACTTTTTCCCTTTAAAGCTCCTATCACATTGATAAAATGCTTCTCATTCTGCAGAATGAACTGTCTACAGAAGCCCAACATTAAGCACACTTAAAATATAGGAGAGAAAAGAAGAAATTCTTTCCATGAAATAAGGCTTCAGAGAAAGCAACTTATATATTGTACGTCATTAATTTCTTAGTTTCTGCTTATGCCTTGCTGAGAGCTGAGGAGGATGCAGACCCTACCCATGTCTTCGGCCCACCTCTAGGTAGATCAGATTTCTTGGAGGGTGGACATTTTTGTGGGCTGGTTTGCAGATCCAGCGGAGTTAGCGTTAGGCATTATAACTCAGACTCATTCTAAGTGTCATCATAGAGGTCAGAAGTGGGCTTCGTCCTAACAGTTCGCCCGCTCACAGTCAGGCCTGCTTGTTTAGGCAGCATCTCTTCCTGGCATCTTGGTGAGCCTGAACAGCACGCGATGGTTTGCCGATATCATGTACACGTCCTCCTGTGTCTACAGTTACTGCACTCTATGCTCTTCGATGCTTGGAGTAGTTGAATTAATTTGTTATATTTTAATTTATCTTGCTTTTGTTTTTCATGGCTTATCAGTTTGATTTCATAACTATAGCCTTGTGTATAGCAGCTTCCTCTGGAAACAGAGGTGCCACCCCATACTCTAGACCAAAGCATACTGTCTCAAAGTGTCCTCCAAAACCTCTTGCCCAGGGACAGACTGACCCTCCTCCATGGAAGGAGAACAGCAAACAGTCCATGTTTTAGAGAGCAGAAGAGTAAAAGATATTGTGTCCTTGAACACAACTGGGAAGTTAGCATTTCCAGACACTTTCCAAAGCAAAGACTCACTATTATTTATCCCATGATATAAAAATGCCTGTGGTGAGAACTGCAAGGGGCAAATGGAGTGTTTTGTGAAGGTAGTTTCCAGGCAATGATGATGAAAGATGTAGTGACAAACTTGAAGAGTTGAGCACAGAGGTGCAAAATGGCAGCTTTTGTTAAAGAGATGAGCTCCATTATGAATCCAAGTCTGCTCTTCAGTGGGATAATATAAAAGACGCTACCCCGAGGAAAAATTCTTCAGGGAAGGCTTCCATCATAAGAATGCAAATTTTTCTGGAAGGGAAGAGCTGAAGGTCTGAGTTCCAAAGGAAAAGTCTGTTCCTCCTCTGAAGCAACCAGCTTGATTCGAGGGGGCCAATCTCTACCTGGAGATTATAGCAGAACTTGGCAAAGTCATCCACAT
This sequence comes from Typhlomys cinereus, assembly GCA_023101885.1. Classification (NCBI taxonomy): domain Eukaryota; kingdom Metazoa; phylum Chordata; class Mammalia; order Rodentia; family Platacanthomyidae; genus Typhlomys; species Typhlomys cinereus. Next base: position 591,182 of record JALPQD010000638.1, read on the forward strand.
GGTCCTGATTTTAGAGGTTTCAAAGAAGGAGGAGGATGTGGATGCCTCCTCCAAGGTTTCAGAAAAAATCCGAATCCAGCTAGTGTACCTGAAAAAAGAGATGTCAGAGCCAACATGGGACAGGACATCTGCTAAGGAAAGCTATGTATTGTTGTATAAGCCAACCCAATGGATGGAATGGATGGGAAGAGCCAGCCTCAGAATGTATTCTTTGGGCAGCTGCACTGGACGAGGTGGAGTGGAACCACTTTGGAACTGAGATGATTTCAACTAGAAGCTCATCTGTTGGAATTGGAGGTAAAGGATTTCAGGTTTGTTCTGCTGGCTTTTAGTCTTGTTATGGACCAATATTTCCTGAATATGCCCCCATTTCTCCTTTTTGGAATGGGAATGTTTATTCTGTGCCACTGTATGTAGGAAGTATATAACTCGTCTTGATTTTACAGGAGACTTTGGACTTTCAGACTGTGTTGGACCTACTGATGTAGTCTACAGGGACTTTTAAAATTGGACTGAGTTTGTTTTGCATAATGAGATGATAATCAGTCTGTGAGGGCTAGGGGTGGAGTGTCATGGTTTGAAATATGAGTTGTCCCCCACGGGCTCATATGGTTGAATCTGTAGTTGTTTGGGGAGGTCATGGAACCTTTAGGAGGTAGAGTCTTTCTGGAGGACGACAGTCACAGGGTGAACCTTGAGCTTGGTTAGCCCTGCCCTGTTTCAGTTAGATAACCTGCTCTTGCAGCAGTTCTTTCAAGTTTATATCCTCCATGATGAATGTAACTTAGGCCACCTCCAGTGTCTGCCACCCTAATGGACTGTATCTCCCATCTGAAACCGTAAGCTAAATAAATCTCCTTTCTCTCTTTAATGTGTTTAAACATAAGTGATGTCTCATACCAACAGACAAGAGCAACTGGTAGTCATATATTATACTGACTATTTTAGACTTAACACTTAGATAAACTTAATAAAACTTAACTTGCTTGTTTATGCTTTATGTTTTACAACTGAGGCATTTGAACATCAGAACAGCTTAAACTTTTTAAAAAATGCTTATTTTTATCTAGTTTTACAAGCACAATGAGTACTAATCCCTGCTTCCTCTTCCCTCCATCCCTTTCTTTCCCCTACCTTCCCTCTCCACTTCTTACCCTCCCTCCCCTGCCATCATCACTCCACCTCCCACTCTCTTGCGTCTATGATTCCTAGGGGCACTTCCCTTCACCTGTCTATCCTAACCACTACGGTTCCTACTGCTTGGAATTATTTCTCCTGAGATTGTTGCTAGTCTATGGAGACATTTTGACTTATCAGCCGTTGTGCAGGTCTGGTGAGGATCAGTCTCATTGCGGTGAGTTTCTGGATGCAGCAGCCCTGTCTTGAGTGAAATGTCTTGTCCAGTGGACAAGGAGGACCTTCCCCTCTTTAGGCTCTTACAATCTTACCACCCCTTCTTCCACAAGTTTCCCTGAAGTTCTCCCCTTCAGATGGGGAGAGATTTGTCTGATCTGACTCTGGTGAACATTGCAGGGTCACTGGTACCCTGCATTCTGGCTGTTGTTGTCTATTTCACTGTTCTTCCTCTGCACTAGGCTGCATCCTGTCTGGGTGTTGCAATCCTCTCCTATGCAAAGATTAAAAAATTGTTTAAAAAGTCCTTTATATAAGAAAAGGCTTCAATGAGAGGGAAGAACAGTTAATAGTACATATTATGAGTAGGGTTGGCCTCCCAGTAACAAACCACCTGCTTACTAACCCCTAACCCTCCACCCTCCATGACAAGGAACACTTGCCCAGAACTGTAATCCAGTCCAAAAAAGAGTGGATGGGGAAGAAACTGACACTGGACAGGGGCAGAAGTCTTAATACTTTTGGGCTTAACAGTGGCCTTATTTATCTATTTAACTGTGTTCCTTTGTCTCCATTCTCTTGACCCTAGCCCCCAAGTTATGCTTCTTTGCTGTTATAATGGATAGTATAGATTTCCCCTTGAGCATGTCATTCTGAGGGCTTAGCATTTTGTTCCTTTATAAGGAAAAACATTCGATGTCTGTCTTTCGGTGTTTGGGATACTTTGCTCGATATAACTTTTTCCAACTCCATCAATTTACCAGCAAATTTCATTAATTGTTTTTGATAGCCGCATAGAATTCCATTGTGTATATGTACCACATTTTCATTATCTATTCGTGAACTGTTGGGTATTTAGGTTGATTTCATGACTTTGCTATTGTGAATATCAGAACAGCTTGAATTTGTCTCTAGTTTGTAAGTCTGGCCAAATGATCTTTTAAAGGCATCATAAATGTTTGTGAGATAAATAAAGTTGATTGAATATGTAGTGCCTCCAACATCAAAATCCTGATGGGAAGGCCTGGCTTGCAGGGAATCTCTAAGAGTGGAAAGGGGGAGGGGGCGCCACACTTTCAGCAGTTGTCTGCGCAGGGCACAGCGACTGCAGCTCAGAATCTGCCCACCTGGCACCAGAGCCGCCCCGCATCCGCCTTCCTCAGGGTCGGGAAAATCCTTGATGCCCTCCCCATCTTTGCTGATATCGGGCTTCCGCAGCCTCCACACGGGACACTGGGAATTCCTTGTCAGTCCGTTGCACCCCAACTCTGGGGCTTCCAAGCTCCAGGCGTTCTCGCCTCCCACACCATGCCAGAGCTCCGGGCCTTGTAGGCCCTGGAGCCTTTTCTACTCTGCTCTCCCAAGATTAGATGTTAGGGAAAAACGACCAATCCCAGGAGTCAAAGTGCACCTTCTGTGCAAATCAGAGCTCACGGGGTGGGGCTAAAGCGCCTGAGGCTGTACAGAGGAAACGGGGCGGGGCTAGAGCACCTGTGGCTGCCAGAGGGGCAGGGCGGGGCTAGAGCGCCTGAGGCTGCACAGAGGAAGCGGGGCGGGGCTAGAGCACACAAGGCTGCCAGGGGGGGACGGGGCGGGGCTAGAGCGCCTGTGGCTGCCAGAGGGGGCGGGGCGGGGCTAGAGCACCTGTGGCTGCCAGAGGGGCGGGGCTAGAGCACCTGTGGCTGCAAGAGGGGGCGGGGCTAGAGCATCTGTGGCTGCAAGGGGGCGGGGCTAGAGCATCTGTGGCTGGCAGAGGGGCGGGGCGGGGCTAGAGCACCTGTAGCTGCCAGAGGGGGCGGGGCTAGAGCGCCTGTGGCTGCCAGAGGGGGCGGGGCGGGGCTAGAGCACCTGTGGCTGCCAGTGGAGGCAGGGCATTGTGAAAAGGTTCGCAGCCCTGGTGATCTGGGGTTAACGTGTTCCTCTGGTTAGAGCGGGGGCTGGAGTCCTTGACACCTCCTGGTAAGGCCTCTGGCTGAGGTGGGCTGCACACCTGTCGGTGCTCAGTGTGGCTTGGCCCTGGCCTCAGCCGCACCCTCGGAGTTCGGAAAGTGGACAAGATTAGCAGCCTGAGGGTGTCATCAGGAGGTGCACAGCTCGCGGCCCGGAACCCCGAGACTTGCGCCCTTGTCGGCTGCATCGTGGACCCGCGGGGTCAGCCTGGTCGATTACTCGGCAAGTGTCTGGTGCCCATGGGCATGGTAGGGTTAGGGTGGGTGTGGCTGGAGGGCTGGGTCACAGTGGTTGGGAGCGTGGGGCTTAGCGGGAGGGGGGGAGGAGCTGAGAAGGCGGTTGAGGCGTTAGGTAAGAGTCAGGGGACAGAAGACAGGACAGGTTAGGGTTAATGTTAGGGTTGAGTTTTTTAATTATTAATTAGATTTTTAGGTAATTTTTAAGGGATTTTGAGTTTCTTTTTTAGTTTTTTAGTATTTTTCTTGGTGGCGTGGTGATCTTCGGGTTTAAAGTTTTTGTTTGCAGCGTTTTGGCTTCAAGTTCCTCTTCATGCGGCTGGTGAAATCCCCGAGCGAAGCAACTCAGGGGGAACCAGAGAGCGCTCTTACTACGCAGCTCGGGGAACCAGGGGGCGCTCTCTCTTGGGAACCTGTCCTAGGCAGGCGCGTTCGCACCCACAACAGGAGCCGCGGCAGCCTTCCTCTGCCCGCGGCCTGCGGCGCAAGGGTTAGGCTGAGTCCCAGCACAGGCTCCTGTGCAGGACTCGCAGCTGCCCTGCGAACATGCTCCCTCCTAACTGCTTTCCAGAGGCTCCATTTCCGGCGCAGTGACTCCGCACCTGGCCTCGGTGGCCTGGAGTCAGGCCTCCGCAGGGCACGCGGGTGGTCCCTGGAACCTGCAGCCCCCGGAGCACCGGGGCTTGCCCGGCCCGTGTTGGCCCCGCCCACACGGCGCGAAGGATGCTGGGGCTTGTAGTTCACGGCGGCACTCCCGCATTTACTCAGTAGGGAAAAACTACGAATCCCAGAAGGCAGCACGCGCCGCCTGGGGTGGAGTGTTCGCAGTCTGCAGGGTTTCAGCAGAGGGGCTCCCGCGGGCGTGACAGGCGTGTTGAGCAGGGGGTAGAGACCTGTGCGCCTGTCCCCGCTGTCAGGAGCCCTGTCGAGAGCTGGGCGACCTGCATGGTTGCAGCGCCCAGTGTTGCGCAGCTTCAGCTGTGACCCTTAGGGTTAGGAATGGACTGAGGTGAATGGTGAGGTGTCGCGGGGACCTGAGACTGTAGTGTCTTCTAGTCAGAGCAGAGGCCTGCGTTCCAAATGGAGACCAGAGCCAGCCAGCTCCAACGGTACTGCGATGTGCAGCCCAGCGACTGCTGCACTTCCAGGAGCCGCCCAGGCTGCTGGGCCACCACTTGGCCCAAGAGTCACTTCCTCAGACGCCAGCCCTGTCCTCTGATCTCCACGTGCTCACTGTGGCATGTATGTGCCTGCATTTACACAGACAGATGCATATATGCATGAATCAGGCAAACACAAGGAATGTTTAAAAACATGGTACTCCTAGAGAGTACTCCTCCTAGAGAGGTCAATCTGGCTTGAACTAGTTTGGGGTGCATCTGCAGAAGGGCAAACTATGTCCTCCAAGTGGAATTCTAGGAATAATTCCGTACTAACCATCTTATGGCTATGCATAACTGAATGTGCACATGGTTCAAATCACACGCATTGCGGGAAGGTACATGTGCGGTAGGAAAATGACTAGATTACCCAATCTTTCAACCTCTAGAACCAGCTAAATCACACCCCTTAGCAAGCAGCCCCTCCTTCCTTCAGACCCCATAAAAACTAGCCCAGGAATAATCTGGGCCTCGAATTTTTCACTCATGTGGCTGCTCTGGAGTGTCCTGACCTTTTTTAATACTTTGCTTGAATATTAGTTTCTTTGCCACTGTTGCAAGTCATGGGGGCTTTTATATCATTCTTGAATGAAGGCCAACAATCTGGAAACACAGTCCAAAGGCCATCCAGTAGACACACACACACAGTGACTTATGCCATCCAGTGCCACATGCAGAAGAAATACATTTTTTGCCATGACAGAATATGCCATTTGCCATTGCTGCAAACGAAAATGTATGGCTGAAAAAAAAACAGCAAAAAATTCCACTTTTTATTAGATCCCACTTAGTTCTGTCAGTAAGGGTTACCTTATTTTTTCTTGCATGTAGTGTGAATTAAGATCAATAGTGGTATTCAGTTGGACTTACTGAGGGATGAAGCACAGCTCTCTTGCAAAGGGAAAAGATTTACTTTGCTCCAGACCCTAAAGTGACAATGGCCTGGGAATATTCAGGTCACTCCATGTTCCACCATGGTAGTAGTTTCATGAAGTTTTGTAGAAGGTCATAAATCAGCACACTGCCGCGTCCTAATCCAACCAATCTGGTAGACTAGGTCTCAGTTTGGATAAGATGGATTCAAAGAAACATCTTTTGGAAAAAGGATTTGGCATTATTTGAAATAAATAAGAAAAATAAGTAAAGTATGGGAATTGTCAGGCCTTGGTGTTTCTGCCCAATTGGGACCTAAAGTTTGCTCACTGGGGAACGTCATAGTAATGCCCATGGGCAAGTGCTGGGAATTCCTCCTTAGATAATTTAAGTTTTGCTTCTGGCAGGAAGAATTCTTCCGGGAATTGGGTGTGCTTTCTACCTATTCTTAGGTTTTTGGGACTAGCTTCCTGCTCTGTGATCTAGAGAAAAAGCTTGCTTTTAACTTTAAATCAAATTGCAACTAGAGATTTTATGTCTAGTCACACACTAGTAAGTAGACTTGTTAGCCAGAATGTATACACTGATTTTAAAGAAATTAGCAACTTCAAGAGTCTTAAAACATAGATGTGTAAAATTCTCACCTATGAAGTAACTCAGAAATTCTATAAGTATGAGACTATGCTATCTGTTCACTAGAACTTTAAAAGGATGTTTGATCCCTCTTGGATTGTAATTTATGCTATCATAGGAGGAATTGTTCTTTTAATAATTATATTGCTTAAGTGTTTTCTTCAGCACATCTCTCAGCAGTGCTCCATCAAGACTATGCTACAGGCGCTTATGGCCCTTAAATATCCAAGCCATGGCCCCCCTAGAGACATGGTTCAAGCTTGGATTGCAGAGATTCATGAGGCCTTGGTCTAATCTACTATCCACAGCCTGGCATGCCTTCCAGAGGGCCGGCAGTCAATGGGTAAGGCTCCACATGAGCGTGGTATCCGACCTAAGGCAGACACCAGTCCATTATGCTGGACCCTCTCTGAGGCGGGGTCAACAAGGTCAGAGCAAAGAACTCTGGCTCCCGCTGGCTCTCAAAAAGGATGGATATGTAGGAGGAATGGACCAGGCAGGCCTTTATTGTCTGTTTGGGCCACACACAACTTCCCTGAGCTAGAACCTGCTGCCATGCCTGGTGCTGATGCCAACCCGCCTGACTGAGAGGACCAACCTGGACAGGACAACAACAAAAGCTCATGCTGGGACTTACGGGATAGTGGGCACACGTATAGTTAACTGTAATGAAAAACATGTTGCTTATTGAAGTCAAAAGGAGCTCAGTCCTCCTCTGTGTATTTTAAAAATGCAATCTCTGTTAGAACAATGACCGCTATGTGGGCTCAGCCCCATGGCTATCTTGTGGAGCATTATAGATTAGATAGATTTGGAAATACTGGGAGAATAGAATCTGTTTGTGTCTTTTCCCTCAAACAGTGGGTTAGCTACTTAAAAAATTGTTTGTTCTTACTGAGCATAGGAAACTGGCAAGGTCTGTGTTTGTTTTCCTCTGTTTGCAGGTGCAGTGACACATTTTTTGCCCTAAAATTTTCTAGTATAAAAGCTGTTACAAAATTTCAATAAAATGGGTCCAGATTACTCAGCCTAGCGAGTTCGTGTTTCTGTTCTCCATTGCTGACTCCTTGCCTGATCTTAGTCACAGGCAGAAATAGTGGGTCAGTGGTCACAGCAACGTGGAGAAACCTCTTCTGGGCTTCAGGTGTCATCTGATGCATTCTTGGCTTTTGGAAGCCTAGGGTCAGTCTGTGCATTCCAGGAGGACTTCTCTAGCAATCCGCTGGATGTCAGGTCACACACAAAGGAGGATTGTTTTTCAAGAGGAAAGATGGCCCCAAATAATTTGTAATTAGGCCTTTGTAGAATGTCCAAGTAGTTGAGTCTTCTGTAGCTTATTCAGTTTGCAGTTTGGCCTGTGGTGGCCTTACTCAAGGTTATGGAAAGCTGTGAGGTGATCTCAGCCTCTACTATATGCACTGATTTCTCTGAAATCCCCCATACCATCCCCTACCATGATGAACTGAAACTCTGAGTAGACGTCTTTCATCCCTGAATCATGAGGGATTGTGTGGCCGCAACACAAGAGAAGTGACTGATACATCCACTCACATAGACCTGATGAAGGTGGCCACACTCTACCATTCTAGCAGCGAAACTGGGGAGTTCCCAGAGTCCTGGGCACTTTTATTCAAGGCTCACAAGCCTTCTGCCCACTTCTGCTGTGGAGAGGGTGTGAATGTCACAAGCTGCCCTCTGAGGTTCACATGTCTTAGCTTCTCTGGGCAGGGTGAGTGTGTCACATGAGGTTCACGTGTCTTAGCTTCTCTGGGCAGGGTGTGTCACATGAGGTTCACATGTCTTAGCTGCTGTGGGCAGGGTGAGTGTGTCACATGAGGTTCACGTGTCTTAGCTGCTGTGGGCAGAGTGTATCACATGAGGTTCACATGTCTTAGCTGCTGTGGGCAGGGTGAGTGTGTCACATGAGGTTCACGTGTCTTAGCTTCTCTGGGCAGGGTGAGTGTGTCACATGAGGTTCACGTGTCTTAGCTTCTCTGGGCAGGGTGAGTGTGTCACATGAGGTTCACGTGTCTTAGCTTCTCTGGGCAGGGTGAGTGTGTCACATGAGGCTCACGTGTCTTAGCTGCTGTGGGCAGGGTGAGTGTGTCACATGAGGTTCACGTGTCAGCTGCTGTGGGCAGGGTAAGTGTATCACATGAGGTTCACGTGTCTTAGCTATTGTGGGGAGCAGGGTGAGCGTGTCACATGAGGTTCATGTGTCTTAGCTTCTCTGCGCAGGGTGAGTGTGTCACATGAAGTTCACGTGTCTTAGCTTCTCTGGGCAGGGTGAGTGTGTCACATGAAGTTCACAGGTCTTAGCTTCTCTGGACAGGGTGTGTGTGTCACATGAGGTTCATGTGTCTTAACTGCTGTGGGCAGGGTGAGTGTGTCACATGAGGTTCACGTGTCTTAGCTTCTCTGGGCAGGGTGAGTGTGTCACATGAGGTTCACGTGTCTTAGCTTCTCTGGGCAGGGTGAGTGTGTCACATGAGGTTCACGTGTCTTAGCTATTGTGGGGAGCAGGGTGAACGTGTCACATGAGGTTCATGTGTCTTAGCTTCTCTGCGCAGGGTGAGTGTGTCACATGAAGTTCACGTGTCTTAGCTTCTCTGGGCAGGGTGAGTGTGTCACATGAAGTTCACAGGTCTTAGCTTCTCTGGACAGGGTGTGTGTGTCACATGAGGTTCATGTGTCTTAACTGCTGTGGGCAGGGTGAGTGTGTCACATGAGGTTCACGTTGTCTTAGCTTCTCTGGGGCAGGGTGAGTGTGTCACATGAGGTTCACGTTGTCTTAGCTTCTCTGGGCAGGGTGAGTGTGTCACATGAGGTTCACGTGTCTTAGCTGCTGTGGGCAGGGTGAGTGTGTCACATGAGGTTCACGTGTCTTAGCTGCTGTGGGCAGGGTGAGTGTGTCACATGAGGTTCACGTGTCTTAGCTTCTCTGGGCAGGGTGAGTGTGTCACATGAGGTTCACGTGTCTTAGCTTCTCTGGGCAGGGTGAGTGTGTCACATGAGGTTCACGTGTCTTAGCTGCTGTGGGCAGGGTGAGTGTGTCACATGAGGTTCACGTGTCTTAGCTGCTGTGGGCAGGGTGAGTGTGTCACTTGAGGTTCACGTGTCTTAGCTTCTCTGGGCAGGGTGAGTGTGTCACATGAGGTTCACGTGTCTTAGCTGCTGTGGGCAGGGTGTGTCACATGAGGTTCACGTGTCTTAGCTGCTGTGGGCAGGGTGAGTGTGTCATATGAGGTTCACGTGTCTTAGCTGCTGTGGGCAGGGTGAGTGTGTCACTTGAGGTTCACGTGTCTTAGCTTCTCTGGGCAGGGTGAGTGTGTCACATGAGGTTCATGTGTCTTAGCTTCGCTGGGCAGGGTGAGTGTGTCACATGAGGTTCACGTGTCTTAGCTGCTGTGGGCAGGATGAGTGTGTCACATGAAGTTCACGTGTCTTAGCTTCTCTGGGCAGGGTGAGTGTGTCACATGAGGTTCACGTGTCTTAGCTTCTCTGGGCAGGGTGAGTGTGTCACATGAGGTTCACGTGTCTTAGCTGCTGTGGGCAGGGTGAGTGTGTCACATGAGGTTCATGTGTCTTAGCTGCTATGGGCAGGGTGAGTGTGTTACATGAAGTTCATGTGTCTTAGCTTCTCTAGGCAGGGTGAGTGTGTCACATGAGATTCACGTGTCTTAGCTGCTGTGGGCAGGGTGTGTCACATGAGGTTCATGTGTCTTAGCTGCTGTGGGCAGGATGAGTGTGTCACATGAAGTTCACGTGTCTTAGCTTCTCTGGGCAGGGTGAGTGTGTCACATGAGGTTCATGTGTCTTAGCTGCTGTGGGCAGCCTGTGTCACATGAGGTTCATGTGTCTTAGCTGCTGTGGGCAGGGTGAGTGTGTCACATGAAGTTCACGTGTCTTAGCTTCTCTGGGCAGGGTGAGTGTGTCACATGAGGTTCACGTGTCTTAGCTGCTGTGGGCAGCCTGTGTCACATGAGGCTCACGTGTCTTAGCTGCTGTGGGCAGGGTGTGTCACATGAGGTTCACGTGTCTTAGCTGCTGTGGGCAGGGTGAGTGTGTCACATGAGGTTCACGTGTCTTAGCTGCTGTGGGCAGGGTGAGTGTGTCACTTGAGGTTCACGTGTCTTAGCTTCTCTGGGCAGGGTGAGTGTGTCACATGAGGTTCATGTGTCTTAGCTTCTCTGGGCAGGGTGAGTGTGTCACATGAGGTTCACGTGTCTTAGCTGCTGTGGGCAGGATGAGTGTGTCACATGAAGTTCACGTGTCTTAGCTTCTCTGGGCAGGGTGAGTGTGTCACATGAGGTTCACGTGTCTTAGCTTCTCTGGGCAGGGTGAGTGTGTCACATGAGGTTCACGTGTCTTAGCTGCTGTGGGCAGGGTGAGTGTGTCACATGAGGTTCATGTGTCTTAGCTGCTATGGGCAGGGTGAGTGTGTTACATGAAGTTCATGTGTCTTAGCTTCTCTAGGCAGGGTGAGTGTGTCACATGAGATTCACGTGTCTTAGCTGCTGTGGGCAGGGTGTGTCACATGAGGTTCATGTGTCTTAGCTGCTGTGGGCAGGATGAGTGTGTCACATGAAGTTCACATGTCTTAGCTTCTCTGGGCAGGGTGAGTGTGTCACATGAGGTTCATGTGTCTTAGCTGCTGTGGGCAGCCTGTGTCACATGAGGTTCATGTGTCTTAGCTGCTGTGGGCAGGATGAGTGTGTCACATGAAGTTCACGTGTCTTAGCTTCTCTGGGCAGGGTGAGTGTGTCACATGAGGTTCACGTGTCTTAGCTTCTCTGGGCAGGGTGAGTGTGTCACATGAGGTTCACGTGTCTTAGCTGCTGTGGGCAGCCTGTGTCACATGAGGCTCACGTGTCTTAGCTGCTGTGGGCAGGGTGTGTCACATGAGGTTCACGTGTCTTAGCTGCTGTGGGCAGGGTGAGTGTGTCACATGAGGTTCACGTGTCTTAGCTGCTGTGGGCAGGGTGAGTGTGTCACTTGAGGTTCACGTGTCTTAGCTTCTCTGGGCAGGGTGAGTATGTCACATGAGGTTCATGTGTCTTAGCTTCTCTGGGCAGGGTGAGTGTGTCACATGAGGTTCACGTGTCTTAGCTGCTGTGGGCAGGATGAGTGTGTCACATGAAGTTCACGTGTCTTAGCTTCTCTGGGCAGGGTGAGTGTGTCACATGAGGTTCACGTGTCTTAGCTTCTCTGGCAGGGTGAGTGTGTCACATGAGGTTCACGTGTCTTAGCTGCTGTGGGCAGGGTGAGTGTGTCACATGAGGTTCATGTGTCTTAGCTGCTATGGGCAGGGTGAGTGTGTCACATGAAGTTCATGTGTCTTAGCTTCTCTAGGCAGGGTGAGTGTGTCACATGAGATTCACGTGTCTTAGCTGCTGTGGGCAGGGTGTGTCACATGAGGTTCATGTGTCTTAGCTGCTGTGGGCAGGATGAGTGTGTCACATGAAGTTCACGTGTCTTAGCTTCTCTGGGCAGGGTGAGTGTGTCACATGAGGTTCATGTGTCTTAGCTGCTGTGGGCAGCCTGTGTCACATGAGGTTCATGTGTCTTAGCTGCTGTGGGCAGGATGAGTGTGTCACATGAAGTTCACGTGTCTTAGCTTCTCTGGGCAGGGTGAGTGTGTCACATGAGGTTCACGTGTCTTAGCTTCTCTGGGCAGGGTGAGTGTGTCACATGAGGTTCACGTGTCTTAGCTGCTGTGGGCAGCCTGTGTCACATGAGGCTCACGTGTCTTAGCTGCTGTGGGCAGGGTGTGGTCACATGAGGTTCACGTGTCTTAGCTGCTGTGGGCAGGGTGAGTGTGTCACATGAGGTTCACGTGTCTTAGCTGCTGTGGGCAGGGTGAGTGTGTCACTTGAGGTTCACGTGTCTTAGCTTCTCTGGGCAGGGTGAGTGTGTCACATGAGGTTCATGTGTCTTAGCTTCTCTGGGCAGGGTGAGTGTGTCACATGAGGTTCACGTGTCTTAGCTGCTGTGGGCAGGGTGAGTGTGTCACATGAGGTTCACGTGTCTTAGCTTCTCTGGGCAGGGTGAGTGTGTCACATGAGGTTCACGTGTCTTAGCTTCTCTGGGCAGGGTGAGTGTGTCACATGAGGTTCACGTGTCTTAGCTGCTGTGGGCAGGGTGAGTGTGTCACATGAGGTTCATGTGTCTTAGCTGCTATGGGCAGGGTGAGTGTGTTACATGAAGTTCATGTGTCTTAGCTTCTCTAGGCAGGGTGAGTGTGTCACATGAGATTCACGTGTCTTAGCTGCTGTGGGCAGGGTGTGTCACATGAGGTTCATGTGTCTTAGCTGCTGTGGGCAGGATGAGTGTGTCACATGAAGTTCACGTGTCTTAGCTTCTCTGGGCAGGGTGAGTGTGTCACATGAGGTTCATGTGTCTTAGCTGCTGTGGGCAGGATGAGTGTGTCACATGAAGTTCACGTGTCTTAGCTTCTCTGGGCAGGGTGAGTGTGTCACATGAGGTTCACGTGTCTTAGCTTCTCTGGGCAGGGTGAGTGTGTCACATGAGGTTCACGTGTCTTAGCTGCTGTGGGCAGGGTGAGTGGTGTCACATGAGGTTCATGTGTCTTAGCTGCTATGGCAGGTGAGTGTGTCACATGAAGTTCATGTGTCTTAGCTTCTCTAGGCAGGGTGAGTGTGTCACATGAGATTCACGTGTCTTAGCTGCTGTGGGCAGGGTGTGTCACATGAGGTTCATGTGTCTTAGCTGCTGTGGGCAGGATGAGTGTGTCACATGAAGTTCACGTGTCTTAGCTTCTCTGGGCAGGGTGAGTGTGTCACATGAGGTTCACGTGTCTTAGCTTCTCTGGGCAGGGTGAGTGTGTCACATGAGGTTCACGTGTCTTAGCTGCTGTGGGCAGGGTGAGTGTGTCACATGAGGTTCATGTGTCTTAGCTGCTATGGGCAGGGTGAGTGTGTCACATGAAGTTCACGTGTCTTAGCTTCTCTGGGCAGGGTGAGTGTGTCACATGAGGTTCATGTGTCTTAGCTGCTGTGGGCAGGGTGTGTCACATGAAGTTCACGTGTCTTAGCTGCTGTGGGCAGGGTGAGTGTGTCACATGAGGTTCACGTGTCTTAGCTGCTGTGGGCAGGGTGAGTGTGTCACTTGAGGTTCACGTGTCTTAGCTTCTCTGGGCAGGGTGAGTGTGTCACATGAGGTTCATGTGTCTTAGCTGCTGTGGGCAGGGTGTGTCACATGAGGTTCACGTGTCTTAGCTGCTGTGGGCAGGATGAGTGTGTCACATGAGGTTCACGTGTCTTAGCTGCTGTGGGCAGGATGAGTGTGTCACATGAGGTTCACGTGTCTTAGCTGCTGTGGGCAGGGTGAGTGTGCCAGAAGCCGACAGGTTCACCTGTCTCGGTTGCTGTAGTCCAGGCTTGATCATTCTCGCTAACACAGATTTCATAAAAATGTTTCTGAGTGATGTATTTCATCATATGACAGACCACTGTCTGTGGTTTGATTGACATTATTATTAGGGTTTTAAAACTACTATAATGAAAGACTTCATTGAACATTCTTAGATGTTTGATTTTTTTTAACAAACACACGGAGTGAAATTTATTCTGAAAGCACTGCTGGGGGATTACACTTTCACTTCTCTTCCCTTCTGTAAGGTGATTAGAAAGTTGAACATGCCTTCCCTTGGGACCAGTGTGAAGCTCAGAACACACAGGCCCACCACCTGGACACATGACCCTTTTCTTATTCTGAGCTTTAACCATCACAAGGAAATCAGTCACCCCATTCCATTCTTTCTTTTTAATGTGTGTGTGTGTGTGTCTATCAGAGGGCACTGTGTGACCCTGTGGAGGACCAAGGGTGACTTTGGAAGCCATGTCCACCTGATGGTTTTTACTGAGTATCTGGGATCCAAACTTAGGTCCTTCTGCTTGTGAGGCAGAGTCTTCACTCCTTAGCCATCTCTCCTCCTCCCTCCCATTCCATTCTTCCTCAAGTCACTCAATTCAACTATCATTTATTTTAAATCCAGATTAGGATTGCTGTACCCTTGAATTGACATTGTCTTACATGAAATGTATTTTTTTTTATTTTAGCAGTTCTCTGTAATGTCAACTTTTCCAAATATTGTGTGGTTGTGTTGATGAGATACAGCACTCACTTCTAATTTTTCAATTAAGATTTTATGACATAACATTTAAAGCTTCTTAATAGTGTCTAGTTAAGTCTAAAAAATCTATATATTTTTATTTTTTTAATTATTTATTCAATTGTGTGTGTGTGTGTGTGTGTGTGTGTGTGTGTGTGTGTGTATGTGTAGAACCAAGGGTGAATTTGGGAATCATCATGGACTGCTTCTACCTCCTCTTTTGCTCTGCCCCAGGATTCACAGGCTCTGCCCACCAGGACCAGAAACACAAGCCGCCCCTGCTTCTTCTACCCAGCGTTTGTATGTGGGATCTGGAATCTGAACTCAGGACCCTCTGCTTGCAAGGCAGAGGCTTAACCCTGAGTCATCTCTCCAGCCCCTAAAAATCCATATTTTAAAGATTGGTATATTTAGTACTTGCACCTTCAATGTTATTTCAAATACAGTTAAGTCAATTCCATCAACTTGGTATTTATTTTCCATTTTCTGATTTCATTTATTTTAGGGAAAAAGAGAGAGAGAGAGGAAGAGGAGAAAGAAGAGGCCCATGCTTTACATACTATGTACCATGGATAGTCAGAGAACAACTTTTAGGAGTCAGTCCTCTCCTTCTACCATGTGGACGTTTCAGATTTTTCACATTTAGTCATTATCTTCAGAGTTTTATTTATTTAAAGTTTTATTTATTTATTTAATTTGAGAGAGAGAAAGAGAAAGCAACACAGAGAGAGAACACTGCGTATCCCTGTGGAGGACCAAGGGTGACTTTGGGCATCATCCTAGATTGTTTTTACCTCCTTTTTGCTTTGCTCTGGGATTTCCCAGGCTCTGCCTAAGGGCCAGTAGTATAGGCTGTTGTGGTTTCTATGTAGGATCTGGGATCTGAATTCAGGACCTTCTGCTTTTGAGGCAAAGTCTTAATCCAAGTCCTCTCTCCAGCCCTATCTTCAGAGTTTTAATTTAATGTGACCACATGGATGCTTCTTTGTAAACAGTTGCTTAGATTTTAGTTAACTTAGGACAATTCTTAGGTGTTTCCTCCTTAAATACTGCATGCTTCTTTGTAAACAGTTGCTTAGATTTTAGTTAACTTAGGACAATTCTTAGGTGTTTCCTCCTTAAATACTGCTTTTTCAACAATTTCTTTTCCCTGACAGCAAATATGTCACACACAATCGTGTAGTCATTTTTCAGTTCTTTTCTCTCATAGGTATTTTGGGTTCTTGGTTTCTGCCTTGCTGTGTTCAACTTGCCATTCAGTGTTTGTCATTTCAGATAATTTGAATTCTACTGAGGTTTTTATTTGACTTTAAAAACATATGTTCCTAGTTTTACTTGATTTCTCATGTCCATCCCTTTCTCAAAATGTTTCAACAGATCAACTCTCATTCTTGGAAACCCTTGTTTTTAGCACCAATGTATGTATACATCTTTGTGTTTAAATTGTGCTTTCATGTTTTTTTTTGTCTTTTCCTATACCTATAAAATTCCATTCTTAATGGAATGTTAGATTCATGCCTAAAGGGACCAACCTAAGTTCCCAAGTCACATTCTACCAACGAGGGACCCTTTTCTCAAGCTGTGAGGGAAGCCGAGCTGGGTGGTGCAGCTGGGTTCCTAAGATTTAGTCCATCCTGGGGCTGGAGAGAAGGCTCAGGGTTAAGACTCTGTCTCACTCACAAGCAGAGGTCTGAGTTCAGTTCCAGGTCCCACATAAAAATGCTGGTGGAAACAGAGGCAGCACGTCTATAGCGATTCGACCCTGGTGACCAAGCCTGGGAAATCCCCAGAGCAAAGCAAGAGGCAATCCAGAGATTCGACAGGTACGTGTGATCATTTCTCTCCCAGAGACAGCAGTGCCTCTGACACAACACACTCCCTCACCTCACAACACATAAAATAAATATGAAAAAACTAAAAGATTTGGTCCATCTTGCTTGAATCCAACGTGCTGCTTAGGGACTTTGGGAGACTGCTACTTGGTTTCTGAAAAAGTACAGGAGACCCACGTCAGCCTGTGACACCATACTCTAAACTTTTCATCTGTGGAATTGAAAAATGAACTATGGCTTGGAGGAAGGATCCATGTGCTTGTGCAGAAGCCCCTCCCTGACGACATGTTCTCATTGCGCACAGGCTCATCCCCATGGGATGGAGTGCTCCAGCTCACTGAATACAGGCTCACCCCATGGGTTGGAGTGCTCCAGATCTCTCACTGAATACAGGATCATCCCCATGGGGTGGAGTTGCTCCAGATCTCACTGAATACAGGCTCATCCTGAGGGTGGAGTGCTCCAGATCTCACGGAATACAGGCTCATCCCATAGGGGTAGAGTGCTCCAGATCTCACGGAATACAGGCTCATCCCATGGGTGGAGTGCTCCAGATCTCACTGAATACAGGCTAATCCCCAGGGGGTGAGTGCCTCAATCTCTGATACAGGCTCACACCAGGGGGTGGAGTGCTCCGATCTCACTGAATACAGGCTCATCCCCATGGGGTGGAGTGCTAGCCAGATCCACTGAATACAAGGCTCATCCCCATGGGTTGGAGTGCTCCAGATCTCACTGAATACAGGCTCATCCCCATTTAGTGCTCCAGATCCACTGAATACAGGCTCATCCCCATGGGTGGAGTGCTCCAGATTCTCACTGGAATACAGGCTCATCCCCCATGGGGTGGAGTGCTCCAGATCTCACTGAATACAGGCTCATCCCCTTTAGGTGGCTCCAGACTCACTGAATACAGGCTCATCCCCATGGGGTGGAGTGCTCCAGATCCACTGAATCCAGGCCGTCCCCATGAGGTGGAGTGCGCCAGATCTCACTGAATACAGAGCTCCGCCCTATGGGGTGAGTGCTCCAGATCGCACTGAATACAGGCTCGTCCCCATGGGGTGGGTGCTCAGATCTCACTGAATACAGGCTCATCCCATGGGTGGAGTGCTCCAGATCTCACTGCAGCACAGGCTCATCCCATGGGTGGAGTGGCTCCAGATCGCACTGAATACAGGCTCATCCTCATGGGGTGGAGTGCTCCAGATCTCACTGAATACAGGCTCAGTCCCCATGGGGTGGAGTGCTCCCAGATCTCACTGAATACAGGCTCAATCCCCATTTAGTGCTCCAGATCTCACTGAATACAGGCCCTCATCCCCATGGGGTGGGAGGCTCCAGATCTCACTGAATACAGGCTCGTCCCCATGGGGTGGAGTGCGCCAGATCTCACTGAATACAGATCATCCCTATGGGGTGGAGTGCTCCAGATCCACTGAATACAGGCTCCTCCCCATGAGGTGTGAGTGCTCCAGATCTCACTGAATACAGGCTCATCCCCAGGGGGTGGAGTGCTCCAATCTCAATGCA